>OX393549.1:7467500-7897500 GCA_947650365.1 Chamaelirium japonicum | reverse complement strand
ATTGGTGCATCAATACATGAAACAATGAAAATCATGCTAAATAATAAAATCTCAATACATTAAATAATAAATTTAGGATGCACTATAACTATATATATTGTCATATTTTAAAAAGAATGTATTACCGATTGAGTTACCTAACAGCTACAAATGATGCCACTAGTAGATATAATTGATGATATAAAGTTATGTTGATTTAATTTTATTATTTCAGATCGAAGGATCACATTTAGGTGGAAACAAAAGCTTAAGCAATTGGGACATCTTCACTCACATACCAGGTGTAATATTCTTATTTTCTTAGAATCTTCCTCCTCTTTCAAGTTTTTATTTATGCATGGTAAAAGAAGGAATGTGAGTAAAAAAAATTGTCCCTCAAATTTTTTATTCTATCAATTGTCTACCGAAATGCAAAAAGGAGACAAAGAAATTTTTAAAATATTTTTTTGTTTTTTTTTTCCTTTTTCATGACTATCCTTACAAGCAGGTTTCTTTTGTTGGAAAACATATTCATAATATCTAATTACTTTTTATGCCTTTTTATTAGGAAAAGTCAAGGATGGTAGCAATGGAGACATTGCCGATGATCATTATCGTCGATACATGGTGCACACTTTGTACATATTTAATTTTCAATAAAATTATTTGTCATAATATCATTAAATATATGGGATTAACGATCTAGCTCTTCATAAGAATTAATATATGTTGAAATCATCACAAATCAATAAGCATTTCTAAAAAATTTGACATATAGTATCATTAATTTGCAACAGGAAGATGTTGAGTTAATGCATTCTCTTGGGGTCAACTCCTATAGATTCTCCATATCATGGTCAAGAGTTTTACCAAGTGAGTTTTCTCCAACATTATAATTCATAAATTATTTTTTGGGACTGCTAGTTTAAATTTTTAAGAAAATATTTTTTATTGCAATAGGAGGTACATTGGGAAATATTAATTCATTGGGCATCGCATTTTACAACGACCTTATTGATGCCCTATTGCTCAAAGGTACCCCCTTGTCTAAGTTCTCATTATGCAAATGTAAATAAATACTTGAAAGCATGAACAAAGGTTACTAGTTAATTTCATGCATGTCTCTTGTTTATTTTCATCATAAAATTAATCCATATATTTCTTGTTTTTCAACAATTGTAACAGGAATACAACCATTTGTTACATTAAGTCACTTTGAGATGCCTCAAGAATTTGAAGATCGATTTGGTGCATGGTTGAATCCACAAATACAGTACATTGCTTTCTTTCACTATTGACTTTTTGTATCTTCTTACTTATCACTTCGATTATATGTTTGTAAAATAAAAAATTAGAGATGAACCTATTAAAATGAAATATAGACAAACCCAAAAACATGTCACAATTTGGAACAAATGTTTTGATAGTCAAACATACACTAAATAAAAATATGACATGTCTTATCTAAATCAGTGAACTTGTTGATTCAAAAAGTTGAATTCATTAAATATAAGCATGATATATAAATTATTTTTATATTCTTAAAATTGATCTTTGTTCATAAAGGAAATATTAGGTCACATTCATTATGAGCTAGATGATTCAAGTGGTCTAACAGTTCTAAAGTTGAACTATACCATCGAATATGGTTTATGTCATTTTTAGCCCAATACTAAGCTAAATCCTATGGTGTCATTTCTAGGCTAATAAGGTTCGATTGTCCAGTTTAGGTTTTAAACACTTGTTGACATACTACTCCTGAGCTAAATATCTTGTTATGGATTAAAACTTTAAAAAAAATTTATTTTTTTGTTCAGGGGATTTAACCTTATGACTATTATTGGGTTTCTTTCCATGCTAATAACTATTTTGCTTTTTTTCCCTTAGGGAAGAGTTTGGATATTTCGCAGAGGTATGCTTCGAAGCATTTGGTGATAAAGTAAAATATTGGAGCACATTTAACGAGCCAAACCTTATGGTGAAGTTTGGTTATATATATGGAGAGTATCCTCCTCATCGTTGCTCGGAGCCTTTTGGTAGTTGCCCTTCCGGTAACTCCCACATCGAACCATATGTGGCAGCCCATAACATAATATTATCACATGCAACTGCCACTGATATATACAAAAAGAAGTACCAGGTAGGTGTATCAAATAAATATTTTCGATAATTATCAATGTTCTACTATATTTTGTAAGTGAAAATTGAAAAATAGAACTATAAGCATGTGTCGCATCTGTTTAATCTTATATTACTAGTTGTTCAAAATCTAATTTATTTAATATCATAGTCACATATTATATCTAACTATTTTATTATATAAATAATTTTATTTATTTTATTAGGTAAAACAACGAGGCTCTATCGGTTTAGTGATGGCCGCTAATTGGTATGAACCACTGAGGGATATCATATTTGATCGTTTGGCAGCTCAACGAGTTCTATCATTTCAAGTCGCATGGTAAGAAATAGATACTTGAAAGGAGAGAATTAAAGATAATATACATTGACATGATTCATTTTTAGTTTTTAAAAATACAATTTCATATTAATCTCACACACATATATCAAAATTATTTAAGTTTTTTATATTTTATTATTAATATCAAAAATTTCAATATGCATCTTTTATTCTTCACGGTATATTTCAATCATTGTCTAAATTTTACATGTTTTCAATAATCCTCCTGTGACACTGCGTACTTATTACTAATGTAAATCACATATACTATATTTAGTAGTTGCATTATTCCATTATACGTGTGATTTATGAAAAACATGATACATTAAATATTGTTACTTGTGCTGCAGGTTTCTTGATCCTATAATGTATGGTGATTATCCACTTGAAATGCGCCAAGTCCTAGGTTCAAGGTTGCCAACATTTTCATCCAGTGATAGAAGAAAATTAAAGAATAAATTGGATTTTATCGGAATTAACCACTATACAAGCATGTATGCAAAAGATTGCATATTTTCTCCATGCAAACCAGGTGGCTTTGATCAGAATGCATATGTATTTAGCACTGGAGAAAAAAATGGGATTCCTATTGGAACTCCGGTAAGAAATAAACAATAAATTTTTAGTTAATATAAGAAGTTTAGAATAGCATAACTACCTTATATACATGACTTGAATATATAGTATAACAATATTATATAATTGGTAGTCATAATTATCATGATTAAAGTCTTTAAAAAAATAGAGCCAATTACTGGAAAGATTGACAAGAATTATCTGACTAGTTATCAACCTAATGTCTACCGTCTGAGATTAATACCAAAGATCTGACCAATGCAACTTGGTAAGAGAGGGAATACATAAAAAAAATAATAGGCTATTGGTTGGTAGGATGTCCGACCTTGCTGGCTACGTAGTTTTCGCTCATGCAGCCATGGAGAAATCCATTAAGAATTTATAGATTCTAGGATATAATACCCTCAAGAGTAATTGAATTACTAGCTTAAGGGATAACTTATAAATTTGTAAATGTCTAGTATATAACAACATGAACAATAAAAATATCACCTAATTTAATAGGCTTTATTGGAAGATCTTTCATAAGGTTGTTGATTAACTGAATTCTTTTTGTAGACCGGAATGCCAGAATTCAGTACTGTTCCAGATGGTATGGAGAAGATAGTCATGTACATCATGAAAAGATACAATAATATACCTATGTTCATCACAGAAAATGGTAAGTGATGGGAAAAAAAAAGTTTGGATGTCCTATTAGTATCATATTTTCTTATATATTTCTGTTGTTGAAAAATAATCATTTTTATCAGTATAACTCAAAACACTATAGTATTATTATTGATTATTTTAGAATATTTTAGAATATTTTTTGAAACTAATTAAGATCTCTAGTGTTGTGTCTAATCAATTTAAGTAGTTACGATGTACACATATTTAACTATATAAATAGCTAAATATCATGGGGTGAACTATAATAAACAATTCATGTATCATTTTTTTTTCTTTTTTTTCCAACTCTGCTATTAAGCTATTGTCGTGTGTATCTTATTTTTTTGTAGACACTAACTTAAATTCATCCAGGTTATGCTCAAGCGGGTGGCATCAATGTATCAACGGATGACTTGCTCAATGACAAGGATAGAGTAGAATATATGCAAAGCTACTTGACTTCTCTAACTTCTGCTATGAGGTACTTAGTAGAGACATAAATTTCCAACATAATTCCATTGAATAATTTTTTTAAAAAATACATGTCCAAAATTCTAGAAACAACTTATATAGTTATATATGCATAAGCGTCCCTTTAGTATAATATATGTTATATATGTGACATGACTTATGCATGTAAAACTTCATTTGGAGTAGTAAAGTTCTTGCCTCTACTAAAAATACATTATTTTTCTTATTGGCACATAAATAGAATTATATATATATATATATATATATATATATATATATATATATATATATATATATATATATGTGTGTGTGTGTGTGTGTGTGTGTGTGTGTGTGTGTGTGTGTGTGTGTGTGTGTGTGTGTGAAAACAATGTTATAATATATATATATATAAATTTGTTGTAGGCAAGGAGCTGATGTAAGGGGCTATTTTGTATGGTCTCTCATGGACAATTTTGAATGGACATTTGGCTATTCTCTTCGCTTTGGACTCTACCATGTTAACTACAGCACACAAGAGAGAACTCCAAAACTATCTGCCATATGGTATAGAGAATTCCTCGAAAGTGAAAAAGTGTTACAGAAGATGAACAATGACATACAAAGATTAGCAGAGGAATCAAGATGAGATTTATTGATTATAGTTTGTACAGTGATACATACATAGTCCAATTGCTTCAATTCTTTTATTCATTTACAATCAGTTTTCTCATAGTCATCATATTTTTGTAACATAATAGATTCTTTGTCTTGTTGTATAAATCTATCATCTTATGTAATCTCTACTTCCCTCCCATACCTAACATTGTATCATTCTAGACAAAACTACCGGCTTGGATCACCTAATCTTCAAACTACCAAAGAGTACCAGATTTGAAAATAAATACCTCATGGGACACATGAGGGTGTTACTGTCGATTTGATTTATGTAATAAGTCCAAAATACCCACCACGTGAAAAATATAGAAGAGGGGAAAAAAAATAGGGAGGCATGACCCCTCTCCGTAATCTTTTGCATTAAAAACCATCGTGTGTGTGCGATTTGGGTGGGCACTATTCTTTGGTGTAAAAATATTATCACACGGTCTGGAATGGGAGGGCTTGGAAGATTTATTTGAGTAGCGAACGTGTGGACTCTTGGTTGGGTGAAGAGTTTTGCTCGAGTTTCTTTGCTGGGACATAGTGGCGAAAGACCTTCTTATGGTTGTTTGGTACTACATAAATTTACATGCCTCGAACTTGTCTAGTTGTCTACAATACCAATCACACTAAAGCTCGAAGTAAGCCATGTTGAACCCCATTTATTAAATCCAAATGATTCAATCATATATGTAGCTGATATTTGTCGAATGAACCAAACATGAATAATATACATACCGAAATAAGGATAGTTAACCATAATTGGCACAAACATCACAAGAAACTCATCACTCTTGAATAAATCCACAAAGAGAGAGAATGAGATGCAGCCAGTGGTGGTGGCTCATCGTTAAGGAAGAACTGGGGTCGCTAGCAGAGTGCAAGGAGGAGAACAAACGAAAAGCCTGAAGAATGGCAATATTGATATTATTATGAAAAGTAAATGGTGTAATTGATACTTTACAATATTAAGTCATGTCAAGTTAATTATAAAAATGTCATTATGGTCCTATATCAAGGTTACTTTAATAGGGACTCCCGATCCATATTTTAAATTTATTTTGGTCATATTTGGTTTAATGGCCATCATTCTATGATCGAATTTTGAGTCCATTAAAGTAAAGTTCACATGAGTCAAACGTCTCTCTTATATGGTAACTTAAAGAGTTTTCATTGTGGATGATATTGTTGTTCCTAAACATATGAACTAGGCAACTTGTTAAATTATAAAATAACTAAACAAATAAGAAACTTTACTCGATGGGTTAGAGGCGCGTAATCGCTGCCCTAAGAACGAAAGTCCTCCCCTCGTGCGGGTTTGAACGGATCCTTCGAACCCAAGGTACAACGAACCCAATCCGAGCTCCTCCTCGATTGCCGGCACGACCCGATCGAGGATCAATTGACCCTTTGCCGATGACGATTGCCTGAAGAAAACAAACTTTGAAAACTCAAGAACTTTTGTGCAGAATTTTTCCAAAGAAGAAGAAGAAAACCTTGTTTGTGATAGGTGTTTGAGGGGTTTTAAATAGAGAAAAATATGACCGTTGGACCAGCCTTCAAGGCTGAAAATAAAAGCCTATAATGGCTGCCCATTATGACCGGTTTTTTTCAATCAAAGCTGTAACGTTTCTAACATTACAGCTTTTTTCAAATTTTGAAACGTTACAACAATCCCCCACAAAGTTTTAAATATTTGAAATGATACAAATGTTAAAATCAAAAAATATTGGGCAATCTTATGCTATGCATTAGGTGAAGGTGTCTTCCGACTTGAACCAACACTTAGTGTTAAAAGTTTGGTCTGAGGAAAGCGAAGTGAACTAGGTCTTGAACCAAGCTTCCCTTGATTCAGATTTCAACTATAACACATATAGCACATATCGACTCGGGTTAAGCGGGTTAGCACGTTACGGCCATGCGCTGATACCTTGCTTCTTCATGAGAATTTTTTTTAAGGAATAGCCCGATTCCCATAGTCGCGGCCCCACGACTATTCTCACATAGGTGAGTCCTCCAAGGGTACCTGCGACGAATTGGTACCTCGCAGAATCCTGCCTTGGGCTCATTAAGAGAGTAAATCTTAACCTGAACCGTCACACATGAGAGCACCTCATCATAGGGACGGGAAGGAGTTATACTCCATAGGATTGTGCTCTCCCACTAGACACCTACTCTGGCTTGTTTCTACCCTTTGAACCTCATTCAAGGGATCTCCAATCATAGAGGTAGGGTTTCCACCGGAGGTGCCTAGTATATGGGCTTCAATCCCATCCCCCTCGATGAATCTAGGACTGCGCTCCTAGATAGACCTTTGGTCAAATGATCAGCTAAATTCTTTGCTGATCTCACAAATTCCACTGTTATTATGGTTTTCTTTAGATGTTCTTTTATAGACTTGTGTCTAACTCGAATATGCCTGTTCATTTTCTCATTCGTGTTCTTTTGTTTACACAAATCTATAGCAGCTTTAGAATCACAGTGAATGGAAATGACAGGTAATGGATTATTAACTACTGGTATATCGCTGAGTAGATTTTTTATCCATTCAGCCTCAGTGCAAGTGGAATCTAGTGCTATTAACTCAGCTTCCATAGTACTTCTAGCTGTTAATGTCTGTTTAGCAGATTTCCAAGTTATAGCTGCTCCTCCTAGTAGGAAGATGTAACCACTTGTGGATTTTATGTCAAGAGTATCAGTGATCCAGTTGGCATCACTGTACCCTTCAACCACAGAAGGATCTCCTCCATAGAATAAACCATAAGAGGTAGTGCCCTTTAGATACTTGAATATCCTTTCTAATGCAGTCCAATGGTTTACACCAGGGTTACAAGTGTATCTACTAAGTCTCGAAACCGCATAAGCGATATCAGGTCTGGTGCGGTTTGCTAAGTATAGAAGTGAACCTATAATCTTGGCATATCTATCTTGGGAGACTGGTTCTCCTAGATTCTTATTGAGTTGAACACTCTGATCATAAGGCGTAGATACTATCTTAGTGTTCGAGAAACCAAATTTCTCAATAAGCTTTTCTGTGAAATGGGATTGGGATAAGGAAATTCCCTTAGGGGAATGAGATAGGGTCATCCCTAGGATTAAATCTGCTCGGCCAAGATCTTTCATGTCAAAGCTCTTTGATAATAAGGATTTGACATCCAAGACACAATCTAAATTTGATCCGAATATCAGGATATCGTCTACATATAGACAAAGAATCACATATCCATTTTCTAAGGTTTTACAATAAAGACACTTGTCAAACTTGTTTATCGAAAAACCATACGATAATATTACCTTGTCAAATTTATCGTGCCATTGTTTAGGTGCTTGTTTAAGACCATATAGGGATTTTACTAACTTACAAACCTTATGTTCTTATCCTGGGGCTGTAAAACCTTCAGGTTGCCTTAGGTAGATCTCCTCTTCGAGATCACCATTGAGGAAGGCGGTTTTAACATCCATTTGATGAATTTCCATCTTATGGATTGAGGCTAGGGCTAATAAGGTTCGTATGGTAGTAATCCTAGCTACCGGCGAATATGTTTCGAAGTAATCTATCCCTTCTTCTTGGGTAAATCCTTTTACCACTAATCTAGCCTTATATTTATCTATGGATCCATCGGCTCTAAGTTTTTTCTTAAATATCCACTTAGATTCTAATGGCTTATTCCCAGGAGGCAAACTAGTCAAAATCCAAGTGTTATTACTCAAGATAGATTCTATTTCATCATGAATAGCTTCCTTCCAAAAGAGAGAATATATGGAGTTTAGAGATTCCTGATAGGATGTTGGGGTATCTTCTATTAGAAAACTAAAGAAACCTTCTCCAAAGTTCTTTTCCACTCTGGCTCTCTTGCTCCTTCTAGGTTCAGGGTTTGTCTCGGGATGTGGGTTAGTAGGAGGTATACTAGTAGAAGGTACACTAGTAGAGGGTATACTAACAGAACTTGGAATTGGGGTTCTAAAAGGAAAGACGTCCTCGAAATAAGTTGCATCTCTACTCTCTATCATTGTGTTATTGGATATCTCACTAATCTCTGAGTTTATAACTAGAAACCTATTTGTGTTGCTGTTTAGTGAGTAACCGACTAAAACAGCATCAACGGTCTTAGGTCCTATTTTTCTCTTCTTGGGATCTGGAATTCCTACCTTAGCTAAACACCCCCACACTTTGAGGTAATAGAGGTTAGGATTTCTACCTTTCCAAAGTTCATAAGGAGATTTATCATTATGTCTATTTGGAACTCGATTTAGGATATGACATGCTGAAAGTATAGCTTCCCCCCATAGGCTTTTGGGAGCACCGGAACTTATTAGCATGGAGTTTATCATGTCCATAAGTGTTTGGTTTTTTCTTTCAGCGATACCATTCGACTGAGGTGAGTATGGGGCTGTTACTTCATGAATGATCCCATGATCTTGGCAGAACTGTGCCATTTCATTTGAAGTATACTCCCCTCCCCTATCAGATCTAAGAATTTTGATCTTTCTTTCTATTTGGTTCTCGGCTTCGGCTTTATATAGCTTAAATTTTTCTAAGGCTTCATCCTTAGTTTTAATAAGATAGATATAACAATATCTAGAGTAGTCATCTATGAAAGTTATGAAATACCTATTTCCTGCTCTAGTGGGTATACGATTTGAGTCACATATGTCACTATGAATTAGCTCTAAGATATCAGAATCCCTTGCAACTGAATGAAAAGGCTTCCTAGGCTGTTTGGCTTGAATGCATACCTCGCATTTCTGATCAAGTTTAATAGGAGATTTAGGTATTAAACTAGAGTCCATCATCTTCTTAATGGTCTTCAAGTTTATGTGACCTAATCTACCATGCCAAACATTGCGCAATTCAGTATTTAGGATAATAGAAGATGAATTTTCATTAAATCTAGGAACAATATTCATTTTGAATAATCCTTCTGATACATAACCTTTTCCAATAAAGTTATTGCCCTTAGATATTACAACTTTATTTGACTCCAATACAACTCTAAATCCTAATTGAACCAAGAGCGATCCGCTGATCAAGTTTCTACGAACATCTGGGACATGCTGGACATCTTGTAGGGTAAGGATCTTCCCTGAAGTCATTTCCAGATTCACTCGTCCTTTTCCCACTACTTGAGCAGCTGAGTTGTTACCCAACGTTACACTTCCTCCACTTGAGACCTGATAAGTGGAAAATCAGGAGCGATCAAAACATACATGTATGTTAGCTCTTGAGTCAAGCCACCAATCATTGTTAAGTGAAGTAAGGTTGATGGAGGAAGATTCAAACCTCAATCCACAAGATGAAGGGTTGTTCTCCAGCATATTGACCTGAGGTTTAGGAACAAATTGTCCTTTCCCTGAGGGTTTGGAGTTGGTTGTCTTCTTGTAGAAGCAATCCCTTGCTAGATGGTTGTCTCTTCCACATACATAGCATACCCTTTTCTCTCCTCCTGACTTGGAAGGGTTTTTTGGGTTAGGGTTTTGAAATCTATGGTGGTTTGACTTGTTGGGTTTGAAGTTCTTATGCTTGGGTTTATAGTTATGGTGGGTATAGTTGGGTTTAGATACTTTCTCGGTAAGATATGCTTTGGCCTTGAACTCATTGGGTTTCTTCTCACTGACTTTGTGTTTCTCTTCTATTCTAAGGGAGTTGTAGACTTGGGAAAGATTTAGGGTGCCTTGGGTGTGCCTAAGATGATTAGCAAACTCAACCCAAGATGGTGGTAGCTTGTCAATGAGACAAGACACCATGTAGTTCTCATCTAGAATTGTGCCCTGGATCCTAATCTCTCTCAAATGAAACTGGAACTCATGGATTTATTCGTTAATAGGTTTGGAATCTACCATTTTGAAGCTATGAAAGTTCGAGATGGCAAATCGGTTAACACCGGCATCATCAATGCCATACTCGGCTTCTAATGCTTCCCAAAGTTCCTTGGCGGTATCAGTGGTCTTTAGGTATATGTCATAGAGCTTGTCGGATAAATCACTAAGAATACGGTTATGACAGTGGTAGTCTATCTCTTTCGGGGTTTTTCCGACAAGAGACGTCTCGGGTGTAGAGGTAGAGGGTGTACCAGAGGCATCAGAAGTACCAACATTGGTAGGGGTGGGATTTTCGGACCCTACCTTTAAGGCTTCTTCTAAAGGAGAGGTAAGACCTAAAGCTGACAGGAGGCCTAAAGTGGTTAACCAATACTTCATTTGGTTTTGCCACCTTCTAAATGAGGTTCCATCAAATTTGTCAGGTTTGACTGATTTTGATTCGAGAAAAGATGCCATGGATTAAGATGAGAATTGAAAAGGGTTTTTCCTTTTTCTGCAAGTTCAAAAGGACTTTAGTATTAGCTTATCTAGAACAAACAAGCCACCAAATTACAACTAGGTTAGACTTTAGGTGTCAAATAAGTATTTCAATATGTAACGGCCAGATCAGCTCCAGTTGGGTGGAGGAGCACTAGGCTCTCTTAAATACCATCCCTTCTTAGGCTTTTACGCCGGTTTGACAAGCTTTTCTAGACACCGTTAGATAAAGAAATATTTAATGAAAACTAAAATCTTTTCTAGTAAGAAACTAAAAACAACTTGTGTTCTACACCCTTTTTTTTTTTCCTTTTTTTTTTTCTAAGCAAATAAGTAAATAATAATTAGAGAGCTTTAGCTAGAGAATATAATTGCAATCTATAATGTAGACAAAGAAATTATAGAACACATTAACTAGTCACAATTATTCTAATCATGCAAGATAATATTCGCAAGAGAAAAGAAAACAAACAAAATTAGTTTGTTAATTCTATATACTACAAATTAAACCGTTGTAATATTTTGTTACAAGTATTGTGCATCAATCTATTATAACAATCTATGCAAATCCTTTAATATAACTTACAAGCAAACTATAATATATTATTTTTTTTTTTTTCCTTTTAGAATGGGCTAGATAATATGATTAGAAACAAGTGATAAATCAAATAGACACTTTCGTTCTTAGATTGTTGTTCCTAAACATATGAACTAGGCAACTTGTTAAATTACAAAATAACTAAACAAATAAGAAACTTTACTCGATGGGTTAGAGACGCGTAATCGCTGCCCTAAGAACGAAAGTCCTCCCCTCGTGCGGGTTTGAACGGATCCTTCGAACCCAAGGTACAACGAACCCAATCCGAGCTCCTCCTCGATTGCCGGCACGACCCGATCGAGGATCAATTGACCCTTTGCCGATGACGATTGCCCGAAGAAAACAAACTTTGAAAACTCAAGAACTTTTGTGCAGAATTTTTCCAAAGAGGAAGAAGAAAACCTTGTTTGTGATAGGTGTTTGAGGGGTTTTAAATAGAGAAAAATATGACCGTTGGACCAGCCTTCAAGGCTGAAAATAAAAGCCTATAATGGCTGCCCATTATGACCGGTTTTTTTCAATCAAAGCTGTAACGTTTCTAACGTTACAGCTTTTTTCAAATTTTGAAACGTTACAACAGATATGAACCCATGGCTTAGTTGCAACATTATCAACAAGCCTATTAAAGTGGAATTTAAGTTTATCAAGTGTGTATTGAGCCTTATTACTCGTAGCTAATTGCCTGTTTGGTTTGTTGTAGTTCTAACTACACTATTGTAATTGGAACTACAACTGCATTTATTTCAAATCACTCATCGGAATTGTTTTTCTTAAAACATCTCCAATTCTTACTCCAATTAAACTCAAACTGACTAAAAATTAGTGTAAAAACTTAATCTGATTCAAAGCATTATAGCCCTTGCTCACATTTGAGTACAAACTCAATTTAGTGTGAGTTTGAGTAAGGGCTAGAGCTGATTTTAGAGCCTTTACTCAAATTTGAGTAAAACTCAATCGTTGGATGGCAATATTGTAAATAGAAAGGCTCATAGATGACCGTTGGAAATTTGGTATGAGATTTGAGTCTCCCTCAATTTTCTGGAAAAAAAATGAGTAAAACTCAATTTGGAATGATTGGTTGGAACTACTTTTGGGGCTTACTCAGATTCAAATATAAATGAGTAAGGACTTGAGATGCCCATACCTGATTGCAGACTCAATATATATTCATTGATCATTCACTTAGTTTAGTATACAATGGCCTTTTGATGTCATTTTTGAACCTCAAAATTGATCATTTCAAGAGTCTATGCTTAAAGGTCAAAACTTTGGCTGCTTGAGAAGATAACTTGCTAGCTCCTAATAAGTTGTATTTTTTATTTGACAATAACAAAGCTTTAGGATATTTCCTATTTTTAGCAAGTTTGATACGGCTTACTTATGATTCAATTATAACATAGGATACAGATGTTGCAATAAAACAAATTGGTTTACTTAATTGGATATAATTCTCTTGAAAAATAAATTATTTTTATTTCTCTTCACATTTCTTATGCTTCTTCTCTCATAGAAGTCACATTACATGTAAGTTGTACTTTTCAAATCTTGGCGTGGTAGCCATTTCTTTCCTAGCTTTCGAGGGCCACAAAACTATAATGTTCTCCACCTTTGATTTTAATGTCTAATCAATTGGAAGAACAAGTAGAAGTTTCATGACATTATTTCTTAATTTCGCAATTGCACCTCCCCCCCCTCAACTAACTCAGTTATACACAAGGCATGAACTCAAGCCTAGATCGAATCTACTCTTCTGGCTTGCAACAGTGCTCTTTTGGAGACTCTTCGGAAGACTTGTTTTTGCTAACGTCGTAACTAAAGTAACCTTGTAGACTGAATGTCTACAATCGAACCATCCCAAAAAATAACATATCTTTACCTTCATGTAGATGTCATGGGAACTCCAACTTTAACGATATTTCCAAGCAACTGATATAAATTATAGTGTACTTCTCTCCCTTCATCGAAACTATAATGCCTCGTTCCACCTTCATGACTCCACCTCTTACTGAAAAACCATAGCCATATAAGTATTGGTCATTTTTTAAGATATTTTTTTTAAATTATATATGTGAATTCTATTTTTCTATTGCAGGCAAATTTTATCAACATATGATTATGTCAGAGCGATTGGTAGCACTGATATTTCATATTTTAGTATTAGTGTTTTTCTATCATTATTTATTATGTAAATTGTTTATTATGCTCAAATGGGTCTAATAATGTCTTTTAAAGATAATCGTCTAGTTTAGTCAAATAGTTATGGTCAATTGCTATATAGTCAAACAATTGCGGTCAAAATATTGCGGTAAACTGTTATAGTTAAATAATTGTGATCAACAATTATAGGTAAATGGTTTTGGTCAACTGTTTATGCTCAATTGTCATAGTCAAAATGTTGTGGTCAACTATTATAATCAAATAGTTGTGGTTAATAGTTATCGAAAATGGTTCTGGTTAACTATCTATGCTCAACAGTAATAGAAATAATGTTGTGTCAACTATTACTTGTGGTTAATAGTTATAGGCAAAAGGTTCTGGTCAATTATTATAGTCAAACAGTAATGATCAATTAGTCAAACAATCCTGATTAATTGTTTTGGCCAATTATCATTGTCAAATTGTTTTAGTCAATTGTTATGTTCTAATAGTTCTGGTCAAATAGTTCAGATCAGTTCTCCTGGTTAAATGGTCACGGCTAGTCCATTCAGGTTCATATAACAAGTAAGGGCATTCTAGTCATTAATGCAAAATTTGAGAAATGAAGTTGTTGCACCAAACAAGATTACAGCTTCAAAAACCCAAGAATTAATTCCTATAAATTCAATCTATATAATAATTAGACTCTCATTAGAATTTGAAAAGTTTATTCCTATATAATCAATTTTCAGATTCCGCATAATTTTTTTTTTTTAAAGAATTAGAAGCTAATCCAAATAGACCTTAAGCGAGTGAGTTTGAGCAAATGATATTGTGGGCATTGAAATTAGCCCACGGGTCGAACCCGATTTGCACACGTAAAATAGGCCCGCACCCAACGGCCTTCGGGTCGAACCCAACTCGTACACATAAACGTGGCCCACGCACAACGGCCCACATGCACAACTCGGCCCATACACAACGGCCCGCATGCAACTCGGTCCACACACAACGACCCACATGCGCAACTCGGCCAATACACAACGGCCCTCATGCGAAGTTGGGCCCGCACACGAATGGCCCGCATGCGAACTCGGCCCGCGTGCAAACCCAATTCACGCGCCGCGGCCCAACTCAAAGCAAACAGGTCCACCGGACCTGCAACTCGAGCACAAAAAGGGGGGGGGGGCCACCGGCCCCCCTTTCTTGAAAACCGTGCCCCCCTCCCCATGGGGAGGTGGGGCCGGCCATAAAGAAAAAAAAAGAAAAGAAAAAGAAAAGAAAAAGAAAAAGAAAAAGAAATCAAAACCGCCTCGATGCGGGGGGAGGTGGCGTGGATGTCTACACAGCCGTAGATCCACGACGATCCCTCGATCCAACGGACAAGATGACGTTGTGTCGCCATCCGATCCAAAAGTGCAAAAAAATAACAACTCAATCTTCAAAGATCGAGTCACATCTAGCCCGTAACCGCCCCAACTAAAAAGGAAGGGATCGAGTTTGTTTCCTCGGATAAAGGAACAATATCTTGATGGTTATGGGGGGAGATATCGGATGAAACAAAAAGATTTCAGTCATATCTCCCCCAACCGCCCCCCTTTGCCTATAAATAGAAGGGGTGGGGGAAGGCACAAAGGGTCCGAAAGCCGAAGACGAAAGAGCTCCGCAAGAGAAGCTCCAATGCTCGAAGATCGAAGGCTTCACGAGGCACGGCAAGCACGTCCTACGGGAATCCTTGGCCCTTCAAGTCCTTATCAACGTGAAGACCTTGCACTCGAAGATCAAAGCTTCGACTCCTCGCACGAAGAAGAAGGCTTGGAGAAGAAGACCCGGAGTCGTCATCACCCCGACTGCTCCAACGATCTTCATCAGCTCCGAAGACGCCATAAGCAAAGGCCGGAGAAGAAGATCGAAGCCGACAACACCCGTTGTCTTCAACAAAGGCATCAACTCCTTGCACGAAGAAGAAAGCCGGGAGAAGAAGGCCTGAAGCCGGTGCTACCCCTGCCGTCTTCGTCAACAAAAGCCGACGCTACAACCGTCGTGCTGAAGCCGGTGCTACACCCGCCGTCTTCATCAACAAAAGCCGATGTTACAACCGTCGCACGAAGATCGGTGCTACACCCGCCATCTTTATCAACAAAAGCCGACGCTACAACCGTCGCACAAGGATCGGCGCTACCCCCGCCGAAAAGCCAAGACTGATACCACAACCGTCGAGGAAGCCGAAAGAATAAAGAAGCCTTGAAGAAGTAGCGCCAGTCGTTCGAGAAGAAGATCGAGTCCAAGCTAAAGTCAAAGCCGACGCAAGAAGCCAAAGCAAATGCACCGGTAAAGCCCGCGCTAAAGCAACGCACGTGCCAAAGCCAAGCAACTACGACGGTCACGAGCAAAGCACCGCACGTTCTAACCGATACGACGCGAAGTCTGAAAGAACTAAAGCATCGCAAGTCTCTACCCGCCTACGTTCAAGCACAAGCGCCAAAGCAAAGCAAACACCAGAACCACGCCAAAGCCGAAAGCTAAAGCCAAAGCTGACGCCAAAAACACGATCGACGTCGCGAACCGACGATCAAGGACGCCGAGGTAGAGCAAGGATCGAGGAAGACACGAAGACCGAGGAACGAAGCCCAAGGCCTGCCTAGCCGAGAAAGCGCGAAGCATGGACGGGACAAAATCAACGGTGGAAACTCCTTAGCCACTCAAAAACCCTCACCCTGTAAAGACCTCTGTCTTGGGCAACCCCTTCAGAGCTCTCGCACGAATACCACGTGGAGGCGCGGATCAAAGGGACCCTCTAGAGGATCTCTCCCATAATCTCCTGATCAAAAATTTGTAATCTCGTGTGATCCGCAATAAAGACGACTCGTATCTTTTTCCGTGCCCACAGATTTCTGGCACGCCCGGTGGGACATCCTCTCCTTTCATCCGTACATTTGAAGGAGTTGCTTTAAGTTCGCCATGGCCGGAACGAACAACGATATGTTTGCTCCAACAAGCCTCTCACCTATCGCCGAGTCTCCACTGCTTCAACACGGCGATCCAGAAAACCCGGTGGATAACGTTCCCCGAGTACTACACGTCTACACTCGGCGTACTCAAACTCTTGCGGACTTCTTCACGCCAGAAACTGCTGCCGAAGATGTCTGCCAAAGTGCCAATGAGGCTTTGGTGCATGAAGAAACGAGCCTCGATCCTGGAACATCTGTCCAGAAATTTGGGAAGGACCAGCCCCAACCCAGAGCCCATTCGGGATCTCCAGCAGACTTTGCACCTCCTTTCCAGGGGGCAAACGTCCGTCACCAAGCAGAAGCAAGTCGGCGTAACTACGTCTCCGACGTGGACGGCGACGATGCAGGCATGCAACATCGAGACGTCCTGCGTCATCATCCTCCATCCGCTCTTCAGCTCCAAGTCATGCAAATGGGTGAACACATGGCGCAAATCACCCGACTAATGGAGGAAAAGGATCGTAACATCAACACTTTGCTTCAAAGGCTAGGTGCCAGGGATGCCGCGGCATTCAGTCAACCTCTTGCTTCTCCAGTAGCCGCTCCAGCTCTGTCTCTAACTCCCGCTCCTGCAGAAGTTGTTCCGACAATGCTAGCGACTACTCCTGCACTTTCCTCGGCTCCCGTGCCAGTCTCGGTGGCCGCACAACCTTCGATGGTAGCAACGATGAATGCCCAGCAAGTACAAGCGTTGGTGGTCGACATGATACGTTCCCACGGTGGTAGTCTACCTTCGATTATGGCAGCATATTCGAAGCCTTACACTACAAGGATCCAACAGCTGTGCTTCCCTACCGGGTTCCAGCCACCAAAGTTCCAGCACTTCGACGGGAAGGGGAATCTGAGACAACACATTGCCCACTTCGTCGAAACTTGCAACAACGCCGGCACATACGGCGATGAGATGGTGAAGCAGTTCGTTCGCACCCTCAAAGGTAATGCTTTTGACTGGTATATTGATCTTCCTCCAGGATCTATTGATAGCTGGGATCAGATGGAGAAGGAATTCCTCAACCGCTTCTACAGTACTCGGCACATTGTTAGCATGACCGAGCTTACTGCCGTCAAGCAAAGGAAGGACGAATCAGTAATCGACTACATCGATCGATGGAGGAATCTCGCCCTGAATTCACGAGATCGCTTGTCGGAGGACTCGGCTATCGAGATGTGTACCCAAGGCATGCACTGGGGATTACTCTATATCCTCAAGGGGATCAAGCCTCGGTCATTCGAAGAACTCGCAACTCGGGCTCACGACATGGAGCTCAGCTTAGCAAATCGCGGAGACTCAAAGGCCAAAGACTTTCTGAAGGTGGAAAAGAAAGACAAACCACCGGCACCCAAATCAAAGCAAGTTAACATCGTCGACATCGCCTCGGCCTCCAAGCCACTCAAAATCGGTGGTAAGTCGGATCAAGAAAAAGGAGTTGCCATTCCACCGCCTCCACCCCAAAGGCAGTCGAGGATGACTCTTGAAGAGCTTGAGGCCAAAGAATATCCTTTTCCAGACTCGGAAGTCTCCTCCATGTTCGATCAACTGCTACAAGAAAAGATGATCGAGCTTCCTCCTTCAAAAAGGCCTGAACAGATGCATCGTGTCAACGATCCGTTCTTATACAAATACCATCGACTGGTTAGCTATCCTATTGAGAAATGTTTCGTCTTCAAAGAAAAGATCATGACGCTCGCAAAGCAAGGGAAAATTAAGATCGACTCCGGCGACGTTGCAACAGCAAACATGACGTCTATCACCTTCGGTTCGTTTCAACCAGTACTCGTTGCTGCACACCAGAGAAGGCCCAGGTTGCGCATCAATCACCAGAGACCAATTGCGAAGTTAGCTCCATGACGAAAAGTCTTAAGGCGACGACGGTACGCCCCTACGCTCACTGAGGAAGAAACGTCACTACCCTGGGGGCAACCGTTGCCTACATTGGCATCTCTCTCGAACAAAGCTATATCCCAACAGAATCTCCAAACAAGGTACGAGCAAGGCGACCCGGAGGTCGGTCTGTTAGGCCAGCCCTTAGGTAAATTCGACTACTACATCCTCTACTCCAAACCTTCGCCTGTCTCGATAGAAGAAATCAAGCCCACCGGCTGGGAGTCAGAGGGCGAACCACCAAGGTCCCCAGAGGAGCAGGTCTCCCCGACCCATGAAGAACCTACAGCTGCCACTCCAGACCTTCACCTTGGTGACGAAGAATCCACTGATGAAGATGCATGGGTCATATTGCCTCGCAGACGAAGGCCATGGATGCCAAGAAGTCGCAAGCTAGATCGGGTAACAAGAAAGCTTCTGGAACGAAGAACTTACAAAAAGAAAAGCAAAGATCCAGGAAGGAAGGCGTTCAAAGTACCGCCAGCAGATCCAGATGATCTCCTCCTGCAAAATCCTCCAGAACCGACAACGTTGCAAGAGTTCTTCCCCGATTACTTCCTCCCAGCTGATCAGCAGCATGAAGCCTCCTATTGCATGGTTGAGATCCACATGGCACCGGAAGAAGAAGATAGGATCAAGTCTTCTAAAGAAAGCAACACCGACAATGAGGAGGATAATTTCGACAAAGACAGTGCTGCTGCTTTAGATGAGGCAATCTTCCACTTGCCACTCATAGAAGCACTACACCTCCCAAAGAAAGCTCGCCTAGCAATGGCCGAGGCTTTGACAGACCCAGACAGCTACAAAAGAAAGAAGAAAAATACCGAGAAGGACAAAACTATTGTCTCATGTAACGCAACAATAACTTTCTCGGACGAAGATCTGTAGCTCGGAGCACGACTGCACAATCGACCTGTCTATGTCTCGGGATACATCAACGAGAAGCCGATAAATCGAATCCTGTTGGACTGCGGCTCCACCATCAACATCATGCCTATCCAAACAATGCGCCAGCTCGGCATCACCACCGAACAGCTCTCGTAAAGCCAGCTGGTCATTCAAGGGTTCAACCAAGGCGGACAGTCCACCATAGGAATCATTCGTCTAAAACTCTCCATCAGCCAGCTCGACACGACAGTTCTCTTCCACGTCATTGACTGTCAAACATCATATCGCCTCTTGCTAGGAAGACCGTGGCTACATGAAAACGGTATCGTAGTGTCTACCTGGCACCAATGCCTCAAGTACTACGAGGAAGGTCTGGAGAAGAGCATTGTTACAGACGATAGGCCATTCAATGAGGCTGAAGCGCACCTCGCCGATGCCAAGTTTTACCAAGCAAAGGACCTTGTTGCAGAAGTCCTTCCAGCTAAAACTCCTCGAACTCAGAAAGCTAAAAGGATGGAGCAGGACGAAGCTCTGCCAACTCCAAATCCAGTGCCACCATCTAAGGCGACACACGAAGTCAAAGAAGTGCTAGCGCCAAGACAAAGGATGCGCATCAGCTCCAAGCCAAGATCCATGAAGCATACTCCATTACCTGTCCAAGCTAGGACAATCTTACGCCTCACGCCTCAGTGGCTTCGCAAAGATGAACCACCATCTTTTGCCTCGCCAAAAGGGATGGTCCAGCCGCTATCGGAAGCTAATGTCATCACTCTGCAAGAGATGACACTGCCGCTACCCAGCCTGGGGCAAGCTTCAAGTCCGCCAAAATCTAGTGATTCCTTCAAAACCAGCCAACTCACATTCAAGCCAAAAGGAAGCTGGGGGCAAAATGCCGCCAAGCTGCTGTTCAAAGCTGGCTACAACAAAGACAGTGCTGCACATATGAGTACGCTCCTGTCAGCTCCAATACCACACGGGATGACTAAGACTCAAGCCCACTTACTCCAAGGCGGCGAGCTGATACCACAAAATCGGCGAGGCATCGGCTCCCGTCAAACCCCGATGGTCATCAAGATAACAGGAGAGAAGACCTTCACTTCTAACTACATTGAGGTAAAGTTGGTAGATGAAGCGGAAGAGGGATCGTCAGCCTCCGATGCACGCTCCACCAATGTCGTTCATCCCGCTACAAAAGGCGCTAAAGAAGGCGATATCGAGCTCGACGTTGGACCATACCTCAAAAGCAAAAGAAGAACATCAAAAACCAAGCAAGTCAAAATCCCATATCAGTATTCAAAAGACTTGGGCCAATCAGACAAGCAAAGCGAAGGTCAGTATTCGACCGTTTGGGAAAGCCACCCACTGAGGTGAGAAAAAACATTCCCACCCACCCACCCATATCATTCTTTCAAACTGTCGATGTCGCCGATATCATTCTGGTATCTCTTAATCATATCACAATTATAGACACTTCGGTCGACGAAACTTCTACTTCGGACGACGAGTTGCCACATGCCCTGTCCGTCCTCGAAGAAAGTGGGCAATCTACCGTCGACGATCTGAAGGAAATCAACTTGGGTACGCAAGAGGATCCTCGGCCTAGATTCGTAAGTGCACTCCTAACCCCCGAAGAGGAGGCTGCATACGTCAAGTTACTCCAAGAATACAGAGATGTCTTCGCATGGTCCTACAAGGAAATGCCCGGACTTGACCCCAAGATTGCAGTACACCAGCTTGCTGTCAGACATGGACCTAGCGCCATCAAGCAAGGACAAAGACACTACCGGCCAGAACTAGTACCGCAAATAGAAGGCGAAGTCAACAAGCTTATTGAAGCCGGCTTTATCCGAGAAGTTAAATATCCAACGTGGATCTCCAGCGTGGTCCCAGTCAAGAAGAAGAACGGCCAGATCAGAGTATGCGTGGACTTCAGGGGCTTAAACAATGCATGCCCCAAAGACGACTTCCCACTGCCAATCACAGAACTGATGGTGGATGCGACGACAGGCCATGAAGCACTAACCTTCATGGATGGATCCTCAGGCTACAACCAGATCCGGATGGCACCCAAAGATGAAGAGCTTACGGCATTCCGCACGCCAAAAGGGATCTACTGCTACAAAGTCATGCCTTTCGGCTTGAAAAATGCAGGAGCTACTTACCAACGAGCCATGCAAAAAAATTTCGACGATATCTTTCATCAGAATGTGGAATGCTATATCGACAACCTTGTGGTAAAATCAAGACAAAAGTCATCACATCTTCAAGACCTTGAGCTGATCTTCAAACGACTTCGGAGATATCAGCTCCGTATGAACCCGCTTAAATGCGCATTTGGAGTCTCCTCGGGTAAGTTTCTCGGCTTTGTCGTACGACATCGAGGCATCGAAATAGATCAATCCAAAATAGATGCTATTCTCAATATGCCGATCCCAAAAACGGTAAGAGACAGACCTCAGAGGTCTCCAAGGCCACCTGGCATATATCAGGAGATTTATCGCCAACTTAGCTAGAAAATATAGGCCCTTCAGTCGTCTCATGAAGAAAGGAGCACCATTCAAGTGGGATGAAGCTTGTCAGGAAGCCCTCCAGAACATCAGAAATTACTTACTCAAGCCTCCAGTTCTGATAGCACCAGTTCAAGGAAAACCATTGGTCCTTTACATCAGCGCCCAGGAGCAATCCTTGGGGGCACTCCTGGCTCAAGACAACGATCTAGGCAAGAAAACAACATGCTACTATTTGAGTCGCACTCTCATCGGCGCGGAGCTAAACTACTCTCCGATCGAGAAGGTCTGTCTGGCGCTCATCTTCGCTACAAAGAAGCTGCGACACTACATGTTAGCTCACGCCATTAGACTCATCTCAAAAGCCGACCCACTCAAATGTATTATGTCAAGGGCAGTGCTCTCCGGACGTTTGGCCAAATGGGCTTTACTCCTCCTCGAGTTCGATATTACCTTCGTCCCTCGTAAAGCTATTAAAGGTCAAGCTCTTGCAGACTTCCTGGCAGAATACCCCCTTCCAGCAGAATGGAAACTATCGGAAGATCTCCCAGACGAAGAAGTATTCTGCATCGACATCGCCCCTTCTTGGAAAATGTTCTTCGACGGCACGGTAAGGCAAGACATGGCAGGAGCGGGGGTTATCTTCGTCACACTAAACGATGAAGTACTCCCCTTCTCATTTCTACTATCAGAACCATGTTCCAACAACAGGGCGGAATATCAAGCTTTGATTATTGGCCTTGAACTCGCCAATGATATGAAACTTCAAGGGCTCGAAATTTTCGGCAATTCTCAACTCGTCATCCAGCAAATATTGGGAGCATACGAAGTCAATAAAGAAGATCTTGTACCATTGCATCTACAAGCTTTGAAACTCCTTGGTACGCTAAAAAATGCTTCAATCCAGCATGTTCCCAGAAACCTTAATCAGCAGGCTGATGCGCTCGCAAATTTAGCGGCTACACTTTCGTTCCAAGAAAAAAGCCAACTCAGCATCCCTGTCTGTAAAAGGATGGTAATCACTGAGGAGGACCCTCCTATGGGAATCCCAGACCAAGTCAATGCAGTACACGTTCTCCTAACTGACGAGCTAGATTGGAGACAATCATTCATAGACTTTCTGGTCCACGGGAAGCTCCCTGAAGATCCAAAGCGTAAGGTCGACATTTGCCGGCAGTCTCTAAAATTCTTCCACTTCAACAACGAGTTGTACCGTCAAAGCTACGATGGTGCGCTCCTGAGGTGTCTGGCAAAAGAAGAAGCGAAAACAACACTAGAAGAAGTCCATGCCAGGATCTGTGGCTCACATCAGTCCGGTCCGAAGCTGCACTTCCGCATCAGGCGGATGGGGTACTACTGGCCCACCATGATTAAGGACTCCCTCGAGTTTGTAAAAAGATGCCATACTTGCCAGTTGCATGGCGACTACATCCGTCAGTCTCCGAAACCTTTGCATCCGACTATCGCATCATGGCCCTTCGATGGATGGGGACTCGACATTGTCGGTCCGCTACCCAAGTCATCCAAGTAGCATCTTTATATCCTAGCGGCAACGGGTTACTTCTCCAAGTGGGTTGAGGCAGTTCCATTACGAGAAGTTACCAGGCACTCTGTCATCAACTTCATCCAGAACGACATCATCTTCCGCTACGGCATTCCTCGCTATATCGTTACGGACAACGGGAAGCAATTCAAGAATGCTGTTGTCAGCCAGTTTTGCGCCAAATTCGATATCAAGCAAAGGTGTTCAACCATGTACAACGCCTCGGCCAACGGTCTAGTTGAAGCTTTCAATAAAACACTCTGCAAACTTTTGGAGAAAGTTATCTCAAAATCAAAGAAAGACTGGCATGAACGTATGGGCGAAGCGCTATGGGCATATCGCACCTCTTTTCGCACGCCGACACAGGCAACTCCGTTCTCACTGGTATACGGAGTAGAAGCTGTCCTCCCGCTCGAGCTCCAGATCCCGTCACTAAGGATAGCCATTCAGGAAGGCCTCGTCAACGGCGACAACGCCCAACTTCGCCTAGCAGAATTGGAAGCCCTGGATGAAAAGCGCCTCGAAGCCCAGCAACGCCTGGAATGCTATCAAGCCAGGTTGACCTGAGCCTTCAACAAAAGAATTCGCCCTCGATCCTTCCAATTGGGGGAATTGGTGCTGGTAGTCAAACGCCCCATCATCCTTTCGCATCGAGGAGGAAAGAAGTTTGACGCCAAGTGGGATGGACCGCACGCTGTCAAAGAGGTCTACTCCAACGGTGCGTATCTTCTCACCACGCCAGAAGGCTTACACTCGTCCCTATCAATGGCAAGTACCTCAAAAGGTACTATGCCTAAAAGCAGGGCAACACTCCTTGCAAAAAAAAAAGGAACTACGTGTGACTTGATCCCTCTCAGTAGGGTACGTAGGCAGCCTGTAAAGGTTCAGTCCAAACAAAAAAGAATACAACTAAACTCTGCCATTCCAGAAGACAAGTCCAGAAAAGAAATGCATGATATTAAATTATCATCAAACGAAGGAAAGTAAAACTACGAGTCTATCCAACAGAAATGACAAGAACGAAAAGGAAATGCGACATTGCTAGTAAAGCGAATTAAATTTCTTAAGACGTTGGAGCAGCTCGCCGCCAGTAACCTCCATGCGCTGCAGCTCTGAAGACCGAAAAGCTATCCGCTCCCGGTGCGTCGCCAGCTCAATACGTTTCTTTGCAAGATCTGCTCCAGAAGATTTCTCAATCGTCTCAACTTTCTCAAAAGATGCGCGAGTAGCCTCTAGCTTCTTCCGCGCCCGAACAAGGCTCGCAGTGGCAAGTGCATACTGCTCCTCCAGTCAACGTTCCTCATCCTTGGCCTTTGCTAGTGTCAGAGGAAGGTCATCTTCCATCGAAGCCCATTTCAAGCGATGAGCTTCACCGTCCGCCAAGAAAGCACGCATCCGTGCCTCAAACAAAGAGCCATCTACCTGGAAGGCCGCCAGACTCTTGCAAAATTCAGGCCCCTCAAGGACCCACCAGTCATTCAAAGCATCAAGTCCATCCTCCTGAAAAGGTGCGAGCGTCGTCTGGATATACTTCCGACAGCTCTCCAAAAGAAGCAAAGAAAGAATGTCTCGCAAACTGCACTTTCGCCTGTCAGCCCCTGAGTGCACAGGCAAGGTGGGCTCCGGTCCTGAAGACTCAAGTGCAGGAACTGCCTCCTGGACCATTACCGTGATAACAGTCAGCGGTACCACCAGAGCCGAAGGAGAAGCTACAGGCAAACCTTCCGACAAAACGACTGCGGGAGTAATCTCGGCCGGAGTACCGGACCTAACCAGAGGAGTCTGTTCTCTCCCTATACTAGAGACCTCATCCTCCTCCCCAAAGCCCAACTGCTCCATGTCGATATCGTCCAGGTTGACAGCACTGTCGGCAAAATCTGCTCCACACGCTCCCTAAAGCTCCAAGTTATCCCAGGGAACATCCAGCCTGCCACCTTCAATCAACGTCACTCTGATGGGAGAGCATTAATGCCCAACCCCCTTCGGGGCAGACTCGCAGTCCGGTCCAGCAGACCCTGCCAAAATGAGAGCTGAACAACTCAGCCAACGAAATAAGAGTACAAGCAGAGAAATTTATAAGAAACTAGAAATGAGATATACCTGCAGCATCCGATGAAGCTACCCCAGAAAGAGGGATTACCTCATCGGCAAAAAGCATTGGCTCTCCCTCTCGAGCTGGCTCTGCCTCACCAGCACCAGCCAAAGTTGCCTCACACAAGAGATCCAACTTTCTTCTCTTGGGAGAAGCACGCCCACTCCAAAAAGTCTGAGTCTCAGGAAGACTCTGAACCTTGGAGGACGGAGCCATCTCAACTTCTTGCACAGAGAGTGAAGCCTGGGAAGTACTCTCTCGATGGCCACAAGATCTCTCCGATCGTCGCTCCTCGGACCAAAGACGGCGATCCTCTGACCCCGCCAAAGAGTCAAAAGAAAAGTCAGCCCGCTCGCTGCTAGCAAGGACGTCCAGCGGAAGGCTAGCCAGGAGGGGAAGCACTGACTCGTTGACCCAGCAGCGATACTCAGGAGTTGCAGCATCCTTAGCCCAACTTGATCCCCTGCGAGAAAATACACCCAGTAAATCTGTCATAAAGCGCTCCCCAGAGGCGATACGCTTCTTGCGGGGTGTAACGTGACTGCATACGCAAAGGAGTCCCCGACAACTCTTGGCGGAAACCCTGTTGTCGAGCAAACAGGTGGGGAGAGTACCGTGCCACCTCTACTGCATCCCCACGACGCCAAACGAGATACCCGGGCTTGCAACTCACCATACTCCAGTACAAGTGCTCGGGCATCTCCGGCCCATCACATACCGAGGATCTTATAGTAGGTGCAAGTGCATTCTCCGATACAAAGTCAAAGTCAGAAGGGCCCATACGTCTCAACCACTCTCGGGCACTGGGCCTCGGACGCTCCCATGCGTAATAAGCGTTCATCACACCTCCCACACAAGGAAGGAAGGGCACTGTTGAGCGTCAAAATGATACGATTTATCCCTTCTTTATAATGCATATCTCATCACTCTTTTAAGTAAAACAATCATATTATAAGTAAAGTGCATATATTCCTTTTCATCATTGCATAAATCATTTTTGTGCAACACAAACAATAGATTACTTTGCAATCATATATTACTTGCATAAGAAATATGGAGGCCGATATTGTAAATTATAATTTAAATTTCTATCGATTAAGTATCATATCAAAATCTGATGGATGTCATTGTATGTTTGATTTTTAGGAAATGGAGTATATTCTCGATGCACGAAGCTACAGTTGATCATAATTATGCACTGGACATACATCATCCCATGGCAAAGACAATGAGATGACGCACGCCAATGATTGACAAGTGGAAGAACTAGCATGAGAAAAGCTGCAAATTATCGAGTCTCATAATGGATTTTCTTGGCAAGACCGGCACGCTCATAGCTCGGAAGGAACTCAAGCATTAAAAGAGCAAGGCACAATGAGCTAGCCTCAAAGCCTGTTATACACCCAAACCTGTCACCTTTTCTCTCTCCTCTATTTTTTCTTTTCTCTTCTCTTTTTCTTTTTTTTCTTCCTTTTAATTTCTTTTCCTACTCTAACCTATATATGGACACATGCAGTCCAAGACCCCACTTAATCGCAACCCATTAAAGGATTTCGAGTCGTACAAACCCGAACCCCATTAGTACATATTTGACTCAATCTCACGAGCACTCAATCCCGTCGTTCACTAACCCCATCGCAGCCGTCCTTTTTACCCAATCCAGCCATCAGATTAAAAAAACCCATGCATCGATCAACTCTTTTCTCTCTTTTCTCAAAACCAATCCGAGCCGTCCCGAGCTTCCATGCACATGCATGTGTTAACAGCACATACAATTTTTCTCCTCTTCTAACAAATCACAGCCGTCCGTTCTACCCCATTCGCAACCCTTTACCCGACCCGGCTGACCCATCTCTCTCTTCTCTCCCGTTTCTATTTTTCTCTCTCTCTCGGATTCATTGCAATCAAAACATCACAGCCGTCCCTTCCATGCATGCCTGCATGCATGCGAGGTTAACCACCCAGCACTCTCTCTTTCATTGCCACTTAATCACAGCCGTCCCGTGCACCAAACCCGGCACCGACCCGATCGAGAGTTGAGCTCCGATCTTTTCTCTCTCTAGCTTTCCTTATTTCTCTCTTTCTTTCCTTCCATTAATTTCATCACAGCCGTCCAGATTTCATACAACACCTACACCTCGCTATTAGACCTCCGTGCATGCTCATCTCATAACCGAGCCCAGCTATACCTCCCCGATCTCTCGTTCCCATTCTACTTTCTCTTTCTAAATCTCTTTACGATTCTTCCTCTCTCTAAATCCCAACAATCAGCCCTCTTTCCCTATCTTTCTCTTCCCGTTTTCTCTTTCTAAAACTGACTGCATCCCTTCCTTTCCAGCCCTCTGATTATTTCTCTCTCTTAAACCAAAAACCCTCTCCCTCTCTTACCCGAACTCCTCTTTTCCTCTCTCTATATAACACCCCATCCGAAACCTAGGAGAAGGAGGAAAGGGGGAGGGAGGACCGAACCGACCCCTCCCGCCAGGGAGGGGTAGGCATCCATTTTCCAGAGTGCTCTCACCATAATTTTATTCATTTTGAGAGTGTGTGTGTGTGTGATGCTTGTCATTTGCGAAGAAAGGAAGTAGTCGGGTGTAATCGTAGTTTTTAATTCAATAAAAGTTCTTTTGTCATCTTATTATTATGTGCTCTTTTTTTTCTGTAATTTTTCTTTCTTTATTCTTTGTGTACTTGCATCATGCCCGGCTAAATTCCCTCCCGCTAGGTAGAGGGATCCGATGCCATGATAAATAGTTAGCTTCACTTGTAAATTGCTCTCTATTGCGCTAAATGTTAATGCCTCTATATTAATCGATTTTAATTATGGAGAGCTAGCTCTCCCGTGTTTCCATTCAATTGGGATTCGGGTGATACTTCACACTCCAATAGTTAATCATTGGTTAAGTAGGCAAACGATTAAATTTATTCTTATCTAATTTTCGTTATATAAATTCTCACAATTGAATTAGTTTTACTTCTTCACTATAAGAAGAATTCTATTCATAATATTGGAAGAATATTATATAATAAAAGTAGATAAAGTGGGCTTTAACTCTAAATCTTCCGCTTGAGACGGTAAAACTTCCGTTCTCAAGTGTGGATAAATGAGAGTGACATTGCAAGAGAAGTGACTCTATACTATGGTTTACAAATCCCTCTCCTAGGTGGATTTATTTCTAGTATAGTTTAATTTTAATTATTATTTTTTTGCTTTTAATTCCTAAAATAAATTATTTTCAAAAATAATAAAGAAATCCAAACTTCATTCAATTTAATCAAGCTTCACTTGTGATCTCTTCTCTAGGCATCAAATTACATGTGGTTCGATCCTTACTTGCCCTATATTGTTAAAACTCTCTGAGTTATATATGCAGGTATAAGGTTTTGATAAATAGCTAAAAACAACGACTAAGCAAAAAGATTTCTATCAAATGGCGCCGTTGCCGGGGATCATCATAAGAAAAAAGTTTTCTATCAAATGGCGCCGTTACCGGGGACCACAATGATACTACCAAAAAGCAATTCTATCAAATGGCGTCGTTGCCTACGTAAAGGCCGTGGAGAAGATTCGCAAGTAAGCCTATATATAAAACAATGAAGGTTAGGTACGTTTTCTACAAAACTTCTCTTATTTTGTAATCATAGTAATTAGTTTAAATTGATTAATGTGCAAACTGAAGCCCGTTCCTGATTAACCTCTATACCTGCTAGAGGTTTTATTCATATGTATATATCTCTGCTTTCTTTACATTAAAAATAAAAAATTAAAAAAAAATTTATTTAAATATCTGTACTTATTATTTTTGAACATCCCACATTCCTCATACTCATGCATCATTGAGGACAATGCTTATTTCATGTTTGGGGGTGTGGTAAATATTCCTGTCTTTATTTAATTTTCACAAAATTTATCAGTTTTAGTTTATTTCAAAAAAAAAAATTAAAATTAAAAAAAAAAATTAAAAATTTTATTGCATTAACTTACGCTATAGTGGGAAAGCTCGGCACATACGTCTCGGCGTATGTGTGTCCAGTTTGTAGTCCCCTACCAAAACTACAGCGTTCGTATAGAAATCTATAGGAATTCGTATTTGCATGTTTTCATTTTCTTTTTCATGTATTAGTGTTTTTCGTAGTCTTTTTATCGTCTTGTCTTATCTATTCCAAAAAAAAAAAAAAAGTTTTACCTTTATTTTAAGTTTTATAGTCTAATTTTATTGTACTCGAATATGACTATAAGGCACTTGGTAATCAAGGTAAAACGCCCAAGAATTAGCTAGAAAAAGTATATCCAATATGGTTCTTATTCTTAGTAACCTTTTTAGAGATTGTCAAAACAAACTAGGCATGACCTTTCACTTCACATCTGGCTTACACACCTAGGGTTTAGATTCAAAGCTTTCATATCACCTAATAGCCACTTGGAGTCCTGATGAACCATGCGGATCTGGTTCACTTGGTTTGAGAAAATCGACCAGTGTATTTTAAGGTATAGCGAAAAGGGCTACCTATTAGCATGGTCTAGGACCTAATTATGTAAAAGTCCTAACTTGTATACCCTAGTATTGGTAAAGCTTGGTGTATAGGGTTATGAGAATGATCCTATGTACTCGAGTGAATCGAATATAAAGGTAACATGAGGATGGCTACCTAACTCATGAGAGCGTTGGCAGCGTGTCATGGGCATAGAGTGCAGCTAACATGGTACAAGTTAGGAAGGGATATATAATTAGATTCCAAAAAAAAAAAAAAGATCGAAAAAAAAAAAAAAAAAGAAAAGAAAAAATAGTGTGAAAGTCGTCGTTATAAATAATGTGGGGATACTGGAATATCACATATAAAGCCCATAGGGTATTAAGGTGAATATCCACAACTCTCACTAGCCTGTCTAGATTAGCTGGTTTTGACTCAGGTTCTAAGGTCGACTTTGACCATTCTAGGAGACTGTTAGAATGATATGCGGGTAGAGAACTAAACCCCCAGTTGTGTTTAGCCCAGTAAGCACTTTAGGCTCTAACTATTAGTTTCCCGTTAGAAAAGGTCAAGGTCAACTATGCTCGAGTGCACGGTGCTGTCTGGGCTCGGGTTGTTAATAAGGAGATTATGCATTTAAGAGAGATTTATTTAGAGAGAGAGAGAGCAGGAAAGAGAGAGGACGGGATCTCTGCATGCATGGGCAGTAAATGGGTAGGGATGGTTATATGGTTTCCAAGTGGGGAGAGATTTAAGGAGAGAGAAATATGGAAGAGAGGTCGGTGAGATTTAGAGAGAGAAAGATATAAAAAGAGAAAATTAAGGAGAGAGAGATGATTGAGGAGAAAATAAAGGAATGGGATTACTGGGTTTGGTTGTGATGAGATTGGAAAGAGAGTAGAGAGAGAATCGGATGGATCGTGATCGGGATTGTGAAACACAGCTATGCATGGGGTGATAATGGGAGATGATACGGAAAGAGAATAACAAAGGAAGTGAAAGAAAGAGAAGTAAATGAGTAGTTATGATCAGATCTTGAATGAGAGAGAAGGGGAGTTAAAGTTAGGATTTTTAGAGAGAGAAAAGATCACAAACATGGGGACGTTAGGATGGGATTCGGTTGATCCTGCATGGCATGATAAAAAGGGTCGGCTAAGATCAAGTGCATGGATTTTGATTTGAAGAAGTTCGGGTGCATGCTGTGCATGAGGGATTGATGCTACGAACGGTTGCGATGAGAAATAAGGCGATTAGAGCTGGGCTGCATGCATGGGATCAGTTGTAGGGGACGATTGTGATTGATGGGAAGATCGCATCGGGTACGTGCATGTGATCATGCACGACTGTGGTAAAAGAAATGGTTGCAATGGAAGGTTATGACACGTGCTAGATATAGTAGGAATAGGAATAATTGTGTTGGGTAAAGACAATGGTGTTTTGAGATGGTCGGGTTGGGTCATTATGGTTCGATCCCGGGTCCAGGTTGGAATTGGGATAATGCAATGTGGAGTCTCTTCGGAATCATTCAAGGCTAGGAATGGGAGGATCGCGATCAGGTCATGATAGATTGGGTTAGGTGACTTGGACGTGTGGAGCCGGATAGACCGGCTAGATTCGGTCTTAGGTGATGGTAAGGTTGGATCCGAGAGTTGGTCGGGTGCTATGCCAGATGGCTAAGAGGTCAGGTGAGATGGATTTAAGAATGGCTAAAATTAATTAAGAGAGAAAGAGAAAAGAAACGAGAAAGAAGAGAAAGGAAGAGAGAAAAAAGGTGGCCAGCTTAGGTGTATTCCGAGTTCGGATGTGCCTTGTTTTCTTGATGCTTTACTTCTGAGTTGTATGCGTGCCGGTTTTGCCAAGAATCTCCTTTGTGAACTCCGATAATTTGCATCTTCTTCTAAGCTAGTTCCTCCGCTTGTCGATCATTGGCGAGTGCCTTAAGTTCACCACCAAAGCATTGTGATGATGCCCACCGTATTGTCACGCTCCACAGTAGCTACATGCGATGATGACAATTCCCATTTACTGCAAAACAAACATAAAATAATACCCATCAGTTCCTTATAGTGAAACATAGTAAAAAAAATAATTGATTATCGATCTTTGTAATTTCCATTCAGATAATATATGAATGCAAAGCAATACTCCGATGTTTTCGTACAACATTGTACTCTGCACGATGAAAAGAAATTTATGCACTTTATGTGTAATATGAATGTTTTACGAAAGAGAATGATGAGATATGCATGAAAAAGGGAATGCAATAGTACTACTTTGGACACTCAATAGGCACCGAGGTTGAAGGTCCACGCGCTGCAAAGATCTCCTTCGGAAAGTGGAGCCCAATCCAACCATAGAGATAATGCAGGGGGCAAAAGGAACTGGCCCTGCCTACTTCCCCTCTTGCATTATTCGCACTCGATAGACTCCAGTATGTTCCACTAAGCCCTTGGTACAACGAGCAGAGGATTGCCGGCGCCAGGTTAAGAAACTCTCCATTCACCATTCGAGCAGCTGCAAGGAAGGTCCCAGGGCGTATCACATCCCCATTCCAGGGCAAAGCAAAGCGGCAAAGAAAAAGCACCAACCCCGCTGACCAGTAAGCAACACGCCAAGCATCGCTGCATTCCTCCAGACCCAAAACCTCCCAGGGATGTTGCGCTCCCGCCGTGGAGTACCATTCTTTCCTCAGAGATTCAATCGGTCGCCGGAAAGTGCCAGGTGCCGGTTTCTTTGATGATGCGTACCTCCACATCGGGTGACTCGAAGGGGGGGCGTGACGATACTCTCCTCGAAACCAGAAGTCCACCCAATCCGAGTAAGTACTCGGTCTGACCGCTCGCGTGCCGCTATAATAGCATATGCCTTAAAAAGCAAAAGGCAGAAGCTAGGAGACTCATCTGGGTTCGTCAAGACCTCCAAAGAAGGAACCTCCTCCTGATAGTAGCTCCGAACTTCTGGACATCCAGAGATGACATGCACGTCACGAAGGGTGATCCCGATCTCACCAGCTCCGGTCAAAAAGGTGTTGGTCTCAGGGCACCACTGCTCACACAGAGCCCGGTACATACCGTCCGGTCGGCTGTACTCCCAACAAGCCGGCTCCACAAACCTCGCCAGACGCTCCATCCCTGGCTCTGCCTCCAACGCGCCGGACAGCTCTCTCATCCAGTCCCGAAAACCTTGTGGGTGCAAAAATTATACCGGACCAGATCAGAGCAGTATGGGCCCGCGCAACGGCCCAAATGGGTAAGCCCGCCTGGGCTCACATGGGCCCACTCTACGAGGCTCGCAGATCAAGCCCTCCCCCTTATTGGGCCCAAACAACGGCCCAATAAGGGCCCAGCAAGGAGGCCCAGAACCAGTGCCACGTCATCAGCGCCACGTCATTACTGCCATATCGGGCACGTGCCTACGCTATAAAAGGACCCCCAAGGCATCCAGGAAGAGGGTTGGTCATTCAATCAGAGGAAGAGAAGATTCAGAGCTAGAGCTTACTTCTCCCCTCCAAGTTTTTTTTCTTGTTGCTCCGTGCAACCCTCACTGTAAAAAGCTTCTCTCGGCCTGTCGAGAGAACGCTCAACCCCTTTATATTCAAATTATAGTAAAAATCAGGTGGCACCTCTCGCCCGGAGACGTAGGTCATAAGACCGAACTCCGTCACCAACCCTTGTGTCATCGCCCTTTACTCTCTCTATCTATTCTCACATCTCTCTAACTCTACAAACAATCCAATTCAATCAAGGCTGTGGGGTGGGATTCTCGATCAAGACGGCTCGAAAATTTCCCCCCACAATCTTTGGCGCCGTCTGTGGGATATCGATAGAGGTCTTACCCACACCTCTACCGACTTCTATTCAGCTTGTGGTGACGAGCCACAAGTCCTCCTCCAAATCAACCTCAACGCCTTCATCACGCCGACATCGACACGCTCGATGGTGAATGCCAGCACCAACCCACCAAAGGCGGGTGCTAAACGAACAAACAAAATGCTGATCGAAGAAGAACAAGAAGTCTCGGTTGCAACCAACCGAAGAAATGTTCGGGAGCGGCTGGGGCCGCAAGGCAGCCATCCAGAAGGGCACAGTGATCGGCGAGACCCGTCATCCCCAAGGCGTCGATCTAGCAAAGAACACGCTATTCAAGGGAGCAAGTCTCAGGCTACATACGAGATCTCGGCTACTGATTTCCAGCTGTTGAACCTTCTCAAGAGGAATGCAGCCCTCGAGCAAGAGAGGGATTCTCTAAAGAAGGTAGCTGAAAGAGCGGGGGTTGTGGCCCACAACTCTCCAACTGCTGATGAAGACCAACCAAGGACTCGCCCAGCCGTGATTCATCATCTTGAAGAATCACATGTGCCACGTATCGAGAGGCGTCAAGTATCCACACAAGCACCAAGGCAAACGGTGTGGGATCGCCTCGACGTCAACGGTGCACCCAACTATCACGGAGAAGGATCACCTCAGTCAACATGGTCCACTAGACATTCTATCCCTTCGCACACGAAAGCAACAGATGCCCGCGAGCTGCTCAACCGACTAAGGCATACTGCCGACGTGGGACGCCGCCATCAAGATCGTAGGCATCTAATCACCTCGGTGGGGCCACTGCATCCCAAGGTTCTTGCAACCCCATTTCCTATGGGTTGGCGAACACCGAGCCTGCCGAAGTTTAACTGCATCAAGGGAGACCCTGCTCTCCATATCCTAGCCTACAAGCAGGCCCTGACGCCCTACGAATATGAGAACCATGTTCTCTACCGTATGTTTGCGGGAAGCCTCGAGGGACCTGCCCTCGACTGGTACTACACATTGCCTACCGGTACGGTGGCCACATTCAAAGAGTTAGCTGAACTCTTCATGGACCATTATCGGCTAAACTTAAAGCCGAAAAAGAGACTGGATACACTCTACCAGCTGAAGATGGGCTCCGAAGAGTCTCTAAGGAGCTTCACAATGAGGTTTCGTAATGAGCATTCTGAGCTCACCGATCGCTACTATAATGAGAAGGCCATCATGCTGGCATTCCAGAATGCTATCCGGCCAGAGCTCCACGTCTACACCGACTTCATCCGGCATCCTCCCAATAACTTGGAGGCGATGTTCAAGCGCGTACAGCGGGAGATAGAGGTGGAAGACAATCAGCGGGCCAGAAGACTACGCGAGCCCCGCGAGTCTCGTGACTCCTGACATAAAAAAGATAATGAAGCTCCGAATGAAGCACACTACAAGAAGTCTGCCCATGCCGCGTCCGACCAAAAGGTGCAGGCCAAAAGGTACAATGAAGATCCGAAAGCCCCTCCAGCAGAAAAGAGGCGAACTCCAAGGGAGCAAAGGGTGTTCACTGAGCTGAACACCTCCATTGAAGACATCTTCGCATACTAGCAGAACGAGCCCTTTTGCAAGTGGCCACAACCTCTCCCTCCAAATTCCGACTAGGCGGGAGATACGACAGCCTACTGTGAGTTTCATCGCAGCCATGGCCACCCAACCTCTACATGTCGAAAGCTAAAGCATCACATCGAAGACCTGATCCAAAAAGGGCGGCTCGATGGCTACCTCACTAATAAGGAACCAGGACGAGAGTAGGAGAGGCTGCAGCAGTGGAGAAAAGAAAGTCAATGTAATACGTGGATGCTTAATCGTAACGTCCGCGGGGCAACCTCTGAAAAAGTGTAACTGCAACTTTATTATATCAATAAAGTGTCTTTCCTTTTCTCAAAATCAAATCTCTCGAAGTTCGATTCCACCATATTAAGGCATAAAAAAAAAGGCTCCTGGCAAACCAGGTCAACCAAAGACCTTCGATTCCGCCCATTCAAGTCGGAAGCTCGAAGGTAAGTCGGCTACGCCCTCTCGAGGCTAAAGACCGATAAAAAGGCTCCTGGCAACCCAGGTCAACCAAAGACCTTCGATTCCGCCCGTTCAAGTCGGAAGCTCGAAGGTAATTCGGCTACGCCCTCTCGAGGCTAAAGTCCGACAAAAAGGCTCCTGGCAACCCAGTTCAACCAAAGACCTTCGATTCCGCCCGTTCAAGTCGGAAGCTCGAAGGCAATTCGGCCACGCCCTTTCAAGGCAAAAGTCCGATAAAAAGGCTCCTGGCAACCCAGGTCAATCAAAGACCTTTGATTCCGCCCATTCAAGTCGGAAGCTCGAAGGCAATCCGGCTACGCCCTCTCGAGGCTAAAGTCCGATAAAAGGCCCCTGGCAACCCAGGTCAACCAAAGACCTTCGATTCCGCCCATTCAAGTCGGAAGCTCGAAGGCAATTCGGCTACGCCCTTTCAAGGCGAAAGTCAGATAAAAATGCTCCTGACAATCCAGGTCAAGCTAAACTATCAACTATACTTATCCGAGGCGAAAAGAATAAGTCCAAGGCAAACGTCGCCGCTTTGACATGCACCAAGTTTAAGGAGACATCCTTGGCACTCGAAGACAAAAGTCCTAGGCGACCAACGCCTTGGCACTCGACAAGCACAAGGCCCAGCCCTTGGCACGCGAAGAAAAAGTCCGAGGTGACCAATGCCTCGGCACTCTACAAGCCCAAGACCCAGCCCTTGGCACTCGAAGACAAAGTCCGAGGCGACCAGCGCCTCGGCACTCTACAAGCCCAAGGCCCAGCCCTTGGCACTTGAAGACAAAGTCCGAGGCGACCAGTGCCTCGGCACTCTACAAGCCCAAGGCCCAGCCCTTGGCACTTGAGGACAAAGTCCGAGGCGACCAGCGCCTCGGCACTCTACAAGCCCAAGGCCCAGCCCTTGGCACTTAAAGACAAAGTCCGAGGCGACCAGCGCCTCGGCACTCTACAAGCCCAAGACCCAGCCCTTGGCACTCGAAGACAAAGTCCGAGGCGACCAGCGCCTCGGCACTCTACAAGCCCAAGGCCCAGCCCTTGGCACTTGAAGACAAAGTCCGAGGCGACCAGTGCCTCGGCACTCTACAAGCCCAAGGCCCAGCCCTTGGCACTTGAGGACAAAGTCCGAGGCGACCAGCGCCTCGGCACTCTACAAGCCCAAGGCCCAGCCCTTGGCACTTAAAGACAAAGTCCGAGGCGACCAGCGCCTCGGCACTCTACAAGCCCAAGGCCCAGCCCTTGGCATTTGAAGACAAAGTCCGAGACGTCGGCGCCGACGTATTGGCATTCGATCAAAAGTCCAAGCTTAATCTTGTCACTCAGGTCCAAGCATCAGATTGTCACTGGCCATCACCTTTTTTCGACGACTAACGGTTCCAAACCAATCAGGGGGTGGTTGGTCTGACTCTGTCAGTGCGTGTCTCCACACTGGTGCAGTCGACGGTGGGTGACACGGGATAAAATGGTGCTTCCTTGATCCTGGCCAAGTCAACACCCTCACGTGACCGTAGTACCTGGTGAATACAGTAACCTGGTGCGGTAATACATTGGGTGAAGACCGGCTGGCCATTATGTAGCATCATCCTAGATTATCTCTAAGAAACCCCCTCAAATATAGCATTGTCCCTCGCCAACATCCCCGCGCACCAACGTTTCACCGAAAAAGTGTCGGTTTCAAATGGGGCTGAAATTCGAAAAATACACTATTTTCAATACCGACACTTTTTGGCCTCTTCTAGCAGCCCCAATAATGGGGTGTCGGCATCAACCAGCAGCCCCCTCTCGGTTTCGCACAAAAACTGAGTGGGGAAGGGGTGACGGCACCCCATCAGCAGCACACCCCTCGGTTTCGTCAGAAAACCGAGAGGGGGTGTGTGTCGGCATCAACAAGCAACCCCCCCTCGGTTTCGCACAAAAACCGAGTGGGGAGGGGGTGACGGCACACCATCAGCACACCCTCGTTTTCGTTAGAAAACCGAGAGGGGGTGTGTGTTGGCGTCAACAAGCAGCCTCCCCTCGGTTTCGCACAAAAACCGAGTGGGGAAGGGATGACGGTACACCATCAGCAACACACCCTTCGGCTTCGTCAGAAAACCGAGAGGGGGTGTGTGTCACATCATCACTGGGGCCCGACTGCACTGGGGCCCGACTACACATCATTACCGCGTGCCAAGACATCTTTAAGATGCTAGCCGAAAACCTGACCGGCGCATTCTTTAGAGTCACCTCTCTATAAAGGTGAATACCGAAAAAGTTACTCGTCAAGGCGAACAATGTTTCACGTCCACTTTGACCGTTTTTTCGGCGCCTGCACAACGACACCTTATACACATTCATCCGACGCACTTATGAAAAGTTACGGCTGTTGTAAGCTTTCAGAACCTTTCTCTCAGAAGACCAGCAGTGGAGAAGTTATACAGCAGACCTAACGAAACACTTGAAGAGGGGACTCACGCACCGCGCATGTGCGTGCACTCAAGCGCCCCGCGGTGGCCCAGAATGGCGAAAAGGGCCACCTTTGCTCTCACAAACATGCGGATCTACATTTCAAACGATGAACCGTGTTAGCAAACCACATGCCCTCATCGCAGCAATCCGAGACAACTCGAGGTGGGTCCGATGAACCTCACTCTTCCTCCCATCCATGTGTTCCTCGATGCCGCCGCTCGAGCCAGCCCAGGGGGTTCGGACGAACCACACGTTCCCCCCCCCCCCCGGTGTGCATCTCTGCAACATAGAGGAATGAGGGGGCCGGACGAGCCGATCCAAACCCCCTCCAACTACGCTTGTCTCCTCGAAGCCCATGTGCATCTCACAGTAGAGATGAGAGAGGGGGTCGGACGAACCGATCGAACCCCCCCGCTATGCGTGTCTCCTTGAAGCCCCCAGGTGCATGTCCCAGTAGAGATGAGAGAACGGGTCGAAAGAACCGATTCCCGCCTCCTCGCTGCACGTGTCTCGCATCAAAGAGGAGAGAGGGGGTCCGATCCTCCCCCTCGTGTCCGTCTCGCAGCAGAGAAGAGAGAGAGGGTCGGACGAACCGATCCCCCCTCCTCACGCTTCGCCTCGCAGCAGCCCAAGGCGCCCCTCCACGCGACCTTCATCCGGCTGGCGACGACGAAGAGGGGAAAGACCGCCCGCATCCCACGTTTGCACCATAGGCCGCCATCGCCTGCGCCCCTCGCCCGCTCCGCGCCTGCGCCCGCTCCGCTCCCCGCGATGCAGCCCCCGGCCCGCGACCGACCGCCGACCGCACCCCGCGCCCGGAGCCGCACATCGACCGTGCCGCACGCCCCGCGTCGCAGATCGAGCGCAGCCCGTCGCCGATCGCACACAGCTCTCTCTCGCACCCGCTCTCTCTCGCGGGGTTCCTCTCTCTCACCGAGCCTTCTCTCTCGCACGGACCCTCTCCCACGATTGCTAGAGAAAAGGAGAGAAAAGCAGGGCAAAGAAAGGAAAGAGAGCAGACAGAGAAAAGGAAAGAGAGAGAGAGAAAGGAAAGAGAGAGAGAGGGACGTTGCTCTCTCATATGAGTTAAAGAAAAGCCAGAAGCAAAGAAAGGAAAGAGAGAGAGAGAAAGGAAACAGAGCCCCCTCTCCCACTCGCACAGGGTCGGCCCACTTCGTACTCACACGTGAATCAGCAGCGTACCCAAACGTGAATCAAGAGCGAAGTAAAAAAAGAAAGAGAGAAAGAAAGGAAAAGGCTCTCGGTATGCTCTCGGTACCCTCTCGGTACCCACTCGGTATGCTCTCGGTACCCACTCGGTATGCACTCGGTACCCTCTCGATATCCACTCGGTCGGAAAACGCACTGTTTTTTCGGAAACACCCCCTTGGAAAACCGAGACTTTTTGGCTTGCACCAAAAGGGTCTCGGTACCCACCCGGTATGCTCTCGGTACCCACTCGGTATGCACTCGGTACCCTCTCGGTATCCACTCGGTCGGAAAACGCACTGTTTTTTCGGAAACACCCCCTCACAAAACCGAGACTTTTTGGCTCGCGCCAAAAAGGGGTCTCGGCATCGGCGGAAGAAGGCCCTGCTAATACGAACCGTGACACCGACAACCCTCGCCAACCGCGCCAGGATCCTAAAGCGTTTGCACCACGGAATCCCAGCCGACCCAGGGGGTCCTGACCCGACTGGGAGGGGGTAACTGTGGGTGCAAAAATTGTACCGGACCAGATCAGAGCAGCATGGGCCCGCGCAACGGCCCAAATGGGTAAGCCCGCTTGGGCTTACATGGGCCCACTCTACGAGGCTCGCAGATCAAGCCCTCCCCCTTATTGGGCCCGAACAACGGCCCAATAAGGGCCCAGCAAGGAGGCCCAGAACCAGTGCCACGTCATCAGCGCCACGTCATTACTGCCATATCGGGCACGTGCCTACGCTATAAAAGGACCCCCAAGGCATCCAGGAAGAGGGTTGGTCATTCAATCAGAGGAAGAGAAGATTCAGAGCTAGAGCTTACTTCTCCCCTCCAAGTTTCTTTTCTTGCTGCTCCGTGCAACCCTCACTGTAAAAAGCTTCTCTCGGCCTGTCGAGAGAACGCTCAACCCCTTTATATTCAAATTATAGTGAAAATCAGGTGGCACCTCTCGCCCGGAGACGTAGGTCGTAAGACCGAACTCCGTTACCAACCCTTGTGTCATCGCCCTTTACTCTCTCTATCTATTCTCACATCTCTCTAACTCTACAAACAATCCAATTCAATCAAGGCTGTGGGGTGGGATTCTCGATCAAGGCGGCTTGAAAATTTCCCCCCACAAACCTCCCAGATATGTGACATCTCCACGCGGTTGAGTCTCCACACCCCATCGCGTACGGCAGGAGCATATCTTCAAAGCAACAACAGGGACCGGAACCAACTCCTCGCCCGTGTGGTGGAACGGCAACCCCAAGCTTGGCCGTACAACTTGCCGGGAAGATCCTTCGTCAGTGAGGATGCGCTCGCCAAGTTTCAACACGCGATAAGAGCCGTCGGCCACGCCATCCTCACAAACTCGCTCGTGCGTCGAAAGCTGAAGTACTGACAGTCTGGCCTCCTATCTCGAGACGCAGTGGTTGAAGACTTGCGCAAAAGGAAAATGAAGATGCGTACTCCCGTGGGAGACAGCATCGACGATCCAACCAGAACTCGGAAAACTCTCGTAACGACGAGACCTGAAAAAGAAAGAAGACAAAGCCCAAGTCAGATAGCAAGAAAAGTACAAGACGAATACAGGGAAAAACATCACCAAAAAAAAAAAAAAGGAGCTACTGGCCCCATATGCCAAAAGAGAAAACAAGAGGGGACCACGGCTAAAAAGCCGCAGCCCTATGTGCCAAAAGAAAGAAAAGGAGGGGGCCACAACAAAAACCGCAGCCCCCCCTTCTCCTACAAAAACCCGCAGCCCCACAGGGGCTGCATGCCGGGTCCGCGACGGCCACCACGCCGGCCACCAGCCCCCCGCGCCCGCCGCTCCCCGTGCGCGCACACCGGCCGCCGCGCCCGCCGCTCCCTCCGGCCCGCAGCCCCGTCACGCCCCGCCTCCGGCCGTGCCCCGCGTGCTGCGCCCACCGCAACCCCGGCCCGCCTCCGGTCGCGCCCCGCGCGCTGCACCCACCGCAGCCCCGGCCCGCTCCCTCCGGCCCGCAGCCCCGCGCGCTGCGCCTGCCGCAGCCCCGGTCGCGCCCCCGCCTCCAGCCCGCGCGCCGGCCGCACCCCGCCTCCGGCCCGCGCCCTCCTGCGCCACCGGCCACCGGCCCGCGCCCTCCAGCCGCGCCAGCCACCGCAGCCCGGCACTCCGTTGTCGCGCCATGCGAACCAGAAGAAGAAGGAGGAGGAGGAGGAGGAGGAGAACCACCTCGCCTGCGATGCTCCGCCTTCTGCGGTCCGGCGGTCTCCTCTCCTTCGCGAACTCCATGGCGTCACCATCTTCATCCTCCGCGTCATCGTCGCGGAGCGAGAAACCCTAGCGAGAGCTCTCGACTCCAAGCCGCCGGGAATCATCAATAATGAAGAGAAACGAAAACAGGGGGGCCTTATAAAGACCTAATCCCACACAAATACGCGACTCAAGTCCAAGCGCTACGCGTTTCCCGCTGGCGCACTCAAACATGAGGGGGAATTTGTGGGCATTGAAATTAGCCCACGGGTCGAACCCGATTTGCACACGTAAAATAGGCCCGCACCCAACGGCCTTCGGGTCGAACCCGACTCGTACACATAAACGTGGCCCACGCACAACGGCCCACATGCGCAACTCGGCCCATACACAACGGCCCGCATGCAACTCGGCCCACACACAACGGCCCACATGCGCAACTCGGCCAATACACAACGGCCCTCATGCGAAGTTGGGCCCGCACACGAACGGCCCGCATGCGAACTCGGCCCAGTTTGCACGCCGCGGCCCAACTCAAAGCAAACAGGTCCACCGGACCCGCAACTCGAGCACAAAAAGGGGGGCCCACCGGCCCCCCTTTCTTGAAAACCGTGCCCCCCTCCCCATGGGGAGGTGGGGCCGGCCATAAAGAAAAAAAAAAGAAAAGAAAAGGGAAAAAGAAAAAGAAAAGAAAAAGGAAAGAAAAGAAAAAGAAAAAGAAATCAAAACCGCCTCGATGCGGGGGGAGGTGGCATGGACGTCTACACAGCCGTAGATCCGCGACGATCCCTCGATCCAACGGACAAGATGACGTTGTGTCGCCATCCGATCCAAAAGTGCAAAAAAATAACAACTCAATCTTCAAAGATCGAGTCACATTTAGCCCGTAACCGCCCCAACTAAAAAGGAAGGGATCGAGTTTGTTTCCTCGGATAAAGGAACAATATCTTGATGGTTATGGGGGAAGATATCGGATGAAACAAAAAGATTTCAGTCATATCTCCCCCAACCGCCCCCCTTTGCCTATAAATAGAAGGGGTGGGGGAAGGCACAAAGGGTCCGAAAGCCGAAGACGAAAGAGCTCCGCAAGAGAAGCTCCAACGCTCGAAGACCGAAGGCTTCACGAGGCACGGCAAGCACGTCCTACGGGAATCCTTGGCCCTTCAAGTCCTGATCAACGTGAAGACCTTGCACTCGAAGATCAAAGCTTCGACTCCTCGCACGAAGAAGATAGCTTGGAGAAGAAGACCCGGAGTCGTCATCACCCCGACTGCTCCAACGATCTTCATCAGCTTCGAGGACGCCATAAGCAAAGGCCGGAGAAGAAGATCGAAGCCGACAACACCCGTCGTCTTCAACAAAGGCATCAACTCCTTGCACGAAGAAGAAAGCCGGGAGAAGAAGGCCTGAAGCCGGTGCTACCCCTGTCGTATTCGTCAACAAAAGTCGATGCTACAACCGTCGTGCTGAAGCCGGTGCTACACCCGCCGTCTTCATCAACAAAAGCCGACGTTACAACCGTCGCACGAAGATCGGTGCTACACCCGCCGTCTTCATCAACAAAAGCCGACGCTACAACCGTCGCACAAGGATCGACGCTACCCCCGCCGAAAAGCCAAGACCGACGCCACAACCATCGAGGAAGCCGGAAGAATAAAGAAGCCTTGAAGAAGTAGCGCCAGTCGTTCGAGAAGAAGATCGAGTCAAAGCTAAAGTCAAAGCCGACGCAAGAAGCCAAAGCAAACGCACCGGTAAAGCCCGCGCTAAAGCAACGCACGTGCCAAAGCCAAGCAACTACGACGGTCACGAGCAAAGCACCGCACGTTCTAGCCGATACGACGCGAAGTCCGGAAGAACTAAAGCATCGCAAGTCTCTACCCGCCTACGTTCAAGCGCAAGCGCCAAAGCAAAGCAAACGCCAGAGCCACGCCAAAGCTACGCCAAAGCCGAAAGCTAAAGCCAAAGCTGACGTCAAAAACACGATCGACACCGCGAACCGACGATCAAAGACGCCAAGGTCGAGCAAGGATCGAGGAAGACACGAAGACCGAGGAACGAAGCCCAAGGCCTCCCTAGCCAAGAAAGCACGAAGCACGGACGGGACAAAATCAACGGCGGAAACTCCTTAGCCTCTCAAAAACCCTCACCCTGTAAAGACCTCTGTCTTGGGCAACCCCTTCAGAGCTCTCGCACGAATACCACGTGGAGACGCGGATCAAAGGGACCCTCCAGAGGATCTCTCCCACAATCTCCTGATCAAAAATTTGTAATCTCGTGTGATCCGCAATAAAGACGACCCGTATCTTTTTCCGCGCCCACAGATATAAAATAATGAATTAGATGTAAACTTTGTATGTGCATAGTCAGCAGTACTTGGGAACATGGCAAACATCATGTTTTTTAATATTGTAATGTTTTCCACAACGATATTGTGCAAGGGAAACATTCAATATCATATAAACCCTACCGATCTAACATACTATACCATAAAGAAAGTCTTTGAGCATTGTGAAGTCACATGTAGTCCCCTTGTAGAAAGAGGAAAAAAGGAAGGATTTTGGACCATCCTCCCCCGCGGATCTGCTATCGAGCATGTGTGCTCCTTAGTCACAATCCTATTAACTCAAACAAACTTGGTTTTGAGTTATGGATCAATTATGAAGACCAAGAGAACTTACTATCCCACCAGTCAGTCGACCAATCATATCTGATTGATCACTTTTGTTGTACAAGGAATGTATGTTCTTGAAAACCAATTGGTTCTATATATTACAGACCGATTGGATTTACTCGCAATAATATTTTCCAGGTCGAGGACAAACTGACCAATCAGACTCAAGGTTGACCGATCGGTTTGTCTGTTTCAGGAATTTGTTCAGCTTATAAATTTGGATCTTTTGTTTAATGTAAACCATATATTATATAACCAAACTTGAGACGGTGCTCGTGGTCGTTGGCAGTGTGGGATAAATGCTGTGTAGTTATGGGCTAGAATGTTTTAGTTGCTAGCAACACTATCAAGAAGGTATGCAAGTTCCTGGGGACTATTCCGAAGGGGCCTCACCGCCTGGTAGGTCAGCTACTCTAACTACGGTCGTTTTTGTACTATGGGGGGAAAGGAATAGTAGGATGTATGATGGAGTTTTCTGCTCTATGTCTGACATCTTATCCAAAGTAGCAGCTCGTTTTCTAGAAATTATTCTCAATTCCTTGAGCAAAGAGGTGTTCATTGTGTCGGATTTCCTAGTCCAAGCTTGGTCTCCTCTTATCCATACGGAATTTTCAAGGCATGAAGAGGTGGTTTCAGAGCCTTTGGATGGCTGTCATGGTCTGCAGTAATTTGGTTGCTTGCTGCTGCCTAATTGTTGCTGGTGTTGTGAGTAGCCGAGTCTTGGAATTGGTGGAGTAGAGAAACTCTTGTTCAAGGATTTTGTACCTGCTAACTCTTCTTCTTTTTCTGCTGTTGTGCATTGCTGTTGTCGGGCTTGCTGGGCCTGCTGTCTGCGTTTGTTTCACTTGGTACTGTTGTGATTGGCTATTGCTGCAGACCTTGGCGATTTTTGGAGGGCCTAAGTCCTTCTAGATCCTCGACCTATTGGAGACGAGAGATGCAGGACCAGATTTCTGAGAGTGTAGATCGGGTAGTGGAGCGATTGGGCTGCTCTCTTTGGCATCCGAGTGCTTTGACAATTGCCAAGACGATAGTTCGATTGTTGAAGACCTTGGCGATTTTCGGAGGGCCCAGGCCCTTCTAAATCCTCGTCTTGTTGGAGTCGAGAGATGCAGGACCAGATTTTCTCTGTCTTCTAGGAGCGTGTAGCTCGGGAAGTGGAGTGATTGGGCTGCTCTCTTTGGCATCCGAATGCTTTGATGATTGCAGGGGAGATGCTTCGACTGTTGAAGGTACTTCTCTGCTTGTTTTGTGTTTCTAGTGGTGTTGTTTTGGGTGTCTTTAGACCTTTGGTTTAGAGCCCAGAACCCTTAGGTAGCTACCTTGTTGGTCTGCCTACTAAAGGGATTTGAATTCTTGTGTCTCTGCTTGCTCACTCGGAGTAAACCATGTGTTGTACTGTTTGACCTATTTTATTTATTCGTTTTTTACCTCTCAAAAAAAAAAAAAAAAAAACTTGAGACGGTTGATGGACGGGTTAATTGAGAGGGACTTGGTGAGATTCTTGGGAGGAAGAAAAATCATATGGCGATTAGGATATTTTCTTTGAAATTGAGCATTGCTTGTAACTTCTTGGTTTTTCCTTTATAGTGGATTGTCTTCGCCCTTGATTTTCTCTCTTAGGGGTTTTCATGTAAAATTAATATTTGTCTTCTATGTATGCTTTGTGTTTTTGTTTTAGACTTTCCATGCTTTGTGGTTTATTACATCTATTGCTTGAGATTGTGATTGTGCTCCTCAATTGATCCGTGAGATGAACGATTTGCAATCCGATCTATATATTGTGGGGGCCCGAACGCCTACACCATGGTCTGCGGCCACAACACTGGGAAGGGATGGAAAACAACACAAACACTTGGATCTTTGGTCCCCTAATTAAATCCAATATTAACAGCATAACCTCTTTTAACATGTCAATGTTGGTTTCAAAAAAAATGTTTTTCTCGATCATAGATCATAGCAAGGGTTAAGATCAAAATCTGCACTATTCTTCATGATTAAGCAAGGCACAGAATATCGCCTTTCAATTTGATTTTAGAGCTTTACAGTTGTAGGCACCCAAAGGCCAAACAACAAAGCAAGTCCCTCAGAGCTACAAGATCACCATCTAAGGTTCCTCCACCCTAGCTCCCACCACTCTGAAATCAGAAGACAATGGACCCAAGGCTTGAAGAAGCATCCCTCACCGGAGACCTGGCCTCACTCCACCAGCTCCTCCAAGAAGACAGGCTCCTCCTCGCCAGGCTGACCACCACCCCCCACGCCACGGACAATCCCCTTCACATTGCAGCCTCGCTCGGCCACGCAGGCTTTGCCCGTGCGATCATCAACCGAAACCCCGAGCTCGCTCGAGAGACCAACGGCCATGGCCTCTCCCCCTTGCACTTGGCGTCCGCCAGCGGCCACTTACCCATTGTGAAAGAGCTGCTGAAAGAAGCATCCTCCCATGATCTCTGCATGTTAAGAGACAAAGACGGGCTGATGCCGATCCACGCAGCTGCAGTGAAAGGCAGGGTCCTTGTTCTGGGGGAACTAATGGATGCCTGCCCGGAATCCGCACGAGCCGTGACGTACCGAGGGGAATCCATCCTTCACTTCGCTGTGGAATCCAACTCTTTTGAAGCTGCTAAATTCTTAGTGGGAAAAATGGAGGATGATGAGTTGATCAACTTGAAGGATTACGAGAAGGGCAACACAGTGTTGCACGTTGCAGTAGCCCGAAAACAATTCCAGGTAAACCGTGCGTGCATTTCTGAATTTCTTTCTGATCCATCATCAAATTTTTTTGAGGATTGCTGACACTTAAAACTGATCCACAGACCGTGAAGTTGCTACTGGCCAAGCGGGGGCTAATGGACATCAATGCCACAAACAAGAAGGGTTTCACACCGCTCGACGTACTCCTCGAGTCGCCGTGCGAGCACGGCGACTTGGCACTCGGAGAGGTGATTCGGGCCGCCGGTGGAAAGACAGCAGCTGAGGTGCAGACCCCACCACCACCACCACGACTGAGCCAGACTTTGCATCGAGATGATTCGGGGGCTCCCCGCCCTCGAAGAAGGCCGAAGGCAGAGTGGACGAGGGACGACGACGAGGACTATCGGAACACTCCGGAGACGCTGATGGTGGTGGCGGCGCTCATTGCTACCATCACATTCCAAGCCGGGATGAACCCTCCCGGAGGATTCCTGCAGGGCAACGGGAGCCCGGGTCAGTTGCAGCGCGATAATGCCCCTCCCGGCAGGGACACCGTTGGGTTGGCAGGAATGGCGGTTCTAGGGGACAGCCTCACATACTTCCTGGTGTTCGACGTGGTTGGGTTGTTTGCGTCGCTGAGCATCATCCTGCTGCTGGTCTGTGTGGTCCCCCGGAGGAAGCGGATGGTGATGGGGGCGCTGGTGTGGATCATGTGGGTCGCCGTCTTCTGCACGGCGCTGGCGTTCCAGTGCGCCCTCGTAGTGGTCTACAATGAGGTAACAGTGGTCGGAGTTCTGGCGATGGCTTGGTTCGGGCTCTTGAGGGTCGCCATCGTGTGGGTGTGCATCAGATTCATCGTCCATCTGCTGCGGTGGGCTCGATGGATGAAGAGGAGGGGAGGGGAGGAGGTGGAGGAGGAGGAGAGGGGTGCCCGTCTGTTCATGAAAAGAATCGTGGCGGTTGTATCGGCGGCCGCGGCGGTTGCTGCTGCCATTTATGTTAATGTCAGGCTTCAAAAATGGATCAATTAGCTGATCAAAATATCTGTTATGAGGGGTTTTAGAAGGGTATTGTTACGAACACAGTAAATTTGGAGAAAAAACTCCATATATTATATTTATGATCTCTCTCATTACATAAGACTATCTCTCTATATATAGAGGAAGAACACGCATCATTGTGTTACCACAACCGAGGTGGGACTATAATACTAACACCCCCCCCCTCAAACTCACGGTGGGTCAACTGTGGGTGCAAAAATTATACCGGACCGGATCAGAGCGGCATGGGCCCGCGCAACGGCCCAAGTGGGTAAGTCCGCCCGGATTCATGGGCCCACTCTACGGGGCTCGCAGATCAAGCCCTCCCCCTTATTGGGCCCGAACAACGGCCCAATAAGGGCCCAGCAAGGAGGCCCAGAACCAGTACCACGTCATCAGTGCCACGTCATCACTGCCATATCGAGCACATGCCTACGCTATAAAAGGACCCCCAAGGCATCCAGGGAGGGGGTTGGTCATTCGATCAGAGGAAGAGGGGTTCCAGATCCAGAGCCAGAGCCCTCCATTCTTCCTCTTGAACTCTTCTAATTGCTCCGTGCAAACACATTGTAAGAAGCCTCTCTCGGCCTGTCGAGAGAACGCTCAACCCTCATTTACTCAAATTATAGTGAAGATCAGGTGGCACCTCTCGCCCGGAGACGTAGGTCGTAAGACTGAACTTCGACAACAACTCCCTGTGTCATCTCTGTCTTTCTCAACTTTCTAACCTCTAATACACAAACAATCCAATTCAATCAAGGTTGTGGGGCGGGATTCCCGATCAAGACGGCTAGGAAATTTTCCCCCACAATCTTTGGCGCCGTCTGTGGGATATCGATAGAGGTCTTACCCACACCTCTACCGACTCCTATTCAGCTTGTGGTGACGAGCCACATGTCCTCATCCAAATCAACATCAACGCCTTCATCACGCCGACATCAACACGCTCGATGGTGTTAACCCACCAAAGGCGGGTGCTGAACGAACAAATGATATACTGATCGAAGAAGAACAAGAAGTCTCGGTTGCAACCAATCGAAGAAATGTTCGGGAGCGGCTGGGGCCGCAAGGCAGCTATCCAGAAGGGCACAGTGATCAGCGAGACTCGTCATTCCCGAGGCGTCGATCTGGCAAAGAACACACTATTCAAGGGAGCAAGCCTCAGGCTACATACGAGATCTCGACTGCTGATTTCTAGCTGCTAAATCTCCTCAAGAAGAATGTGGCCCTCGAGCAAGAGAGGGATTCCCTAAAGAAGGCGGCTGAAAGAGCGGGGGTTGTGGCCCACAACTCTCTAGCTACTGATGAAGACCAACCAAGTACTTGCCCAGCCGTGAGTCATCATCTTGAAGAACCACATGTGCCGCGTATCGAGATGCATCAGATATCCACACAAGCACCAAGGCAAACGGTGTGGGATCGCCTCGACGTCAACGGTGCGCCCAGCTATCACGGAGAAGGATCACATCAGTCAACAGGGTCTACTAGACATTCTATCCCTTCGCACACGAAAGCAACAGATGCCCGTGAGCTGCTCAACTGACTAAGGCATCCCAAGGTTCTTGCAATACCATTTTCTATGGGTTAGCGAACACCGAGCCTGCCAAAGTTCAACTGCATCCAGGGAGACCCTGCTCTCCATATCCTAGCCTACAAGCAGGCCCTGACGCCCTACGAGTATGAGAACCATGTTCTTTGCCGTATGTTTGTGGGAAGCCTCGAGGGACCAGCCCTCGACTGGTACTACACACTGCCTACTGGTATGGTCACCACATTCAAAGAATTGGCTGAACTCTTCATGGACCATTATCGGCTAAACTTAAAGCCGGAAAAGAAGCTGGATACACTCTACCGGCTGAAGATGGGCTCCGATGAGTCTTTAAGGAGCTTCACGATGAGGTTTCATAATGAGCACTCTGAGCTCACTGGTCGGTCCCATAATAAGGAGGCCATCATGCTGGCATTCCAGAATACTATCCGGCCAGAGCTCCATGTCTACACCGACTTCATCCGGTATCCTCCCAGTACCTTAGAGGCAATGTTCAAGCGCGTACAGCGGGAGATAGAGGTGGAAGACAATCAGCAAGCCAGAAGACTACGAGAGCCTCGCGAGTCTCGTGACTCCCGACATAAGAAAAATGATTAAGCTTCGAATGAAACACGCTACATGAAGTATGCCCATGCTGCGTCCGACCAAAAGGCCCAGACCAAAAGGTACAATGAAGATCCGAAAGCCCCTCCAGCAGAAAAGAGGTAAACTCCAAGGGAGCAAAGGGTGTTCACTGAGCTGAACACCTCCATTGAAGACATCTTCGCCTACTTGCAGAACGAGCCCTTTTGCAAGTGGCCACAGCCTCTCCCTCCAAATTCTAACTAGGCGGGAGATACGACAGCCTACTGTGAGTTTCATCGCAGCCATGGCCACCCAACCTCTATATGTCGGAAGCTAAAGCATCACATCGAAGACCTGATCCAAGAAGGGCGGCTCGATGGCTACCTCACTAATAAGGAACCAGGTCGAGAGTAGAAGAGGCAGTAGCAGTGGAGAAAAAAAGTCAATGTAATACATGGATGCATAATCGTAACGTCCGCTGGGCAACTTCTGAAAAAGTATAACCGCTATTTTGTTGTATCAATAAAGTATCTCTTTTTTCTCAAAATCAAATCTCTCGAAGTTTGATTCCACCATGTTAAGGCATAAAAAAAAAAGGTTCCTGGCAACCCAAGTCAACCGAAGACCTTCGATTCCGCCCATTCAAGTCGAAAGCTCAAAGGCAATTCGGCTACGCCCTCTCGAGGCTAAAGTCCGATAAAAAGGCTCCTGGTAACCCAGGTCAACAAAGACCTTCGATTCCGTCCATTCAAGTCGGAAGCTCGAAGGTAAGTCGGCTACGCCCTCTCGGGGCTAAAGTCCGATAAAAAGGCTCCTGGCAACCCAGGTCAACCAAAGACCTTCGATTCCGCCCATTCAAGTCGAAATCTCGAAGGCAATTCGGCTACGCCCTCTCGAGGCTAAAGTCTGATAAAAAGGCTCCTGGCAACCCAGGTCAACCAAAGACCTTTGATTCCGCCCATTCAAGTCGGAAGCTCGAAGGCAATTCGGCTACGCCCTTTCATGGCAAAAGTTCGATAAAAAAGCTCTTAGCAACCCAGGTCAATCAAAGACCTTCGATTCCGCCCATTCAAGTCGGAAGCTCGAAGGCAATTCGGCTACGCCCTCTCGAAGCTAAAGTCCGATAAAAGGCTCCTGGCAACCGAGGTCAACCAAAGACCTTCGATTCCGCCCGTTCAAGTCGGAAGCTCGAAGGCAATTCGACTACGCCCTCTCGAGGCTAAAGTTTGATAAAAAGCTCCTGGTAACCCAGGTCAACCAAAGACCTTCGATTTCACCCATTCAAGTCGGAATCTCGAAGGCAATTCGGATACGCCCTTTCAAGGCGAAAGTCAGATAAAAATGCTCCTGACAATCCAGGTCAAGCTAAACTATCAACTATACTTATCCAAGGCGATGAGAATAAGTCTAAGGCAGACGTCGCCACTTTGACATGCACCAAGTTCAAGGAGACATCCTTGGCACTCAAAGACAAAGTCTGAGGCGACCAACGCCTTGGCACTCGACAAGCACAAGGCCCAGCTCTTGGCACACGAAGACAAAGTCTGAGGTGACCAATGCCTCGGCACTCTACAAGCCCAAGGCCCAGTCCTTGGAACTCGATGACAAAGTCTGAGGCGACCAACGCCTTGGCACTCAACAAGCACAAGGCCCAGCCCTTGTCACTCGAAGATAAAGTCCGAGGTGACCAATGCCTTGGCAATCTATAAGCCCAAGGCCCTGCCCTTGGTACTCGAAGACATAGACCGAGGCGACCAATGCCTTGGCACTCTACAAGCCCAAGGCCCAGCCCTTGGCACTCGAAGACAAAGTCCGAGGTGACCAATGCCTCGGCACTCTACAAGCCCAAGGCCCAGCCCTTGGCACTCGAAGACAAAGTCCGAGGTGACCAATGCCTCGGCACTCTACAAGCCCAAGGCCCAGCCCTTGGCACTCGAAGACAAAGTTCGAGGTGACCAATGCCTCGGCACTCTACAAGCCCAAGGCCCAGTCCTTGGCACTCGAAAACAAAGTCCGAGGTGACCAATGCCTCGGCACTCTACAAGCCCAAGGCCCAGCCCTTGGCACTCGAAGACAAAGTCCGAGGTGACCAATGCCTCGGCACTCTACAAGCCCAAGGCCCAGCCCTTGGCACTCGAAGACAAAGTCCGAGGTGACCAATGCCTCGGCACTCTACAAGCCCAAGGCCCAGCCCTTGGCACTCGAAGACAAAGTCCGAGGTGACCAATGCCTCGGCACTCTACAAGCCCAAGGCCCAGCCCTTGGCACTCAAAGACAAAGTCCGAGGTGACCAATGCCTCGACAATCTATAAGCCCAAGGCCCTGCCCTTGGTACTCGAAGACATAGGCCGAGGCGACCAATGCCTCGGCACTCTACAAGCCCAAGGCCCAGCCCTTGGGACTCGAAGATAAAGTCTGAGGTGACCAATGCCTCGGCACTCTACAAGCCTAAGGCCCAGCCCTTGGCACTCGAAGACACAGTCCGAGGCGACCAGCGCCTCGGCACTCTACAAGCCCAAGGCCCAGCCCTTGGCACTTGAAGATAAAGTTCGAGGCGACCAACGCCTTGGCACTCTACAAGCCCAAGGCCCAGCCCTTGGCATTCGAAGACAAAGTCCGAGACGTCGTCGCCGACGTATTGGCATTCGATCAAAAGTCCAAGCTTAGTCTTGTCACTCAGGTCCAAGCATCAGATTGTCACTGGCCATCACCTTTTTTCGACGACTAACGGTTCCAAACCGGTCAGGGGGTGGTTGGTCTGACTCTGTCAGTGTGTGTCTCCACACTGGTGCAGTCGATGGTGGGTAACACGGGATAAAATGGTGCTTCCTTGATCCTGGCCAAGTCAACAGCCTCACGTGACCGTAGTACCTGGTGAATACAGTAACCAGGTGCGGTAATACATTGGGTGAAGACCGGCTGGCCATCATGCGGCGTCATCCTAGATTATCTCTAAGAAACCCCCTCGAATATAGCATTATCCCTCGTCGATATCCCCGCGCACCAGCGTTTTACCGAAAAAGTGTCGGTTTCAAATGGGGCTGAAATTCGAAAAACATACTATTTTCAATACCGACACTTTTTGGCCTCTTCTAGCAGCCCCAATAATGGGGTGTCGGCATCAACAAGCAGCCCCCCCTCGGTTTCGTACAAAAACCGAGTGGGGAGGGGTGACGGCACACCATCAGCACACCCCTCGGTTTCGTCAGAAAACCGAGAGGGGGTGTGTGTCAGCATCAACGAGCAGCCCCCTCTCGGTTTTGCACAAAAACCGAGTAGGGAGGGGGTGACGACACACCATCAGCAGCACACCCTCGGTTTTGTCAGAAAACTGAGAGGGGATGTGTGTCGGCATCAACGAGCAGCCCCCTCTCAGTTTCGCATAAAAAATCGAGTGGGGAGGGGGTGATGACACACCATTAGCAGCCTACCTCTCGGTTTTGTAAAAAACCGAGAGAGAAGGGGGTGTCGGCACCAACAACAGTCCACCTCTCGGTTTCATCAAAAAAACCAAGAGGGTCAGGGTGTTCGGCATCAACAATAGTCCACCTCTCAGTTTTGTCAGCAAAACCGAGAGGGTGGGTGTTCGGCATCAACAATAGCCCACCCCTCGGTTTCGTCGAAAACCGAGAGGGGAGGGGGTCTCGGTGTCTACAACAGCCTAGCACGGATCTGCTCGGAGAGGCTCCGGTACAACGGCCATAACTTTGGGTCACAAACTCCGATTGTGCTAAAATTTGGACTGTAAATAGAGAACTACGAGCTACAACTTTTGCATCTAGTTTGAGGACATTTGAACTTCTATAGCTCTTGAAACAATAGAAACATCGTTGATCTTCAGTGCACAATCTGGACAGCGGATCTGCTCGGAGACGCTTTGGTACAACGACCATAACTTTTGGCCACGAACTCCGATTGGGCTGAAATTTGGACTGTAAATAGAGAACTACGAGCCACAACTTTTGCATCTAGTTTGAGGTCATTTGAACTTCTATAGCTCCTGTAACAATAGAAACATCGTTGATCTTCAGTTCAAAATCTGGACAGCGGATCTGCTCAGAGAGGCTTCGGTACAACGGCCATAACTTTTGGTCACAAACTCCGATTGGGCTGAAATTTGGACTGTATATAAAAAACTCCGATACGCAACTTTTGAATCTAGTTTGAAGTCATTTGGATTTCTATATCTCTTGCAAAAATAAAAACACCGTGGATCTCCTGTGCAAAACCAGGACAGCAAGAAAAGGGTCTCGGTACCCTCTCGGTATACTCTCGGTCGGGAAAAGGGAAAAGGGTCTCGGTACCCTCTCGGTATACTCTCGGTCGAAAATACACTAATTTTTCGAGAACGCCTCCTCGCAAAACCGAGACTTTTTGGCTCGCACCAAAAGTTAAGGGTCTCGGCGTCGGCAGAAGGCAAAGGAGTCTCGGCATCCTCTTGGTCGGAAAAAGGCAAAAGGGTCTCGGTATCCTCTCGGTATACTCTCGGTCGAAAAATACACTAATTTTTCGAGAACGCCTCCTCACAAAACCGAGACTTTTTGGCTCGCACCAAAAGGGTCTCGGCGTCGGCAGAAGGCAAAGGAGTCTCGGTATACTCTCGGTCGGAAAATACACTAATTTTTCGAGAACACCTCCTCGCAAAACCGAGACTTTTTGGCTCGCACCAAAAGGGTCTCGGCGTCGACAGAAGGCAAAGGAGTCTCGGTATACTCTCGGTCGGAAAATACACTAATTTTTCGAGAACGCCTCCTCGCAAAACCGAGACTTTTTGGCTCGCACCAAAAGGGTCTCGGCGTCGGCAGAAGGCAAAAGAGTCTCGGCATCCTCTCGGTCGGGAAAAGGCAAAAGGGTCTCGGTACCCTCTCGGTATCCTCTCGGTACCTTCTCGGTATCCTCTCGGTATACTCTCGGTCGAAAAATACACTAATTTTTCGAGAATACCTCCTCGCAAAACCGAGGCTTTTTGGCTCGTACCAAAAGGGTCTCGGCGTCGGCAGAAGGCAAAGGAGTCTTGGCATCCTCTCGGTCGGGAAAAGGTAAAAGGGTCTCGATACCTTCTCGGTATCCTCTCAGTATCCTCTCGATCGGAAAACACACTGCTTCTTCTGATACGCCCACTTGCAAAACTGAGACTTTTTGGCTCGCGCCAAAAGGGTCTCGGTATCGGCAGAAGGAGACTCTGCTAATACGAACCGCGACACCGACGACCCTTGTCAACCATGCTAGAATCCTGAGACGTTTGCATCTTGGAATCCCAGCCAACCCAGGGGGTCCTGACCCGACTGGGAGGGGGTAACTGTGGGTGCAAAAATTATACCGGATCGGATCAGAGCGGCATGGGCCCGTGCAACGGCCCAAGTGGGTAAGCCCGCCCGGGTTCATGGGCCCACTCTATGGGGCTCGCAGATCAAGCCCTCCCCCTTATTGGGCCCGAACAACGGCCCAATAAGGGCCCAACAAGGAGGCCCAGAACCAGTACCACGTCATCAGCACCACGTCATCACTGCCATATCGAGCACATGCCTACGCTATAAAAGGACGCCCAAGGTATCCAGGGAGGGGGTTGGTCATTCGATCAGAGGAAGAGGGGTTCCAGATCCAGAGCCAGAGCCCTCCATTCTTCCTCTTGAACTCTTCTAATTGCTCCGTGCAAACACATTGTAAGAAGCCTCTCTTGGCCTGTCGAGAGAACGTTCAACCCTCATTTACTCAAATTATAGTGAAGATCAGGTGGCACCTCTCGCCCGGAGACGTAGGTCGTAAGACTGAACTTCGACAACAACTCCCTGTGTCATCTCTGTCTTTCTCAACTTTCTAACCTCTAATACACAAACAATCAAATTCAATCAAGGCTGTGGGGCGGGATTCCCGATCAAGGCGGCTAGGAAATTTTCCCCCACATCAACCACTGAGAGTTTGCGGAGAAGAAACCAGAAACGAGGAGATGGATGGCACTTCATGAATAAGTTAGCAATCTGCTCCGTCGAAGAGACATAAGGCAAAGAGATGGTCCCAGCCTCATACTGCTCTCTAGAGAAATAGCAATCTAATTCAATGTGCTTGGTCCGCTCATGAAACACCGGATTACTGACAATCTGAATAGCACTTTTGTTGTCACAATGAAGAGCAGTGGGACCCGAGGTATCAACACCAAGATCTCAAAGAAGACGGCGGAGATTAACGATCTCCTTTGTAGCAGTGGCCATGGCATGAAACTCGACCTCAGTACTAGAGAAAGAAACCATCGTCTGCTTCTTGCTCTTCCAGGAGATAAGAGAGTCACCAAGAAAAAGGCAGTAACCAGTAGTCGAGCGCCGAGTAGTTGGGTCCCCTGCCCAGTCGGCATCAGAGTATGCACGAAGAGCTAGAGAGGAAGATGATGAGAAGAAGAGCGACCGAGTGATAGTGCCACGAAGGTACCTAAGAGTCCGAAGAAGAGCATCGTAGTGAACAGAGTGAGGGGCATCCACAAACTGGTTGAGAATACTGACAGCATGAGCAATATCCGGTCTGGTGATGCAGAGATAGACGAGCTGACCAACTATCTCGCAGTACCTGGTAGGATCTGAGAGGGGCTCACCGTCAGTAGGGCGGAGTTTCACATGAAGTTCAAGAGTAGTGTCGACTGTACGGCAATCAGATAGTGCAGCCCGAGCAAGAATGTCAGCTGTGTACTTCTGCTGAGAAAGCAGAATTCCCCTAGTGCTCCTAGCAACCTCCAAGCCAAGAAAATAACACAGAGGACCCAGATCCTTCATCTGAAATTGTCTCCGAAGATGCTTCTGAAGGGAGGCTATGGCACGGGTGTCATCACCAGTAAGAATCATGTCATCGACATAAAGAAGGATGATGGCCCGGCCATGGGGGGAAGTTCGCACAAACATAGAATGGTCTTGAAAACTTTCTACAAAGCCGATTTCAGTAACTGCCCGACGGAAACGCTCAAACCAGGCACGAAGAGCCTGTTTGAGGCCATAGATAGTGCGACGAAGACGACATACATGCTGAGGAGGTGTGCTGAGGCCCGGAGGAGGCTGCATATAGACAACCTCAGAGAGATCACCGTGAAGAAAAGCATTCTTCACATCCATCTGTAATAGGGGGCCAACCCCTAGCCGCAGCAACAACGAGAAGAGCCCGAATAGTGGTCATCTGAGCTACTGGAGCAAACGTCTCATCATAATCAATCCCATACTCTTGAGTGAAACCGTGAGCAACAAGACAGGCTTTGTACCGGTCAATAGAGCCATTTGGGCGATGCTTGATCTTGAAGACCCATTTGTAGCTGATGGACGCGATACCAGGAGGTAGAGGCACAACGTCCCATGTCTCAGTCTGTGGAAAAGCCTGAAACTCCTCAGCCATAGCCTGCTACCACACAGGATACTGCAATGCCTCTCTATAAGACCCAGGCTCTTTGTTTGTATGAAGGGCAGTAAGGTAGGTAACGAACTGAGGCGAGTAGGAAGTGATAGCTGCAAAACCAAAGCGATCAGGGGAGTAGCCAAAGCGATCGGGAGGGCGATGCTCGCGCTGGGGGTAGCGAGGAGGATTGTGAGAATCTACATCCGGTAGAGGTAGGCTGCTGGAGGTGGACGGAGTACCAGAGGAGTCACTGACAGACGAAGACGGGACAGGTGGAATGTCGGATGGAGGATAAGCAGACATAAGAGACGAGGGATCCAAAGGAGATGAGGAACTCAAGCGTGTAGCAGGGATGACGACGGGAGCAGGAGGTAAAGACTCAAGAGCAGGAGCTGGAGGAGGAGTGGAGAAAGGAGGAGTAGGTGAAAGAGAAGGAGGCATCTCAATGAAGGAGAGATCCTGAGACGCAGGAGAGTAGTAAGGAACATGTTCAACAAAAGTGACATGTCGAGAGATGCGAAGACGACGAGCTAGGGGGTCATAGCAACAATACCCCTTGTGCTCAGAACTAATGCCCAAGAGTACACACTTAGTGGACCTAGCTAACAGTTTGTTACGCTCATGAGAAGGAAGGAGGACAAAACATGTGCACCCAAAAGTACGCAACATGCTGTAATCAGGAGTCGTGCCATAGAGACGCTCATGAGGTGAAACACCTGCGAGGACAGAGGAAGGGGTGATGTTAATATGATTGACAGAGGTCAAGATGGCCTCGGCCCAGAAGGTGCGAGGAACGCACGAAGAGATAAGCTGAGCACGAGCTGTCTCAAGAATATGACGATGCTTTCGTTCTGCAATACCGTTCTGCTCATGAGTATGAGGACATGATTGTTGGAAAAGAGTCCCATGAGACTGAAGTATAGATCGCATTGTAGAAGAGAGATATTCGCGGGCACAATCGGACCTAAAAGTTTTAATACGGGCATGAAACTGAGTATGAACCATGTTGGTGAAGGTCTGATAGACATCGGGAATGTCAGAACGCTGACGAAGGAGATACACCCATGTAAAACGAGAATAATCATCAATAAAGCTAACATAGTAAAAATAGCCATTTATAGAAGAAAGAGGTGCAGGACCCCAAATATCTGAGTGCACTAGATCAAATGGATTACAGGACTGCGACATACTGGTAGAAGAGGGGCTAGCAGAATGCTTAGCCAACTGACATCCTGTGCAAAAAGAAAGACGAGAGAATGAACCACGACCTAAAGCACCAGATTGGAAAAGACTTTTAAGCCGAGGTTCAGACACATGACCTAGCCTCCGATGCCACAGGTCGGCATCAGAAGAAACAGCACTACAGACGACTGAAGGAGAGGTAGGAGGTAAATGAAGATACTCCATGTGATATAGGCCACCAACCCTACGAGCAGCACCAATCCTCTATCCAGAGCGTGAATCCTGCACAACACAAAAAGAGGGAGAGAAAGCAACTGTCAGACCGGAATCACAAAGACTGCTAATAGAAATCAGGTTCATGCGAAGCTGAGGAGCATGTAAAACAAATGGTAAAGAGAGAAAGCCCGAAGTGATGGACCCAGTCTACGAGATTGCTAGAAGAGAGCCATCTGCAGTGTGGATCGGAGGAATGCGGTGGGCGGGAGAACATGCAGTAATAATAGAGTGGTCAGGGGTCATGTGGTGAGAGGCCCCAGAGTCCATAATCCAAGGTGCAAAGGTACCCGAGGTGACAGAAAAGGCAGAGAGACCGGAGGGGGGCCCGGAAAGACCCGCAATAGGCTGTAGAAGGAGCTGCTCAAGACGCATCTCGAGACAATGAAGGCGATCCATTGTAGTAGTTGTCGTAGAGGAGGGGGCAGGAATAGTAGTGCTAGCAACGGCAGCCGCAGGTCGATTACGGTGAGGTGGGCTTGCACGCTTCTCTGGGTGGAGAAGCCAACAGGAGTCAATCGTGTGCCTCATCTTGCCACAGTGGGTGCATCGTCGAGTATCAGGCAGACCGGCGGGACGAGATCCACCCCGAAAAGGAGGAATTTTCGGGGGGTGAGTGACCGCTAAAACCCTCTCAAAGCTAGAGGGTACAGGTGCCCTGCATGCAGCCACAGTGCGCAGACGTGTCTCCTCGGCAAGAAGCTCAGCGATGACAGCATCGAAACGAGGAAGCGGATCTCGATGAATCAGCTGACCCGCAAGAGGAGAGAACTCGGGGCGAAGAGCCATCAGAAATTGGTAAAGTTGTCGTCGTTCCCGAAAAAAGCTGTAACTCACGCCAGGAGGCACTGACTCTGGATACCTCCAACAGAGGGGGCTCCAAGGCCTGGAGCTCACGCCAATAGCCACACATAAGGTTATGAAACTGTTGAATGGTCTGCTCCCCCTGCTGAGCAGACTGGGCCTGAGATAAAAGCTGATACTCACGGGCCCCACTTTGTTCCACAAAGCGCTCAGTAAGGTGGACCCAGAGCTCTGCCACAGTAGAGAAAGTGATAAGATCTGCACGAAGAGAGCGATCGACCGAGGCAACTAGAAAGGCACGAACGCGGCGGTCATGAACACTCCAAGAGTCAGAGGCCACGGGATGAGAGGTTGTAGTAGGAGCAGGAGTTGAGCCGTCGAGGTGACCGTATAATGCACGGCCATCTAAAATACTCCGGACTGTAGCCGACCACGCAGTCCAATCCACGACTGTCACAAGAGAAAAGTCCGTAGAGACTAGGAGAAAATCCCTTGTCTGCTCGATAGGTGTCACCGAGAACTGGGCTGAGGACACTCCAGAGGACTGATCAGAAAAGGCCATGAGTTACAGGGCGCAGCACAGGTAGGAAGAGCAGTACGGGATAGGCACAGGTGCGGGATAGGCACTGGTGCGGGATACTCGTCTGGTACGGGATAGGCACTGGTGCGGGATACTTGTTCGGTGCGGGATACGTGATCGGTGCGGGATATTTACACGGTGCGGGATAGCACCGTTCGGTTCGGATTCGGTGCGGGATACTCGGCCGGGCGCGTGTTCGGCTCCGGTGCCGGGTGGCGGCTGGTGGCCGGGGGACGTGGTCAGTGCCGGAGACGGGTGCAGCGGAAGGACGTCGCCCGGCCGGTGCAGCGGATGGACGTCGCACGTCCGGTGCCGGGGAACGTCGCACCGGGGAACACCGCACGTCTGGTGCCGGGCCGGAGGGGAGCAGCGCCGGGGCCTAAAGCACCGAAGGACGGCGCCGGGGAGGGCAGCAGCGCGGGAGAAGCGAGGAGGACGGCGCTCGGCCGGGCCGGAGGGAAGCAGCGTCGGGGCGGGCGCGCAGACGCAGCGCTGGGGCGGGCGGACGCAGGACTGTGGTCGGCTCCGGTGCCTGGGAACGCCGCTCGGCCGTGCCGGAGCGGAGCAGCGGTTTGTCGCACGGGTTTGGAGCTTGAAGAGAGAGAGAGAGAGCGAGAGAGAGGAAGAGAGAGAGAGATGAGCACGGGTTAAGAACCCGGCTCTGATACCATGTTACGAACACAGTAAATTTGGAGAAAAAACTCCATATATTATCTCTATGATCTCTCTCATTACATAAGACTACCTCTCTATATATAGAGGGAGAACACACATCATTGTGTTACCACAACCGAGGTGGGACTATAATACTAACAGGTATATTTGTTACGAGGATGGGAAATAGGGGCAATTTATAAATTTATCAGGTATGAATAAAATTGGGGAAATTTTATTCATACCCCAAAAATCTATAACTAGCCCCCGATTCCCATCCGTTTCATAATAACTTACTCAAAAATTTTAAAATATCATTTGTACCCTTATCTTATACCCGAAATCCAACTAAAACCTAATACATAACCTTTTAGGTATCGTTTGTAATTAGAAAGAAATTGAGCGGTGACAACGGCATGACTGTGGCATCATTGACAGCGACATAGACAGCAACAGAGCTGGAAGATTCCACTTTTTTCCGATCGGATTCCTCTATACGAGATTTACCCCTCTAGCAATGAGAATTGTAATTATAAAGAGTAACATTTGATATAATGAAATCACTGTAGCATTTTTTTAATAAATCTTGTTTAAAATAGAAGATTATATACATCAAAATCACTGTAGCAAATGTTACTCTTCGTTACCGAAATGTTACGCCTTATAAAAAGTAACATTTTGATAATGAAAAGTAACATTTGCTACAGTGAAATCACTATAGCAAAAAAAATTCTTAAAAATCACTGTAGCAAAAAAAAAATTACTTTGAAATCAATGTAGCAAAAGTTACTTTTCATTACCGAAATGTTACTCTTTATAAAGAGTAACATTTCGATAATGAAGAGTAACATTTGCTACAGTAAAATCACAGTAGCAATTTTTTTTTTTCATAAATCTTGTTGTAAAAAAAATCAATGTTGAACTTTTTTTTTTGGACGGTGCATGAAATTATGTACATGAAGGAAAGAATAAGAAAGGTTATTTGGTTTTTTTTTAAGAGTTTGTTATACGTAACAAACTATGATCTGCTGCAGATGCCCCATGTGCTTTTTGAAATGACTAAACATTTTTAAATTCGTAATCATAGGGACCACATCTACAACCACCAGTTTCGGTGTCCTTGCACTAAACTGATCTGTTTTACAAGGACCTAAGATACATTTACCCTAAAATTTTCCCTAAAAATAAAGGATAATATGTGTTAGGTCCCTATAGCAGATGGTATATTAGCTAAAAAACATACAACATTTGGGTTTAGTGTAAAGTCCCTCCCAATGACATGTTGGTGCAGCTAGTCCTCAACCAAAACTGTTGACTTTTCAACCCTTTAAATGACAAAACTACCTCTCCATTGCCCCTCCAGCAAGAGCATCAATTCGGTTTGGTAAGAATATCAATTAGCCAAATTGATAATGTTGCTACAATGATTTCACTGTAGCTGCTATAATGAAATCATTGTAGCAACAGTATCAATTCTAAGAGTACCAATTAACCGGAATAACAATTTGGTTTGGTAAGAGTACATATTAGCTTAATTGATACTCTTTCTATAGTGATTTCACAATAGCAGCTGCAGCGAAATCATTGTAGCAACCGCTACATGCACAATGTCAACTTGCAAATTGATACTCTTGCTGGAGACGAATTGATACTGTCGCTGGAGATGAATGGATACTCTTGTTGGAGACGAATTGGAGGGCCATATTTGTCATTTGAAGGGGTAAAAGAAGGGTGGGGGACTTGTTGTAGAATGTGTTGTTCAGGAGGGACTTTGTGCAATATTAAAACATTGCATGTCTTTTAGCTAATATACCATCCGCTAAAAGGATTTAAGGCTAAGTCTCCCTTTTTTAAATTCCATGAGAGGGAATTAGAAGCTGATGAGAACTTCATTTGGGAGTTTTCGTGGTGGTGGTGGTGCTTGTGGTAGTCAAGGTGCCGCAAGCCACCAACGGCGTGCAGCTACGACGGCTTCAACATCCTCGTCCTTGTCTTCCTCTACGTTGTCGGCTACTGCGCCTTCCGCAATTCCCGGCGGTCCCTAGCGACAACTGAATTTCCAAGTTCTGGCCCTGCTGAAACTACTACTGATGGTGGTTGCGAGACCAGAGGGAGCATCTTTACTAAGTGCTCAACCGGCCCTGCTGGAACTACTACTGATGGTGGTTGCGAGACCAGAGGGAGCATCTTTACTAAGTGCTCAGCCATCACGTTGGATCAGAAATTATCCATCTTAGGACGAATTGAGGGAAGTACAATCGAAACACGACGATCTCTATAAAATAAACTACCCCTTACAATTACCCTGGTCGGACAGCACTATGCTATACTCTTGTAGATTAAAACGTAATGTTACTAAGTTCTCTCCTCACCGCAGAATATTTCATGGTTCATATATAGTGATTAAATGTCATGTGATTCTCTCTCTCTCTCTCTCTCTCTCTCTCTCTCTCACACACACACACACACACACACACACACACACACACACACACACACACACACACACACACACACACACACACACACACACACACACACACACACACACACACACACACACACACACGTAAACTCTTATTAGAATGGGGTTTTTGTGTGCTGGGCATAATCATACAATGCTTGCAAGCACAGATATTTTACGAGGAAATCCTTCGTGAGAAAAACTTCGTCAACTTCGCGTCGGATAGTGAGAACAATCCACTACACTTCAAATGTCCGGTTACAAACATGAAAACAAGAATACATGAGCCCTACTAGGACACCCTCCATTCCTGGTTGTCTGTCGTCTTGCTCCTTCTAGCACTTCGCAAGCTCCCTACCGGCTGCCTATATTGTGGTCCAACACAGGTAGCCCTAGTTACTCACCTGAGTAGCCTCTTGGGCTCCCTTGATTCACTCAAGCAGAGACACCAATGACCGATCTATCAAGGTCAAACGTGGCCAAGGTGAACCGCATCCCACTGTGGGTGGTAGTAACCTTAAGGGGACTACTTTGCCGAGGTAACCCGATCAATGAACCCCAAAGAATTTTACACCAGTAAACCCTGACTACCTACTAAGGGGAATTAGGGTTCTCCTTGCTTGATTCACTTAAGCAAGACCCGACCCTATTTTGATTCACACGGAAGAACCCAACACATGGGATTTACAAGGGTGATAGAGAGAAAACCAAACAAACCCAAAGGAGATAAAGCAAAGGGATAAATGAATAATTCCTCAACGGAAAAACAACACATTTGATGCGAAGATCGGAGCACACATGGTGGAACTACCTGAAAGCCAAAAGAATCTTACCTTGGTGGAAGGGTTTGAAGGGCGGAGGAAGTGAGAAATATTTTCAAGAGCTTCTCCAAGCAAAAAGCACTTCTTCTCTGATTTTCCACACAAACCCAAGAGAGTAATGGGGTATATATATAGGATAAATCAATCCCCAATGAAAACCAGCCATTGGATCAAGATCTAAATGATGAGAATCAATATCAACCATTCCTGGGTACTAACCTTTCGGACAATGGTCCAGACTGGTTCATCATGGTCCAAAAAATAATCCGAATGTGAGACCCAAGAAAACCCCAGGTTAGGAAAAGCGATCCTAACAATAGTTTGGACCCTTGCACCTTTTGTCCCAAAATGGCCCAGACCACTATATAGCAATCCAACCTTTTATCTAGCCATCTCAACCATTATCCGGATGCAGAACACTACAAGTCCGGACAATGGTCCGGACAGCGAGTATGGACTTCCAATACTTAAAAAATTTATAAGTGTTCGATCCTCTCGACCTAGACTCCGATGAAGCCAATTCTGATTTGCGCAAAGTATGATAAAATGTATGATCGATAAACTGATACATACGATATCGATGAAATCATATAAGTGCAAAACCAAAATCCTTATTATGTTTCATGGGCGTTGCCCCCAAACCCTCCACAAGTGGCATTGCCCCCTGGACCCCCTGCAAGCTCACCAAGGAGCTCAACCCCCCCCGTGTGTATAACGTATATTAGTTCGACCCAGGGCACACATTACACCTCGGTTAGCCCTAACATGAAGATGAATTATAATCGCATTAAATCCTCAAAAAGGGTGAATGAGATAAGCAAAGAAAATGCACATAAAACGATACAATCAAGAATGTATATTCTACCATGTAATCACACTCATTGCATGACTCTCAGGTGAGCATTTAGAGCTGTGAGATGGGCTACTGAGTCTTCAGATGATCTTGAACCATTGTGAAACACTTGACTGATCTTCAGGAGAGCAAGTACTACGACGACTCAACAGTAAAAGGCTTACACATAATTTCTCACAGATTGATTTAGACGCACAAAATAAGTTGCCAAAGATGAGACCTCGCAAGCGGTAACAGGATATTTTGTGTGTTTGATCCTTTGTCAGGTATAAAAATATTAGGGCTAAGTGTTTGGACGATGTTGTGAAGGTTTGTGAATTTGTAATGGGTGTGCCTTATAGAAGTCGTATGAATACAAATTGTCGTAAATACCTTGGAATTGTAGTGGCCGGGTAGATGATTCTTCTAAATCTTAGGGCATGCACTCAACTTAATTTTGGAGTGAGCTCGAGTGCATCAAGGAATAATTGACTATTTTCTGTTAATCTTTCCTAAAAGCGAAAGCCTCAGCTTCCAAGTTGTACCATGTGGCCTCTCCTCCTCTATCACTCTCTGCTTCTCTCTCTTAAGTAGAACTAAACCCGTGCTAGGCCTATCAATAGGTCGGATTCTGACCGAATAAAGGTAGATCCATATTTAATCTGTTTATATTTCGAATCGAGTCGGATCATCTTTAGTCAGATCTCGAACAAAGTACTAATACCAAATTTAGAGTTTTTGGATACCGATATTAATCCGGTTGACAAGTACGAGAGGTCAAAACAACAAAATAGAAACTCACGACTTCTAAGATTAAGTACCCATTTGGATTTGATTTCCAGCCCCTCGCTTCTGATTTCTTTCTACTGGAATTAGATTCCCGCAAAAGCTTGTTTGGAGGAGTGGCAAAAGTTGATTCTCGCAGAAGCTAGAATCAGTTTTTTATAGAAAAATCAGATTTCAGCAGAAACACCTGAGAGCAACTTTCGATTCTTGATTTTGCAAGAATCTAGTCGGTGCATAGTCAAATCCAAACATTCTCTAAATCATTGATTAGCTCGGGCCAATGGATTTAGCGATTTATAGATCCTTAAAAGATGGCCAAGCTGGACATCAGATGGTTAAAATAAGATAGCTAGGTTGGGTATCGGATGGATTGTGGTGTATCTTGGATCTTATTCGGATCGGATCAGGGTAGATCCGAACATGATCTTATTATATTGCATCGAGTCGGATTGTTTTTATTCGAATCTCAGACCAAAAAACTAATACCAAACCCATGATTTTTGAATCGGATTCCGAGCCCAATCCAGTCCATTGACACGCCTAACCCAAGCAATACACCAACGATTGTGATGACACTTAAGCAGATTGCAAATCTGACAGCGAATCCTGCTCCCCTGTGTGTGTATGAGAGAGAGACCTTTCACAGAGAGAGAGAGATGGCACCATCCAGTTTTCCATCCGTATCAGACCATCCTGATATGGCACCAGATCGCAGCCGCCCCTTTGCCTGTATATCGGGATGATGTGATTCACCTATCAGGATGGGTGCAACGGACGGCTGTGATCAGATGCCACATCAGGATGGCCCGATCTGGATGAGAAGCAGGATGGCTGGCAAGCATTTTCCTAGATCAGACTCATGGTTGGTGTTTAGCGTTTAGAAGGAGAATATCCATTTCCGAAGCTATATTCAAACAAGAAGCTGTAGCAATGCTGCGATGCACAAAACATCCCATCCCAAAACATGCCATGCCATAGTGGGCCCACAAAGCGCCACGAAAGCAACTCACCTTATGCTCCTCTCGGGGCGAAGAGATCAAGATGTTATAGGGGTGACACAATTTGATCGAGTCGGAACATGCAAGGAGTCACTATGAAGCCATCGCAGCAGCAGCCGCCTTCTTCTCTGCTTCGAGTCGCTGCAGCTCGATCAGCCTTTGAGCCCAGGCCCTCTCCCTCGCCACCGCGGCCATCTTCCTCTCCGTCCTCTCCATGTCCCTCTTCTTTCTAAACTCTGCATATTGGGCTCTCCGCTTCTTCTTCTCCGACTGTTCACACACAGATGGAATCGAAACTAGCAGCATTAGCCGAGAAAATCAACATAAAATGGTTCTTCCACTATATCTTTTTCACTTATTTTTACTACATTAAAATAATTATTTAATAGAGAGTGCAATTGGATAATCAAAACTGAACGGGTTTTGGCTTGTCTGAAAATAAGATCAATCTGATAGGAGGGTAGTGGCATGTATCTTCACTGTGATAGATATGGAGAGATTGATAATATTGTATGCCTCTCAAGTAGGGCTGCAAAGAAGCTGACCCTAGCTTTGGTCTGTTTGAGCTTGGTTTGGTTAGAAGCTTGATCCTTCAAGCTTGGGCTTGGCTTGATTAGTAATCGAGGCGAGGCAAGCCGAGCTTTGGTCTGTTTGAGGCTTTGAGCTCGAACGAGCTCTTACCGAGCTTGTTCATGAACTCTATCTTAAGCACTATATATATTTATTCTATTCATGCCTTTTATGAGCTTATTCACAAGCCTATTCATGAGCTTGTTCACGAGCCCTAAACAAACATGTTCACGAGCCCAACTAAGCCGAGCTTTAGAATGTTTAAGCTTGGCTTGTTTATTACACAAGTCAAACTCTAGGCTTGGGCTTGGCTCAAATAGTAATCGAACAAACTCGAACGAGCCTTTACCGAGCTTGTTCGCGAGCTACTCATGAACAGTTTGGTTCATTTGCAGCCCTACTCCCAAGTATCACACACAGGTTGAAGAGCAAGAACCTGACAATCCATAATCTCCAGCTTTCCCTGTATCTATTTTAGTTTGAAAGATCTTTTGATATAAGGCCCATAACACGAAGGGGTAGCCCACAATATATTTCTTAAACCGCCGCATGTGAACAATCCATAATTAAGACGGCCCTTTACTTAGAAGCTAAAGGGTTCAAAAATATCCAAGACTAAGCTAATTTTCTTCATGTCTACTTGTATATGAGATGATATATTCATGCTACCTGGTTTACACATTCCCTAAACCTTGCAACAAGATGCAATTTACTATTCTCACAAAGACCAAGTAAACGAGAACTAATGAGTCCATTATGAGCGTCATGAGCTACTTTTGGGAAGAACTTGCAAATGACGGACTCCTATGAACTCCAAGGAATTTGTATAGTCCATGAGTTTTGAGTCTATGGCCTTTGAGTTTCACTGAATGCTCGTGAACTCAAAAGTCTTCAAGAATTTCACATTCTCAAGCCCCGTTGCCCTATATTATTTACAAGCCAATGAACGTTGAGCAAGGGTCGCTGGAGGTGGCCACCAGAGCTCGCCAGAGCTGATCGTCAATGGTTGCCGGAGGTGGCCACCAGAGCTCGCAAAAGTCGGTCACCGGTGGTTGCCGGAGGTCACCGAAGTCTGACTCAAAATTGATACATAATTATGCCTAACACCACCTAATCGAAACTCCAACTAACTACACCAGTTAAAAATTTGGTACCTAAGAGCCCAAATAATTAATGATTTTGATTGACTCGGGGATGCTCTTGCATCAATTTTGTTTTGTAAAATCAACATGTCAAACAAAAAATCCTCAACGTTCTAGATATATATCGTTGTATTTTACACATTGACACCTTTTTTTCCCCTCAAGGTGAAGGTATGATGGAGATCAGGCAAAACCAAGGTATGTTGTTCCTGGGCCTATTGGACAGATGCACGGAGGGTATGGGTGGAACCGAATTGACGCCAAGATCGTCTGATTCAAATATATGGGCTATGGAAATTAGGGGTCTGATTAAATCACAGATTGGGTTTTGTTCCAAATCAAGTCCAGTGTTCAAGTGAAAAGGTTCAAGACGTTCAGTGGTGGTTCAGAGGGGTCCAGACCCAATTTAAATACAACTTGCATTGTTGATTGGGTTGGTTCAATGATGTCAATGGGTCAAAAGGACTTCAGTTTGGTTTTCTCTATTTGATTAGTTCAAAAAAAAATATTTGATGATTGTTAAGGATCGGGTAGTCTCTTTTGGGACGATAGGGGGGGAAGGAAAGTGTGCAGCAGGTCGGAAGGCATCAGCAGTGCGATTGCCGAAATCCACATGTATGCTAAAAAAAATTATGTCCTTTCTTCCTTTTTTCTTTCTTTCTTGAATTATTTTTTTCCTTGTGCGTTTGAAGATCACGAGTCAGCAACATCATGAAGGGATGGCGACGAATGCAGGTGACTCGTGATGGTCGTGGCAGCGGATGCATGTGACTCGCAATGGTCATGACAGCGACCAATGGAGATTGAAGATGGATGTGGCATGGGTACAGGTAACAGATGGGATGGTGGTTTGGGTGTACCGTGTAGGTGGCCATAGGTTTTATTTCTATTTTTTGGTTGGTTTATGTATTGCAAACAAAGGATGGGAGTGTTTTGTTTGTGAGGATGTAGGTGTTAGCTGTGATGGGATGGAATTGCTAATGATGGTTGTTCGATGCATTTTTACATATGAAAAACCAATACTAGAGCTTTGCCAAAGCGCTGAGAGAAAGAGACAATGGCAATGGAGTAACAAGAGACGACGAGGGGTTAGAACCGATAGACAAAAAAGTGCGATAAGAAGCCATACGTGGGTTACCCAGAATCCACCAGACAAAGGGGAGGGAGCAGAAGGGTAAAATCCATGGGTCTTCATTCATCATTAAATTCATTCCTCCAGCCGCTACATCCCACGACCTTATTATAAACATCCAACAAAATCAATATGGAAAACAATAAAGTATAATCCTAAAATTTAAATCTAACCAAATCTAAGCAAATCAAATTCCAACAAATCTTATTTAAAAGTTCAAGGTAATAATGAAGAGATCTTTCTCATCCCTCCTACGCGGGCCTTCAGCATGGGCATGGACCAATAGGCTTGGGCCGACTGTTTGACAGCATCAAGGAATTATTAGTTAAAAAAGATGAAAATGATCTCTAAATTTATGAGAACGATCTCCTGATCATAGTTCTAAGGCACATGTTTACTCTACTAACCTTATTGGGTGTTTAACCTAGCAGATCACAGAAGCAATGAACTGGTTATCTATATGATTTTTTGCAATATCATTGCCAAACATTTGTTATATATCTAGTAATCACAAATTCTAATAAATAGTGTTCAAAGAAATATTATTTGTTTTTAAGCTTTTGAAGTGAAATTGCTTCTTATATACATGAACAAGCATATTGAATCCAACTGTGTTGCATAAGAACCAAGAAAATTATAATGCAACCTCAGGTCTTCACGTGGCCTACAAGAAGCAGAAGGAATTGACAGATACTTATTTAAGAATTGAAAAGCAATAAAGATAAGGAATTTTAAAGAAATATCGCGAAGAATCCAAATGCAGAGAGAGAGAGAGAGAGAGAGAGAGAGTATGGAACTTGACAAAGTGAGCATCAATTAAAGGGAACCATAGAAACCAGATGAAGTTCACCCTGATTTAGAATATGAGATCAAAAAAGTCTAGAAAGAGAGTATATTCATGAAAGTACAGACCTTGACAAAGTGAGCATCAATTAAAGGGAACATCGAAACTAGATGAAGTTCACCCTGATTTGGAATATGAGATTAAAAAAGTCTAGAAAACATTTCTTTACCAAGATTAAATTACTAATAGGAAGAACTACACTAGAGCATTATGGCAGCTACAGGAACATGATATAAACGAATATGCAAAAGTGGATTGCAGGGGAAACTTAGAGCCTCCAAGGAAATAATGAAAATAATATTTCCTATCTAACAGTACCAAACAAGAGGATGAAAATATTTGTAACAAACATACCAGAATAAACGCCTTCCGTTGTACAATCCGCTTGATCCGGTTCCTACCCTGTACACTTCCTTCGTTAGGTCGACTTCTTGGTATTGGTTCACCAGGTACATATTGAACCCAAGCATAAGGGCCTGAACTCACTCATCACAACATTTGTACCATTAGATAGGTTGGAAAACAAAAGGTAAATATTTTTGGGATACAAAATTGTTCAGGTGATTATGTAAATTTTATCAATAAGAGCAATGAATTCATGAATTATTTTGTAATATAACATAATCAATTACTGTCGAATTGAAAAGAAGTTTGACCATGCGTGAAACAAGTGCAACGTTCCGTTACATTCGTAATAAAAATAGACCTAGACAAAGACAAGCAAATGGCATGGCCACCATTATTTCAAATGGAAACCAGACCCCCCCCCCCCCTCTCTCTCTCTCTCTTTAAAGGCCCCAGATTCGCGAAGCCAACCCACAATTTCACAAAATTCATGGCCAGGTTTTGATCAAAATGTTTGAAATGCTCCGACCTTAAATTAATGCACTGAAATGCACCATAATGCATCGTAATGCTTCGGGTGCCAGTTTTGCACCTGTATTTTGTTTCGGTTGAGACCGAAACCGAAATATTTTACATAAATTTTGGTATTTCGGTCGAAATCTCAATACATGAAGAGTGGTTCCATAGTAATAATATTTTCTTTACTTCTATTTATAAATAATCAGATGCTCCTCACTTGCTTTCCAACATGATAGCCTGATTCATGACCACATGCTCCTTGCAAGGTTACACTTCACTATGATGACAAAATCAGGTCCTTCAAAAGAGTGTACTCCTTTTCTTATTGTTTCTTGTTTTATCACCTTTAAACTATCATTTGAAGGCTAACTAGCAATAACATTCTCATTAGTTATGACACAAGCTGCTAGGGACAACATGGTACAATGAAAATCATCTGCACCTTTCAATATGTATCCTTTTATCAAATACATTGCATGCCAGTGAAGCAGTAAGTAGGCCTCGTAGAATAATTTCAGTAAGATAGTTGAAACTGCATGCAGTAATGTGTTTATGTCCCTGTGGACATCTTTTATCAGCTGTCTGCCAAGCCGTAAATTAAGCTTCACAAGTACCATGATTTGTGAGATAAATTTGTTCCTTCAAATGGGAAAATAAGCTCAGGGTCAAACATGTTATTAAGCACATAATTGTAGTTCCATCAAATGAGGGGAGGGGGGAGGAGGGATTAAAAGAAAGTGAACCGCAAACAACTTAAGAGAATCAATGAGAGTCTGACAGGCAGCAAATGGACGCATAAAGGTAAAGGAAGTTCAAAGGGGACTTAATGCCAATTCCAAGAGAGAAGGGGAATAAAACAAAGCTATAAATTCATACCTGGCGGCTTAAGGCTTGCTCTTTTCCTTCGAGGCTTCATTCCAGGTCTTCTTTTGGGGAATCGAGTTTCAGTTAAGCTGTTGAAAACTGAACCAGCTGTGGAAGTAGAAAAAAATGCTCCCCAAGAAGATCCGCAGAGAGGATTGAAGAAGGAAGCTGGCTTGAGGCTGGTGGAAGAGCTAACCAGCGAAGGAGATAAGACTTCATGGCGTAGTGAGACAGAAAGTGGAAGAAGACAACGAGTTGATAAGGGACGAACGATGTTCCACAAAGCTCCCCGTAGACCCATCTTTCTTTCCACTATATGCCAGCAATAACAAATTATCAGTCACCACCCGGCCATTCCTGGAACCAAGTTAAGTAGCAAGGGCATGAGATGAACAGGACGGAAGAATAAAAAGTTGCTGAATATGAGGCTTAGTATGACAACACACACATTAATAAGGCAATTCAATAAAGAGGATATATAGTACTAAGGCAGGTTGCTTGAATCAAGAAATGACAGCCCATTGTCTGAGAATGCACAATCAGAATGAAACCCCAATTACTTCAAAGGAATCACCATAACTATAGTATAACATATATGTAGCATTTTTCACATAAATATTGATTGCACAGAAGTAAATCAATTGGAGAGAGAAGAAACAGGGAAATAAAATAAAGCAGATAAAGGCTGTAACATCAGCAGCAGGATCACCAAGAGAACCAAATACCATGTCATAATCTGCGACATCAAAAGATTCAAAATCATACAAAAGAAAATCCTTATATAAGTGGGAGCAAACAAACAAAGAAGACTGATGGGGACATCGAGCCTCGACCCTGGCGGGTGTACCAGCGCAGGAGGCGACACTTGAGCATGTGGTTCTGAGTCTAGCCATGTGGGCTGTTTATTTTTATGTTGGGTCAAGCCCGCACTATTAGTTGGTTGTGTTTTTTGATTAGAGTACGTTTAGTCCCACCTCGATTAGTGGGCTGTTTTGTTGGTCATTATAAGCCTATATATAGGTCTATTGTCTTTCTTTCAGTATGCAATGAATAATAAATTTCTGTTTTCCTCCACATGCGTGTTGAGAGAAACCAGGGTGAGGTGTGTGAAACCCCAAACCCAAACCCTAGGTGTGTGAAACCCTAAGCCCAGACTAGTGTATGAAACCCTAGTTGGCCTCTCCCCTATCTTCCTTTCCCCAGCCCACACCGCCGCCCCTCTCCCTTCTCTCTCTCTCTCTCCCCCGCGAGCCATCCCCCGACCCCCGCCCCCTCTCCCTGTGCCGCCCGATCCGGCCCCCGGCCCGTCTCCCTGTGCCGCCGCCCACCCCGATCCCCTCCCTCCTCTCCCACCCGACCCGGCCCGATCCCCATCCTCTCTCCTTCCCTTCCCCGCGACCCAACCGAACCCCCCCTGCCCCTTGGCCGCGTCCCGCCACCGGCCATCGCCCTCCCTCCCCGCACGACAGCCCGACCCCTCCCTCCTCCCACACCCGGCCCGGCCCGATCCCTATCCCATCCCCTTCCCTTCCCCGCGATCCAACCCGAACCCCACCTCCCCACCTCAGCAGAGCCCATCCCCTCGGCATGACGGCATGGCTGATCCGGATGTTGATCACGGCTTGATCGACGATGAAGACGGATTCCTCGACATCCGTTCCCCATTCCTCGACTTCCAGTTCAGCGTCGGCGAGAACGTGAAGGAGTACGTGGAGCGCATCACCTACCTCGTCGCCCAGGACGCAGAAGCTCGGCTGGGGATCTCGGAGAACCATCAACGGTGGCATCCCGACACGCCTGTACACCCCAACGTGTTGGCACTTCGGGCCCTCGCTCAAGCCCTTCCCCAAACCGAGGATCCCGCCTCGACATCGACCCGCCACCAGCTGAGAGCCCTGAGGTTTCCCACAACCCTCAGTAGGTAAGTTTTCCCTCTCCCCGGTCAGTATTCAAGGGTAGCCCGGTAATCAAATATCCTAAGTTTTATCTATGAAAACTGTTGTCCCCCATGAACTGCGAGATGTGTGATTCCGTTTAACCATGTTCGTTACTAATCCTGATATTGCACGTGGAACCTTGCTGATAACCAAGCATATGTTATTTAATCATTTAAGGGTTGGAATAGTTGTTTGTGTGCCTATTCGGCTTTGCTAAAACCATTAGCCACTTTATCTGTTTAAATTAATTTCCCGTGTCGGCTCGGAGCAAAGTGGTGACCCTATCACTGCTCAACGAATCTTGAACTCCCTGTTAACACACATTGTTCCACATCATTTTGGTATCAGAGCATGGTCATAGCTAGATCATTTGCATTCAGCACCTGATCCTGCATCTTGCATTCATTTTAGTTCTTGTGATTAAGTTAAAAAAAAATTATTATTATTATCATTATTAGCATCATCTTGTGTGTTGTCATTGCATGCGAACCCGTAGGGGTAGGCCATATCTATTAGGAGAGTCTAGCAAGTCGGACAATTGCAATATGGACCCCAAGGCTTTAACTAGAGCACTTGCTGAGTTGACCCAAGGTATAACCACCATGAACCAGAACCTCGCCGCGTATCAGCGCGACACCAACGCCCGGCTAGACCGGATGGAACAAGCGCGGGCCAATCCGCATGTCGAGTTTCCTGATCCCCCTCAAGGGCCCCCGGCCAATTGGCAAAACAACCAGGACCCCGATGAGCAGTACCTTCGGAGTATTAGGTTAGAGGTACCCTCTTTTGATGGTAGGCATGATCCCCAGATTTTCTTAGACTGGCTCCAGTTCGTGGATCGTTATTTTGTGTGGTACCCATTGACTGAGGTTAGGAAGGTCCGTTTCGCAGCCATGAAGCTCAGCGGACCCGCGAGCCAATACTGGACCAATGTGGAAGCGTTGAGAGTCGCGCGAACCCAGGACCCTATTGATACTTGGGTCGCCATGAAGAATGAGCTGAAGGGTAAGTATGTGCCACCGTCGTACCAAGCACGACTGTTAGATCAATGGCACCAATTTACCCAAGGTAGCAAATCGGCTAAGGATTATGTTGCCAAATTTGATGAGTTCCTCACTCGCTGCAACGTCCTTGGGACCGAGACGCCTATCCAAGTCATTTCCCGTTTCCGGTCTGGTCTAAGGGAAGAGCTAAGGAATGAGCTCCTTGCCAGAGATATCACGAAATTGGAAAGAGCATACGCTTTAGTACAAGACCTTGACGCCTCTAGGTCTAGTCACGCCTACAAGCATCCTGATTCTAGGAGTTATCCCACCAGGTCCTCCCCTAGCAATTCCAATCGAACCTACCCCAACTCATCCCAACCAAAGCCCAGCATTCCCAATAAGAATTTTGAGAGGGACGCCCGAGGAAAGAGTGTCGAGTGCGACTTCTCCAAAGTCAGCCCTCTCACAAAGTGTTACAAGTGTCAAGGGTATGGCCACGTAGCTGCCAACTGCCCCAGCCCTGTCAGAGTCAACATTGTTTATGGCAATCCTATTGAAACGGTAGAGCCCGGAGAAGCAGAGTTCGTCTACCAGGCGGAAGAAGATGGGGATTTTGATGACGATGATGATGGTACCATTCTGAGTTGTCTTAGGCAGTTGTCGTCTCCCACCGTGTCCGTTGTTAGGTGCGCACTATCCCGACCCAATGATCAAGATGACTGGAGGCGCACCGCTATTTTCTACACGTTCACCAAGATTGGAGATAAAAACTGTAAGGTCATCATCGACAGTGGTAGTTGCATCAATGCTGTGTCATCCGCTATAATCTCCAAGACTGACCTCAAGGCCGTCCCCCACCCTCGTCCCTATCAAGTGTCTTGGATCAACTCCACTGCCATGGAGGTCAAGCAGAGATGTCTAGTGCCCATAAATTTCAACATCTACCAGGACAAGATCTGGTGTGATGTCCTGACCATGGATGTGGGCCAAGTCATCTTGGGAAGACCTTGGCTTTTCGATAACAATGTTCTCATTTATGGACGCTCGAACATGTGTCTGTTTGAACATGAGGACAAGAAAGTCAAGTTGATCCCCTCCCCACCCAAGAGTGCCCAAGCCGAGCAAAAGACTGCCCCCGCGAAGAAAGCCAAGAGCGTTAGTTTTGTCAGTGCCAAAGAGCTGAGTCACGAAGTAGAAAAAGGGGCTCCTATCATCATCCTAGTAGCAAAAGAAACCCCTAAGGACTCCAGCCAGTCGATCCCTCCCGAAGTCACCCCTGTGCTTAGGGAGTTTGCTGATGTTTTCCCTGAAGATCTCCCTGACCAACTGCCCCCGATGCGCGACATACAGCATGCCATTGATTTGGTCCCTGGAGCAAGTCTTCCCAACCTGCCGCATTATCGAATGAACCCTACTGAACACGCGGAGTTGAAGAGGTAGGTTGACGAACTCCTAAAAAAGGGTTTCATCAAGGAGAGTATGAGCCCTTGTGCGGTCCCCGCCCTACTGACGCCTAAGAAAGATGGGTCATGGCGTATGTGTGTAGATAGTCGCGCCATCAACAAGATAACAGTCAAGTATCGTTTCCCTATCCCGCGACTGGACGACATGCTGGATATGATGTCCGGAGCTACCATCTTCTCCAAGGACCAAGATTGACCTGAAGAGTGGCTATCACCAAATTCGTATCCGTCCTGGCGACGAGTGGAAGACTGCGTTCAAGACTAAAGATGGACTATATGAGTGGATGGTTATGCCATTTGGGCTAACCAACGTCCCGAGTACCTTTATGAGAGTTATGACGCAAGTACTCCGACCATTTATGGGTAAATTCCTTATGATGTACTTTGACGACATACTTGTCTATAGTCAATCTCGGGCGCAACATTTAGACCACCTGCGTCAAGTCTGTACTGTGCTGAGAAAAGAAGAGTTGTATGCGAATCCGAAGAAGTGCACGTTTCTCACAACTCAAGTCCAATTCTTAGGATTTGTTGTTTCTACTGAGGGAGTCTCTGCAGACCCCGAAAAGGTCAGAGCGATCGAAGAGTGGCCCGAACCCAAGAATATTCGCGATGTCAGAAGTTTTCATGGGCTCGCCACCTTTTACCGTCGATTCATCAAAGGGTTCAACACCATTATGGCTCCAGTGACTGACTGTTTGAAGAAGGGTGAATTCACTTGGTCAAGTGCCGCCACTAGAGCATTCATTGAAATTAAGAAAATGATGGTTGAGGCCCCTGTCATGCGCCTCCCTGATTTTTCTAAGGTTTTCGAAGTGGCTTGCGGCGCGTCTGGGCTTGGGATAGGTGGAGTCCTTTCCCAGGAAGGCCACCCGGTCGCCTATTTTAGCGAGAAGCTAAATGACACTCGACAGAGGTACTCTACCTATGATAAGGAGTTCTATACGGTGATACAATCACTTCGCCATTGGCGACATTACCTTCTGCCGCAAGAATTCGTCATTTTTTCTGACCATGAGGCCTTCTGATACATTTACTCCCAGAAGAGATTGAATGCGCGACATGGTCGATGGGTTGAATTCCTCTAGGATTACACCTTTAGTCTGCGCCATAAGGCGGGAGTTGAAAATAAAGCTGCTGATGCGCTCAGCCGTTGCGTGTTCATCCTTTCCAAATTAACTACGGTAGTTGATGGGTTTGCAAGGATAATATGAGTCATGTCCCGACTTTAGCGAAACCTATGCGTTATTGAGAGACGGGACACTGTCCGAAATTGATGGATATCTCATGCACGATGGATATCTGTTCCGGGGACGAAGGTTGTGCATCCCACGAACATCCTTACGCGAGTTTCTCGTATGGGAGTTGCACGTTGGAGGTCTTGCCGGACATTTTGGAAATGAGAAAACGATCGAAGCTGTGGAATACCAGTTCTATTGGCCAAGCCTAAAGCGCGATGTTGCTAGGCATGTTGGTAGATGTCACACCTGTCAGCTAGCCAAGCAACACAAGCAAAACACTGGCCTGTACACTCCTTTACCGGTCTCAAATTGTCCATGGCAAGATATCAGCATGGACTTCGTACTGGGCCTTCCGAAGACTTTAAGGAAACACAATTCGATTCTGGTCGTCGTGGATCGTTTCTCCAAAATGGCCCATTTCTTGCCTTGCTCCAAAACGTCTGATGCTTCGAGGGTTGCTAAGATTTTCTTCGACGGCGTCGTCAGATTGCACGGTCTGCCCAAAACCATTGTTTCTGACAGGAATGTCAAATTCACCAGTTTTTTCTGGAAAACTCTGTGGCACAAGTTGGGCACTAAGCTCCAATTTTCTACCGCTTTCCACCCACAAACCGATGGCCAAACCGAGGTAGTTAATCGAAGTCTGGGGAACCTTTTGCGCACCTTGGTAGGTGAACATGTTGGGACTTAGGATCTGAAATTGTCCATTGCTGAATTTGCATACAATACATCTATTAATAGGACCACTGGTTTGAGTCCCCATGAAATTGTGCATGGTTTTAAGCCTAGGCAGCCTATAGATCTCATCCCTATGGCTGACTATCATCGAGTCTCTGAGTCAGCATCTGTATTTGCATCGCATGTCCAAGAACTACACAGGAAAATCAAAGATAAGATTGAGTAGAGCAATGCTAACTATAAGCTACGAGCTGACCTCAGGAAAAGGTTTAAAACATTTAATGTTGGCGATTATGTAATGGTCCGGATCCGTCCGGAATGGTTCCCCTCGAGAACTGTTAAAAAGCTGCATGCACACAGTCCGGGCCCTTTCCAAATCTTAAATAAATTGAATGACAATGCCTATGTTATAGATCTCCCTGAAGATTTCGGCATCAGTTCCACCTTCAATATCGAGGACCTAGTGGCCTACAAGGGTTCTGATTTTAACCCTAGTAATCCTCTCGTAGGTGAGCCTTCCCATGACCCAGTTTCCGAGAGCCCCTCCCTACCTCCACTTCCAGAAATTCCACCAAATTATGCAGCAGATAAAATAGATAAAATTGTGGATGATAAGATTGTGTCCAGTAAGGACGGTGGCACCCGACAGTATCTGATCCGTTGGAAGGGAAGACCCACCTCTGATGACACCTGGCTTGACCGCAGCGATCTTCAGCAGTTGGATCCCGACACCCTGGAGCAGTACGAGAGCTTTGCAGATCCTCACTCGACGGGGTCGAGCTCTCTTCCACCTGGGGAGAATGATGGGGACATAGAGCCTCGACCCTAGCGGGTGTACCAGCGCAGGAGACGACACCTGAGCATGTGGTTCTGAGTCTAGCCATGTGGGCTATTTATTTTTATGTTGGGTCAAGCCCGCACTATTAGTGGGTTGTGTTTTTTTATTAGAGTACGTTTAGTCCCACCTCGATTAGTGGGCTGTTTTGTTGGTAATTGTAAGCCTATATATAGGCCTATTGTCTTTCTTTCAGTACGCAATGAATAATAAATTTCTGTTTTCCTCCACATGCGTGTTGAGAGAAACCAGGGTGAGGTGTGTGAAACCCCAAACCCAAACCCTAGGTGTGTGAAACCCTAGGCTCAGACTAGTGTGTGAAACCCTAGTTGGCCCCTCCCCTATCTTCCTTTCCTCAGCCCACACCGCCGCCCCTCTCCCTTCTCTCTCTCTCTCCCCCGCGAGCCATCCCCCGACCCCGACCCCGACCCCGACCCCTCTCCCTGTGCTGCCCGATCCGACCCCCGGCCCGTCTCCCTGTGCCGCCGCCCACCCCGATCCCCTTTCCTTCCCTTCCCCGCGACCCAACCGAACCCCCCTGCCCCTTGCCCGCCCGACCGAACCCTCCCCCCTGCCCCTTGGCCGCGCCCCGCCACCGGTCGTCGCCCTCCCTCCCCGCACAGCAGCCCGACCCCTCCCTCCTCCCACACCCGGCCCGGCCCGATCCGATCCTTATCCCATCCCCTTCCCTTCCCCGCGATCCAACCCGAACCCCACCTCCCCACCTCAGCAGAGCCCATCCCCTCGGCATGACGGCATGGCTGATCCGGATGTTGATCACGGCTTGATCGACGACAAAGACGGATTCCTCGACATCCGTTCCCCATTCCTCGACTTCCAGTTCAGCGTCGGCGAGAACGTGAAGGAGTACGTGGAGCGCATCACCTATCTCGTCGCCCAGGACGCAGAAGCTCGGCTGGGGATCTCGGAGAACCATCAACGGTGGCATCCCGGCATGCCCGACACCCCAACGTGTTGGCACTCCGGGCCCTCGCTCAAGCCCCGCCCCAAACCGAGGATCCCGCCTCGACATCGATCCCGCCACTAGCTGAGAGCCCTGAGGTTTCCCACAACCCTCAGTAGGTAAGTTTTCCCTCTCCCCGGTCAGTATTCATGGGTAGCCCGATGATCAAATCTCCTAGGTTTTATCTATGAAAACTGTTGTCCCCCATGAACTGCGAGATGTGATTCCGTTTAACCCTGTTCGTTACTAATCCTGATATTGCACGTGGAACCTTGCTGATAACCAAGCATATGTTATTTAATCATTTAAGGGTTGAAATAGCTATTTGTGTGTCTGTTCGGCTTTGCTAAAACCATTAGCCACTTTATCTGTTTAAATTAATTTCCCGTGTCGGCTCGGAGCAAAGTGGTGACCCTGTCACTGCTCAACGAATCTTGAACTCCCTGTTAGCACACACTGTTCCACATCAAAGACCTTCCTAAAAAACCACTTGTTAAATAAAGATATTCCCCTTGGCCCAAAAGTGAATTCTTCCAAACACATTTAATTTTGAGTGTTTTCTCTTAGCATCTCAATTGATTCATTTTTTCTAAGCTTCCAACATACATCAACTGAAGATTATGCCACAAGTTTTAGGTTTTAATGTCAATCAACAGTCCATTCCACAGTAAAAACAAGGACAATAAATTCCCATCCGAGTGGAGAATTAGGCACAGTAAGAAAAGGATTGACGACAATGTGAACCAATATACAACAACAAGTAATCCACATCTCAACTAATGACAAGACAGTGCATCTTCAACCCGAGGTTTTTTTTTTTGCGGGAATTCAACCAGAGGTAATTTGGGGCCTAGGTACGAATGCAGCTCAAATAATAGCTCCAAATTGTAAACCTTACCAATTCTAAGTTCGGTTTGGCACTAGGTTAAATTCAAGATTAGCAAAGTTCTAAAAAGCGCTAGGCGGTAGTCGGACGGTGGGGGGCCGCCTAACGCCTAGGCGAAGCCTACGCGGCGCCTAGGTGTTTTGCATTTTTCTAAATTATTTTACTTATTATTTTGATATTATATAATATATATATATATATGTTTAAAAATTAATATAAGTTCAAAATTATCCCAAACCATTATTTTAAAGAACAAGTATATAACCATAATTCAAGATTGAGTGATTAACAAGAACAAAAGCATACATGGTCCGCCTGGCCAGCCTCAGCCCACCTGGTGCGCCTGGCCAGTCTCAGCCCACCTGACCAGCCTGATCCCGCCTAGGCGGCCGCCTTGCCCCGCCTAGCTTGGCCTGGGAGCTTGGCCGCTTTTTTGGAACGCCTGGGGCCTATGCTAGGGGGTGGGGGCCCGCCTGGACCGCTTTTTAGAACACTGAAGGTTAGAATCAGCATGGCTAATTGGGCATTGGTGATAGGGTCGGGCTCTAACGAAGTAATTGGCCTCACACGGTCGGACTCCGGGTGTTGGCCAAGGTATGAAGATTGGAAGTCTTCACCAGCTTCAGCTGTGCATTGCCCTCGGTCGACAACCACGAAGAAGGGTTAGGCTCGTGCCACTGGGCTCGGTCTGCACAATAAAAATTGGTGATTCAGCAAATATCGGTGGGCCTAATGGCGTCCCCACAAGCCTATATTGCTGCAAAGTTTGCAGCAGTAATTGGCCACAAATCGATGGGAGCAAGAGCCACAATGGCCGCTTAGCAGCTCTTGGAATGCGCACAAAGCAACACAATGGGCTCGCATACCACAAACAGGGGGGCTATCAGGATTCAGCACGGGGCTGTACCCACGCCATGGTCAATGGCCAGCCGAGCAGAGTGCAAGGCAAAAGGGGTATCAGCTGGCATTGAGGGCCAACGGCAACGCACGAGGGCTGCTGCCATTGCCAGACACCAAGCCAAACAGCAGCTGCTGGTGCATTGAAGGGCACACCAAGGGATTGGGCTCGACGTGCTTGCAATGGCCGAGTATGACCAGTGCCGAATAAGCAAAAAGGGAATAAACAAACATCGACAAGGGTTTCCCATGGATGCACAACCAATGGATCGGGGTTATCGGCTCAAAGGGGCTCGTCGACTCGCGGAGGAGCTTCATAGACCCAAAGGGCTGACCCCCATTTGATCAGAACGGTCGGCTGGCCACCGGAAGCCAGCACCGTCGGTTGTTTCTCTGCGGCCGGCACGGCCAGCACAGGGCTGCTGCTGCTGTGCGGCAACGGTTGCTGCGGCAAGAAGGCCAAGTAGGGGGGCCTACGGACATGGTTGGCGGATGGGTGGTGGCGGCTTGGCCTGGGTGGTCGGGCGCCGCCTGGCTGCGTCAAATGGTCGGCGACATCCACGCACAAAAACAAGAGGAAGAAGGGGAATGAGAACAAGAGGAAGAAGGATGGAGAGGTTTCAACCTGCGCTTGGCGCTGACTCCTCTGCTATCTGCCCCACACAACCGAGAGAGAGAGAGAGAGAGAGAGAGAGAGAGAGAGAGAGGAAGGAAGGAGAAAGGATTTGGGGGAGTGAGGATTGGGAAACGGAAAATATACAGTAAATTAGGTATAGGTCCTTAACTATTTTGTAATATTAGCCGCTGGACATCATAATTTTGCTAATATAATTTGCTATATTAGCAAAGGTGATTACAAGTATGCATTAGTCTTAGAATATATGTTTGTTTTCAGAAAGAGTATATATTAGTCGGGAGAGACTTGAGCTATATTTCAAAATTAATGTGTCCTGCAACAAAAAGTTATCTCTCAAAAAAGACTTATGTCAAACTTCTCCAATATTATACATACCGCAAAAATCTGTAAACATACCCCATTTTTCCAACTCTACCAGTGAGCTAATAGCCCGTCGTGTGGGCCTCTCAGTGGGAGGCTAAATATGCCAAAAGCAAGAGAAACCTCATGTCATCGTCGTTCCTTTTGTGGTTGATCCCCACCCAATATTGCTATGATCCATTACTAAACCCCTCGACCCCTCACGTCACTTACCAAGTTTTGTTAAAATATCAACTATACCCTGCGGTTAGGTCCGCAAAGGAACCAACTGTTCGTGGTCAGTTTGCAAATAAGCTCAATAAAAAGTTAAAAACTCTCTTGAGTTCGTCTGATTACTACTCGAGCCAAGCCCAAGCATAGAGATTAGGCTCACTTAATATACGAGTCAAGCTCAAGCAAACCAAAACTCGACTCGGTTGGGCTCGAACATGCTTGTTTTGTTGGAATTGGTGAGGTCTTCAGCTCATAAAAACCTATAGTTTATCTGTATATAGTGATAGCTTAGGATTGCATCTAGGTACGTACCTTAGTACGTGTTCTGATTACATAACAGAGAGTCATAGCTGCCTGGTGATCCACTTGAGTTGGAGACTCAATGGATTGGTCACATGTAACCTAACTACGTTCACAGCTCTGATTAGGATTGGTCGCCCTATCAGGATAAGCTGTTGGGATGACAGAGCGTGGGTGTCTCCATCACAGTCATTACCAGGCACAGTGTCTGTGGCCGAACGGAACCAACACGGTGCACAGATCCGTGAGCAGACACTGGTGTACTAAGCTGTGTTTCTACTTAGGGTAAAACGGTCCTAAACCCTGAGGAGCCACGTCTGGTGGGCTAATCAGTTGTGTGGTGCTTTGGCGCATCAATATGTGAGAGTCCAGTTATGTGACCCAAAACCACGGTGTACTGGGTTACCTGGCTGGCTTCGTATCAGTATGCCACTCCTGCAGGCCATCCACATCCCTAACGGGAGGTGGGTTCCTTGGTCTGACCAACGTCGTATTAAACCCTGGCCAGGTGGTCATCAGTTGGACTGTTGACCGGATCCGGTTACTTTGGAGGTACGATGTATGTGGTCAGCTTGGAAGGAAACGAGTCATATGAGCGCTTGAGTCTGACGGTATTTTCCACCACTCGAGTCGCATCATGGCACCAAGTGAAAAGACAGCGAGTTTATCACTACTAAGCGGAGAGCAGGGGTATACAGAGAACATAATAAGTCCAAGTGAATTGGAGTACAGCTTGCGTCACACTCTGGGTGGCTACGCATGTTAACTCGAACTCAGATGATCAATGATACACTCGGGTAGTGTGTCGATCGAGTCTAAGTTGGAAGCCATGAACCCTGGACCCTGAAGGTTCCACCTTATCCACATGTTGTAGAGTCCTTGAACCATCTCCTCGATTCACAGGATGCAGTTAGAGGAAGTAATTAGTCCAACCCTAATAACTCTACGCTCCGTGTGTGCATCGCACTAGTGCATAGTAGATCCGTAGGTACGTGTGTGTACTAGGGAAAATCCTAGAGTAGTACGGAAACGCACGCAGTCATCTCCTTACCTTAGTGAGCTTCGCTACATGGGTGCGATGCATCGGTTCGTGTTGCGAGTTGATTGGTTGACTTCACTAGGGGCACCCTAGGTGTTTACTAAGGGCACCCCGGTAATAGCGGAATCACTAGTCATAACCTACGTAAGTGCGCCATGCGAGTTCCCGAGCGAGAGGGACAATCAACTAGTGGCATGGGGGTATTTTGGGTAACCAAAATACCATCATACCCTAGCTTGGCCGCCCCTAGCAAGTGGGGACACATATGGGCCGCCACCTCCCTAGCTTCTAGGAGTTGCTAGCAAGCTTCAAGTGGAGGGGGACTAAAATTAAGGGGTTGACTTAAGGGGGCCGGCCACATAAGGCAACAAGGGGCCGGCCCTAGTGTTATACGCAAGAGGGAGAGAGAGAGCCATAAGGGAGGGCCGGCCTATACCTTGCATATGCGAGTTGTAGGGAGGCCGGCCTTATATGAGAGCAAGGGAGGAGGGATCGGCCCTAAGTGATGAAACCCTAGCTGCCGCCCCTCTTCTCTTCTCCCCTCTCACATCTCTCACTCGTGTGCACGAGGGTTCGGACATGGTTCTTTTTCCTCGTGTGATGAATCGAAGACGGAGAAGGCTCGTCGCATGGAGGCACTCAGAGACCCATCGACGAGGGTCTGTGCATCGTACGAGATTGGGTGAACAAGAAGGTGTTTCCTGTAACATTTTGTTGTCTAGAATTTATGCAAAAGATCAGCGATGTTTCTGCGATTCCGGGAGCTACATAATTCCAAACGACGAGGGTCTATTACCTTCATTTAAAGTTTTAGCCCAATCAGAGGTCGGAGTAAAAAGTTATGGCCATTGCACCAAAGCTATGTCGAGCAAATCCGAGGCCATCTCCATCGACAAAGAAGAAATTTGTCGCAGTGAAAGAATCCGTAAGGAGGTATGATCTCTCTCATGTAGATCTAGCATAAATAGAACATGCATGCATGCATGCTAGATTGTTCTCTCGCACTAGATCGTCGTTAGCGGGTCGCTTTGTTCTCATACTAGATTCATACATGCACACTAGATTGTTTTGATGAAAATCTTGATATGTAACCCACACCGCTCACGGTCTTCGGACCTACCTTTGTCTTCCGTTGCGGGCCTCTGCCATGGAATTATTTCCAACATATTTAGGGCTCATGAGTAGGCTCGTGAATAGACTCATAAGAGGCTTGAATACACCTAACATCTATAGTCTAAGCTTTTGACCGAGTATGGAATTTTCGTGAACAAGCTCGATGAGCGATCATTCGAGTTTGTCCGATCATTGATTGATACAACCCTAGCCTGAAATTTAGATTCATTTAATAAATGAGCCAAGCTCAAACAAACCAAATCTCGGCTCCACTCGGTTACCGAACAAGCCAAGCCCAAGCTTGAAGTTTAGGCTTGTATAATAAATGAGCCAAGCCCAAACAGAGCAAAACTCGGCTCGGCTCCTTTGCATCCTTGCCCACAGTCCTCATCAAATCTTAATGCATACATTTGAAGGGAAAATTATTTGGGAAATAATAGGAGATGGCGAATGTGATTGGGAAGAAAGAGACGGTGACGGTGGCGATGGTGGCCAAACTTGAAAATCCTAGTCCTTACCATCTTCGATCGGCTTGCTCCATCACCGCACACAAAAGCATCATATTTACACTCCTAAACCTATGTCTATTTTTCCATCTTTGTGTTCATATATGTGCTCTTATGCTTGTCTATTTAACTTGCGGGAATTCGGAATAACAATGCAAAAATAAGTTAAACACAAGGAACTATAGACAACCCGCAGAAGAAACAAGTGAAGAACCAAATCCCTATGGGTACTCCCCATCGCAGCAACCCTGTAGGCAGTGAAAACATAGATCCTGATAGATCGGGATCCCGCGCTGATTGATCAGGTTGCTGCCTCGCAGGAAACCACTAAAAATATAGGTCACGACCGATCGGGATCCCACACTCATCGATCATGCTGCTACCCCATAGGAAAACCAGTGAAAATATAGATCCCGATCGATTAGGACTCTACGCTGATCGATCGGGCCTTACTAATTTCATCCCCATGTTCCCTAATCTGAACGGTCAAGATGCATCAGAAGGAGGACTTCAACCCTATGTGGATGAGAGCTATTAAAAATCTCACGGGGCAGCCGTCGGGGGCATTCATTCATTGTCTTAGAGTTGGACATCGGCGAGGGGGTGGAGAACGAAGCTCCGAAGGAAAAGAAGATGGACGACACAGTCACAATTCACTCCGGAAGCCCTGCCATCATCCCAAGCATGCACAGTAAAACTCTGCTCTAGGGTTTCAATGACACTCTAGCCATGTATTGGTTTAATTTTTATATTAATTAGGTTTATACTTTTGCTTTGAACCTTGTATGAGAATCGTTGCTCCATCGCTCAATCTAGATTATTTGTTTTTCATTTCTATATTAAGGAAATGAGGTGTGGTTTTGAAAGTAGATTAGATTCAAATTCCTCTTAAACATGCTTAATTAGTACTCATCACCACTTGAAGGATGACCTGTGTTTAGGGAAGACGATCCGTGCCCCGAAAGGATAGATTGTGCCAACCGCAAATGGATCATGTCATGCAAGCAACGATGAGATCTTTCACTCTTATAATAACCGTACTCGCATATTATCTATGAGATGTGCCATGCCTAGTATGTGCCCCATAACGGACGGACCGTGCCTACCACTGGCCCATGCCATTGAGATTTTGTGGAGTGTTTCTTGAGATCCATTACGACTTTGGTCGTGATGGATTGATCGTTCAAGCCATTGAAAGAATCCTAATTAACATAACGATAACCAATGCATGAATAGTGGTGGATTCTCTAGCGAAAAAAAGACTAGTGGTAGATTCGCATCCCTGGACCTCTTCCCATCGATAACTCCTACATCAATTTATTGCTTTTGCATATTAAGAATTAGATAACAACCCAACCATCCTTTCCTCCAAATTGAAACTTCGATTAACCCAAATCCTAAATCCTTCATCCCAAGTCTCAGAGGACGACACCGGTACCTAGACGTTATAACTATAATGAAACTGGTTTGGATATCGGTCGTGATCCATTGCGATCAAGAGCCACTGGAGGTGCAAGATCTGAGGGGAGGCACGGATGCGTCCCCCCCCCCCCCACCACCACCACCATGGAGCGGCTAGTGAAGATCGAGCAAAGGCCTAAAGGGGGTGCTGGACTTGCAACACCCCCTGAAGAGACACCTGAAGGCCGGTGGGAGGCTATTGGGGGGCTTAGAGCCCTAGGATCCACCTCGAAGCCGAAGCAAGGCACTGTTGGAACAGGCAGTTACCTGGGCGAACTGTCGATGCCCTAGGCAAACAGGGCGCAATGGTTTCAGCATCCAAGGTGAAATAACTGCAGAGGGCCGGGGGACAGGTGCTGTCTTGCGCCTCTTCCCCCCGACCGTTTGGCTCATGGTTGGTTCGGTGTTGGCGATAAGGGCCTTGATGGAGGAGGTTTGTGCTAGTCTCCTTAAAGGACGAATCGGTTCTCAGAAGGTGACCGTATTGGTAGGCTTGTGTTAGTCACCCTGAGGGTTGGACCGAGACCTATGGATCGCGGCGGAAGATGGTCATGTTGGGGGCTAGTCCACGAAATGCAATAGTGCACTATCTTGTGATGGTGCCAGATCGAGGAGGATCACCTCGGTGGGGCACGAGGTCATCATCGATCGGTGACTTGTCTAAGCACCAACGAGTGGGCCTAATGGAGGAGCCAGTGGATGGCTGCACCGACGGGTGCCTGGTGTTTAGTCACCGTTGGCGAGCGGTAATTGCATAGCACTGGTTGCTGGTGTTGCAGCGGGCGTCAATGGGCGCTGGACCAGAGCGCAAAGATGTGGCAAAGATCTACCAATCCAAGTGTTTGCGCATGGTGTACATCATCAGAAATTACTATATGTTGTATAGCCCACTGCCAACAGGTGAATTACGTTAATATATGTAATGGCATGACTTGTAACTCTCCATGTTCATTGGTTATTCCGCACAACAATTGGTATCAGAGCCACGGGTTGCGGTACCGTGAACATGTAGAGATTCAAGGTGGTGGGAGAGAAGTCAGAGCATGGTACAGATGCCCTCCCTTCTTGTCTGAGGGGGAGATTGTTGGGTTTGGCACCCGTAGAGTTCAGCCCACATTTGGCACGATCCGTTAGGGTTACTTGGAGCGCATGCAAGGGTTTCTTGGAGGTGAAGTAGCCCAGCTCTATAAAAGGAGGCGTTCGAGAGGGAAGCCACCAAAGGTGCGAGATCCGGGGAGGAGGTGCGGACGCGTCTCCCCCCAGAGCACCATAAAGTAGCTACCAAAGATCGAGCGAAGGCCTAGGGTGGGGTGCTAGACTTGCACCGCCATTGGAGGGAGACCTAAAGGCTGGTAGGAGGCGATCAGGGGGCTCAGAGCCTTGGGATCTGCCTTGAAGCCATAGTAGGGCACTATTGGAACAAGCGGCACCCTAGGCAAACTATCGGTGCCCAAGATGAATTATGGGTGCCCTAGGTGAAATCACAGCAAAAAGCCTAGGAGAGGCGCTATCTTGTGCCTCTTCCCCCTGGCGGTTTGGCTCGTGGTTGGTTTATAATTGGCAATGAGGGCCTTGATATAGGAGGCTTGTGCTAGTCTCCTTGAAGGTTGGTTCGACGACATCGACGGATCAGTTCTCGGAAGATGTCCGTGTTGGGAGGCTTGTGTTAGTTACCCTGAGGGATAGACCGAAACCGATGGATCACAGCGAAAGATGTCTGTGTTGGGGGACATGTGTTAGTCCTTTTGAAGGGCTGGTCCGCGAAACGCAATGGTGCACTGTCTTGTGCCAGAGCCAGATCGAGGGAAGTGCCTCGATGGGACACAAGGTCATTGTTGATAAACGACTTGTCCAGACACCGACTAGTGGGCATGATGGAGGAGCCAACGGATGGCTGATGGATGCATCGATTGGTGCCTGATGTTTGGGCACTGCTGTCGAGTGATGATTCTGTAGCAATGGCTGCTAATGTTGCAGTGGGCACTAGACTGAAGCACGGAGGTGTGACGAAAATCTACCGATTCGAGTGTCTGGGTGTGGTGTATGGTCACCAAAAATTGTTATTCGTGGTGTAATCCGCTGCCAACAGGTTAATCACATTAATCTGTAATGGCATGATTTGTAACTCTCCATGTTTGTTGATTATTTTGCACAACAACTGGTATCAGGGCTACAAGTTCTGGTTTCGAAAACGAGTGGACATTCAAGGTGGTGGGAGAGAGTCAGAGCCATGGTACATATGGCCTCCCTTCTTGTCCGATGGGGAGATTGTTGGGTTTTGAAGCCATGGAGTTTGACCCACATTCGGCGTGGCCTGTTAGGGTTACTTGGAGCTCAAGCAATGGTTTCTTGGAGACGAAGTAACCTGGAATTATAAAAGGAGGGGGCAACGGAGGATAAGGGGTGGGACAGCGCGAAACAGCAGCTACGACGGCTTGGAACCCTAGAAGGGCGACATTCGAGAGGGTAGCCACCGGAGGTCCGAGATTCGGGGGGAGGTGCGGACGCATCCTCCCCCCCCTGGAGGTCATTATGGAGCGGCTACTAGAGATCAAGCAAAGACCTATAGAAGGGGGTGCCGGACTTGCACTACCTCTGGAGGGACACATGATGGCCGGTGGGAGGCGATCGGGGTGCTCGGAGCCCTAGGATCCATCTCGGAGCCGTTACAAGGCATTGCTAGAACAGGCGGCGCGTTGTGCAAATCACAACAGAGGTTTAGGGTTTAGATCATGGTTGGTTCGATGTTGGTGATGAGGGCCTTGATGGAGGAGGCTTGTGCTAGTCTTCTTGAAGGCTGGTTCGACGACATCAATGGATCGGTTCTCGGATGGTGACCGTGTTGGGAGGTTTGTGTTAGTCACCCTGAGTACTAGACTGAGACCGATGGATCATGACGGAAAATGTCCGTGTTGGGGGATTTTGTGTTAGTCCCCTAAGAGCTGGTCCGTAGAATGCAATGGCGCATTGTCTTAAGTACGAGTGCCAGATCGAGGAGGAGCACTTCGATGGGGAACGAGATCATCGTCAATTGGCAACTTGTCCAGGCATCGTCGAGTGGGCCTGATGGAGGAGTCGACGGATGGCTTGTTGGTTTGGTGCATCGGAGCGCACGGTGGAAGCGATTCACGTGTCAGAAATCAATAAAGATCATGGTCGTGTTATATTCGTTTTACTAGATCGTGAATGAATAGCTTATGTATATCCGAGGTGAAGAGCCGCACGAATTCATCTTGGTAGAAGATGAATTTGTCGATGAAGCAAGAACGCCTCGCAACCCGTCGAGAACATCTCCTATCCCCATCCTCATCATGAGCTTGGATGGCTTGTGGGAGCCGACTTCCAAAACCATATCCTTCTTCTCCCACGAGTAAGACTCCGTGTGAGATGCCTCTCCCCTTCTCTTTTTCTTCTCTTCTCTCCCCTTCTTTCCTTAGCCAAAATTCACAAGCTCTTGCCATGAGAGGGGCAGCAAGGGTTTATGAAAACCCATCATCAAGAGATAGATATCAAGATAGAGACAAATATATGAAAAATAGGGAACGGATAAGGCTCCCCCAACCCACTAACCGAAATCCCGATAGGGATCCTTAAGGGGGGTGGTTTTTATTAATGGAAAGAGGGGGAATACCCTCTCCATTAATAGGCTAGCCACCTCATGGTGTGGCTCTACATGGCCGGTCACTTAATGGAGAGAGGAGTCATCGCCTCTCTCTCCATTAATATGGGCGGCCACCATATGGCTCTCACCACGTGGTGACTAATCCCTGAGGGGGAGGGAATCCTCATCTGGCTTGGATCCCTCCATCTTTTATTACATGGTCCGATGATGTACACTCTTGTGTGCATCCTATGCGGTATGACCACCCATACTTTGGTATATTTTACGAAGCATGGCCCACTTAAGTAACCTAGTGGATCCTACTAGTGGTGCTATTTGGGATTCCTAGTCCAACTAGGATTCCCTAAGAAATGAACTTTAGAAGGTCCGGTCAGGTAAACTTGACTCAAGTAAACCCTAATCCTCCCTATGCGCTAATTGTGCACTAGGATTGGGCAGCTTATCTATATGAACAAACTAAGAGATGAAATCTATAAGAACCTCCATGATCTTGGCTCCAACTGAAGGTATGTGCGATCATCCCATGACCACACCATCCTTAGTTAGGCATGACCACAACCACTACTACGTTATGACTACACTCTGTGGTCCCTTGGATATTATGCAAGAACACTTCTTCATTTTGTTGCATTTAACCCCTCCTACTTTCAATGTCTATAAAGCTATCCGGGATCAAAAGAATGTCCCTCCTGGTATAGTACATCTTCTTGAGTTCTAACTTTCCAAATCCTTGTGATCATCATCTTTAACTTAGAAGCATCTAGCCAGACTTGATGATTAGCCTTTTATGGAAGTTACTCAAGGAGACATGTAACATCCGCCCCAAACACACAAGATATTGTCTGCTTTGCCCATGCCCGCACGAGAACTTCCCAGGGGGTCACCCATCCTGGTACTACAGTCGCCTGAGCACACTTAACTACGGAGTTCTTACGAAATCCGTAGCGGCGCACGGTTTTAAAACGCGTCTTCTATGTTTAGGAGGGGAAATTATATAAGTAGCTCAGGATCTCCTTCTCTCTAGACGATGTGGGGCTAACTCATGGCCTTGTACACCTCACCTCACCTCACCTCATCCATCTTGGCATCCCAGCCTCAGGAGTCTTGGCTATTGGCCTATTGGATCTTGGTCGTCACAAGACACCTTGCTTCCCTCAAAGAGTAAGGAATTCCCAAAGCACGCCCATGTTCCCCAGTATTTAGTACAGGCCACCCAACCTATCCAGATTTAGGTCTGCGATAGACCACACTATTTGGCAGATCAAAGTGATAAGTACCAAACCCAAAGTCCAAAGGACATCCTGAGATTTAGGGTTTAGTCAACCAGTAGAAGAGTGACCATAGTCTTAGCGATAACTTTATTAGACTTGGTTCACTCTCTCGATTCTGTTCGGTGAACTCAACGCACACCAACACGTATGGTTTAGAGTTACTACTCAAATGGTCAAGATAAACCATCTCTCCGTTACGAAAAGACCAGAGTATTACAGTCTTTCTAATCGGGTATCCAATCCGATTGCTGACTGGGAACCTTCTGAGATGTGTGAACTGGTGCACTCAAATCTCCTGTATACTGATCTCATCAATACACTTGAGTCACCTAACACAACTCAAAAGACAAGTGATGAGTAGCAACTGAGTAAGTTATAAAAAGATGTAATGTCTATTATTCAAATAACCAGGATCCAATACAACAATATTTGGTATTGTTACGAAGAGAGGGGGAAGAGAGAATAGGATTGGGGAGAGAAACTCCTTGTATTATCTCATTGATCACGTTACTTCATTACATAAGAATACCTCTCTTTATATAGAGAGAGAACTCACACCATTATGTTACCACAACCGAGGTGGGACTAATGTAATACTAACACAATACTAACACACTACATCTAATACCCCCCGTCAAACTGATGTAAGGTATAAACCGACATCAGTTTGCTTAATAAAAGGAAGGAGAAAGAAAGAAAAAAAAAAAAAATTACATCAAATAACCCTTTTTTTTTTATGCTGAAAAGTAAAGATAGTGCCAGGGCGACCTGCAAGCAAGTCGTCCTGGAAACCCGATTGACCTGCAAGCAGGACAACCGGGGGAACCCGGCCAACCTGTAAGCAGGTCAACCGGGAGAATTAGCAATGATCACTAAGGATCGGAGCGGAGGAAGCCGACGGTGATGGAAGCCGGCAATAACGGAGGCCGAAAGGAGAGAGAGCGGCTAAGAAAAAGATGTAAATGCGTGAGACCGCATAAGAGGCAAGCACCCGGCCGAAGCAAGTACTTGACACCTCTTAGAAGATCTCAATCATCACAGACAAAGAAAAAAAAAAAAAAAAAAAGGAAAAGATAAAGAGTCGTAGCTCTGATAGGGTCACAAGACCAAGGAAAGGAAGAGGATCCGAAAGCCGGCACAAAACAAGTGTGACCGGAACTAAAGAGGATCAAAAGCCGGCACAAGACAAGTGTGACCGGAACGAGAAAGGATCCAAAAGCCGGCACAAAACAAGTGTGACCGGAACTAGAGAGGATCAAAAGCCGGCACAAGACAAGTGTGACCGGAACGAGAAAGGATCCAAAAGCCGGCACAAAACAAGTGTGACCGGAACTAGAGAGGATCAAAAGAAATCGGCACAAGACAAGTGTGACCGGAACGGGAGAGGATCCAAAAGCCGGCACAAAAACAAGTGTGACCGAAATTAAAGAGGATCTAAAAGATGCAAGGCGGATCGGTAGGGCGCAGAGCGCAAAAATACCAAGACGCAAGGGCACAGAGCGAGGCGATGGGGCAGGCGAATCGACAAAGCGCAACGGCATATGGTGCAAGACGGGCTGACAAAGCTTAAGGTGCAGCGGACAGCGGGCGCGGGACGCCAAGGCGGTCGGATCAAACGGCTTAGGGCTCCGGCAGCCAGCAAGACTGATGGGCGCGGGCTGGAGCCAAAGGAGGAGCGGTAGCTCGAGTGCAGGGCCGCAGAGAGAGCGCAACAGATCAGAGCGCAAGGCGAAAATGCGAAGAGCCGGCCAGGTACGGAAGGGCCGGATCGGGTGGCGAGATGCTATGAGCACAGGATCCGGGCGGCTCAAAGGGCCAAGTAAAAGAGGGTTGGATCGGGTGCAGAGGGCCGTGTCGGGTCGGATGCAGCAGATCATAGACGACAGTCCGGTGTAAAGCTCAAGTGCAGCAAATCAAAAAACACAGCCATCCGATGCAAATCGGATGGCTAGGATCATTTATATAGAGAGAGCACGCACACGGCCAGGGTCGGAGGACAGCATGCGCTCAGACGGCAAGGGACGGTGTAAGAAGAGAGTTGGTCGGATGAGAGGGAGGATCTGGATGATGGACGGCTGTGATCAATCCGGAGAGGGGGAGAGATTTTCAAAGGGTGGGTCCGACCCTCCCCCTTCGTGGGTTCATGTCAACGGGACACCACCGGGACATCACCGTCAACGGGTGCGATCATACCAGCACTAAAGAGAGGAGACACATGTGTGTGGTAGGTGGGACTAATATGGAGACACATGTGTGTGGTAGGTGGGACTAATATGTGAGTTCAATGAGATAATACAAGGAGATTTTCTCCCCAAAAAAAAAAAAAAAAATTATTTTCTTCCCGGCCTCCTCGATGTCGTCGACGACGACCGAGGAGGCCGAGGCCGGAGAGGAGAGCGTCGAAACCCTAGGCGAGGGTTGGCTCTGATACCATGTTACGAAGAGAGGGGGAAGAGAGAATAGGATTGGGGAGAGAAACTCCTTGTATTATCTCATTGACCACGTTACTTCATTACATAAGAATACCTCTCTTTATATAGAGAGAGAACTCACACCATTATGTTACCACAACCGAGGTGGGACTAATGTAATACTAACACAATACTAACACACTACATCTAACAGGTATTATTGAATACAAAGTCCAAAATAGCTAATGGATGAGCCAATGAGTGCCTGGTGTTTGGGCACCGCTGATGAGCGATGATTCAGTAGCACTAGCTGCTAGTGTTGCAGCGGGCGTCAACGGGTGCTGGATCGAAGCATGGAGGTGTGGCGAAGATTTAATGATCCGACTGTCTGGGTGTGATGTATGGTCATCAAAAATTGTTATATGTGGTGTAGCCTCTGCCAACGAGTGAATCGTGTTATTTGTAATGGCATGACTTGTAACTCTCCATGTGTGTTGGTTATTCCGCACAACACCCTCCAACATCGTCCCCCTCAGCAACCTCATCTTCCTTGACCTCCACTTCAACCTCTTCGTTGGCACCATACTCCTTCTGTCTTCCTCCTCGACCTCGACATCCTCTTCCTTAACAACAATCTCTTCACTCAACCATTGCCCGCCGACCTTGGCAGCACGCTAGCGGTCTACCTCACCCTTGCCAACAATAGGTTCACCGACCCCATCCCCCGCTCCATCGGTAATGCCTCTGCATGCTCGGTTGAATAGAGTTGAGTACAGTGGAAGGTGCTCTGATTTCATAATTGAGCAGAGGCAACAAGCAACCTACATAGGTGCTTAATTGAATTGAGTTGTACACCAGGGAACACGGGTACACATATAAAGGGGTGCACAGATAACTAATGGAAAGCATATGGTTTGGTTCAGTTTCATGTAGAATCAGTTTAGCTCCAATTCCCAAAATGCAGAACCTTATGGATTGGTTCGGTTTCTGGTTCAAGGTGTCGGTTACCCTAACTGAACTAAACCATTGTTATATATGCATAATTAGTTAACTCACAAGTCAGGTTCTGATTTGTGTGCATAATTCAGTGATTCATGGGTCGGGTGGCAATAATCCATGATTCCCTATTGCTCCCATGGTCTGTTTGTGCCTTTTTGAGCTGACCACTCCGGGCCATTCGATAACTCCCCATCCGATGGATAGGAGGAACTCCCTAAAACCCGTCCACTCCAAGTACCTCTACCTCCTATCCCTAACCCTAAAATGAGATATGATACTACACTAAAATCCTGAAAGGCCGGAGGATCGGAGAGATCAGCGAGTCAACGGCGAGGTGGAGCTAGTGTTTTCTCTCTCTCTCTCTCTCTCTCTCTCTCTCTCTCTCTCTCTCTCTCTCTCTCTCTCTCTCTCTCTCTCTCTCTCCGCCTCCACCAAGGCTAGATAGGCACTACCGCCAGCGTTTCTAACCGGAGGGAGACCAGGAGACCAGAACCACATTTCCTCATCCAAGCCGTCCGTGGCAAAGATATACTCATCTTCCATTATGCCCTCGGCAAGGTATGTCTATGATTCTGCGATTTTTCCACTCTTTTTTTTTTCTTCGATTCGATTTCTACCCATGTCTTTGTACATGGCCAAATTGTTTTGTATGACTTTTGAGAACTTTAAGTAATTATCAATTGGTAAAAGACTCATTTTGTTATCAAATTCATATCCACAAATTTCAAGATGCACACTTTGGGGATTTGTGAACAACAAATAGATTCAAGATTTGGAAAGATGTTTGGAGACTTACAGAAATGGATCTCCTGATATTAGATCTTTAGAACCGTTGTAACCGAACCGGTTTTGTATGGTTCGGTCCGGTCTGGTTCCATACTCCCAACTGTAGGTTCCGGTTCCAAAATTTTGAAAACCGTTGGGATCGGTTTGGTTCCTAGTTCATCCCGGAACCGGACCGAACTGAGCTATATATGTACACCCCTAACAAAATGAATGAAGGGATGTCCCATTGTAATTAGTAGACATGTCAATGGATCGGATTAGGCTATATCCAAATCTGATCTGTTAAGTAAACATGTTATCAGATTCAAACCATTATCGGATCATCAAATCAAAATATCCAATCCATATCCGTTTAAGTACTGATTGGATTGGATTCGGATCATAATCCGGATCATGGATTCTAGCAAAAAGAAAATAATCCGGATCATGGACATGAGTACATTGGACAGCTGTGATATTGTTAAGTGTTGAATCCACATAAGACTAGTTGATTCCTAACTTGGGACTCGGAAGGGCTACGATAAAATCCGAGTCTTAATCAGTAGACCATGAGAATCTTTTTTATATTAACCCTTAGGGCCTTAGATCTAAAGCAATCTAATCTAATAATAGATAAAATACAATATATTATGTTATAATTTGTCAAATCGGGTTCTTATCAAAATCCACTCCATTGACAAGTCTAGTAATCAGTGAATACCACGGTGCAAATATCATCTGCCTTATAATTGAAGTGGGCATCAGTTCTGGTGCTTACAGAACCCAGCCCCGCACTCAAACCCTCACCCAACCATTTGCACATACCAAGCATTGAAGTTGGTGGTGGTGGCAGACAAAACGCCGGCTTGGGTAGCGAACGAAGCGAAATTAGGGCTGCAACTTGGGTGGATTGGGCAGGTTTGAAAAATAAAGCTAATATATAGCTACCAAAGTTTGGCTAGCTAAACTTTGTGCATTAAGTACCAACTAGTCGAAGTTAATTGGTGTGCCCCACAATAGGCAGATGCAAGCACGGGTTTTAGATTGCATAATCTATGAAATAACAAAAGTTAAAAGAACAAATGATCATGAGATATAATGCGAAAGAGCACACAAGTTATTTATAGGTAGAAACCCTTAACATGGATGAAAACCACCCTCCGGTCGAAACCGGGCCTAGACCCTTCACACAGAGGGGTCTAGCTTCCCTTAGAAGCTCTCACTTCATAGGTGCTGAACCGAGCTTACTCTTGCACCTCCGTAGTCGTTCCTCTTCTCTGCTTGTCCTTCTCCCCAAAGAGGCCTCCCAAAGCGAGCGATGTCGCTAAGATTGCTCGATGTGAACGGCATCACAGAGCACTCTTGTAAGAGCCTTCCACATGGCTATGGGAACACTTTTAGTGTGTGCAAAGTAAAGTAGGGAGAAACAAAGTGGAAAAGAAAAGAAACATTGAACTTAAAAAGTAACCTAAGGTAGAGGGTGACCTAGATCTCTTTCAAGACATTCAATATATGCCTCTGAGCCTAGTATACCTAAGAGATTCAAGCTACAAAAATCCCCAAAGAATAGGTCAAGATCTAAGTAGTGGATGATACCCTAGATCGTTCACTAAACATTGACCTCTCTTACTTATATGATCACAAGGAGTTGGAAGACTCTCAAGTGACCATGCAAGTAGTGAGTCCAACCTCCATAGTATTTGAACTAGGATAGAAGGTTGAAGAGAGCAGGAGAAGGGAAAGAAGGAAGGTGATGGAGTTCAAGGGAGAACTCACTAAACCTTAAAAACCTCTTCTAATTCTTCTTCTAAACCAAAAGACTCATTAGTAGCTGAAGGGTGTAGGGGTGGGCTATTTATAGCCCAAGGGAGCCCTTAGGTGGATGGCTAAGACCAAGAGATTAGCCCTTATCTTTAAGGGGATGTCTCAACCATGTCGTACGCACGACTTGAAAGTCGTGTGTACGATCAACATGTGTAACAAATGGATTGGTTAAGCCTACCGACTTAACCCTTTCAGTATGTTCTAGACCCAGTCATGCGCACGACTTTCTAACGTGTCTTCGTGCTATAGGATCGTCCCATGTGCGGGCTAAGGTGGATATCAAATAGTGGGTGGTCGACTAGGATCGTGCGCACGACTTGTATAAGTCGTGTGCACAACTTGTATAAGTCGTGTGCATAACTTTAGCTTGTCAGAACACCAATTTGACAAAGGCAAGGCAAAGTAGTGCGCACGAATTTGGTCTCGCAGAGAGGACCTAATGCCCACCTCTAGATTAAGCCATAGTCGTGCGCACAACTTTAAAAAGTTGTGCGTACGACTAGCCGTACTATACACATACTAAGTGTAAGGCAATGGCCCTTGTTCCGAACGAGGTAAAACGTAAAAGTTTAACATGCTCTTGTTGTCATTCATAGTCTAAAATAGATGTTCATACATCTTTAACATTTTAGTCTGAAATAGATGTTCATAAAAAGATCAAAGAGAATTATGTGAAAGTGTGTAGCTAGCTAGTTATGCACCAAAACCCTAATTACACGAGCAAAGTCTTTTTCCAAAGAGTTTAGAAGTGTGCCTTCCATACCTAAGCATGGTGGAAGAAGATGATAGTAGTGGTTTTGACTGCAATAATACTTTTTTATCGTAACATAGCCAAACCTAACTCTACCCTCCTGACTTTAACTCACAGCTACTCACTACACCGGTAAAGTAGGTTTGTTTAAGTCACTAAAAACTAATGACAAGATAAGGAGACCTAATAAGGTTGAGGATTCAACCCAGGCCCAACTCAAGAGGTTGAATCATTTGCCCAAGCCCAACCCAACCAAAAGTCCGGTTGAACTTCCCTAGCACAAGCCCAACCCATCGGGTTGGTCGAATTGATCGGGTTGTGCGGGATGGTTGAGCTATTTTAACATGGTACATGAGAAATAATCAACATATAACAGTTCATTTATGTTAGTATAACACATAAAGCATCTCTTTTCATTTTTATATGGGTGATGATCCATCGTTGGATGGATAGATGCCCATCTAACGGTGGTCATTAGAAGTGGGATAAATACCCATCAAAGTTTCACCACAATGTGACCACAACTTGTATTCAACAGATGATCCTATAGATTGTTTCTGATCAGGCTTATTCAATAATATATTATTTTAAATATATATATTTACTAAATGATCAGGTTTCGGGTTGGGTCGAGTTGCCCAAAGTCTCTACCATAGTCCAACCCAAATTGAGGCCGGATTGAGATTTTCCAACCCAAGCCAACCTATAAAAGTAAAATCCCAATCCAAGTCTGTCCAAATTCAGGTTGGCCCGCCTAAGTTGCAGCATAGCGAGCCCCCGCCGCTCTAGACATCGAAGTTGTTGCATTCCCTTTCTTTTCACTTGTTCAATCGTCTCCATGGAAGGGAGGAAGCACGAACTGGTAATTACCATACTAGTGCTCTGACAGCAACGTGGCATGCCAGTGCCATAAAGCGAGCTGTGATATTTTATTTTTATTTTTTTAAAGTAGAACCCAGTATTTGGATTACAGGGTTTAAACTAGGTATTATGGAAACCAGGTTTACCCGAAATCCAACGAGAAAACGGTTAAGTATGAGAACGTTATATTAGGGGGCTTCGATTAAACTCGGTATCCAAAATACCGAGTTTAAACCCTGTAATCCATATCGGGTTCTATATGAAACAAAAGAAAGAAAGAAACAAATATCGCAACTCGCTTTATGGCGCTGACATGCCACGTGACTGTCAAAGCGCTAAACTGATAAATACTTTCGTTCAAATGCTATTAAATTAAATATTTATTTTTTAAATATTATTTTGAAAAAAAAATCCCTTATTATATCCTACTAACTTTTCACTTTCTCTGGTTTTTTTAAAATGTTTTGAACTTAAAAAGGGTTTTGTTCATAGTAGCCAATGCATGCCTTTGTTTTTTTGGTTCTCTCCAGCTGCCTTCTTTGCTCCATCTTTAATTGTCAGATGATTTTACATGAGACGTTTGTTAAATTTGTCTAGAGAGAGGTGTGATGTGTAGTCGATCATAACTTGACCCTTGAATTCCACTAAAATGGAGAAACCCTAGAAAATTTTCCAACGAGGGGGTAACAAGAGAAGAGAGTCTCTTCTACCACCAGAACGAGTGTGAAGTGCTAGAGGATATTAGGATTATTGCATTTAATTAAATTTTGATTGAAAAATCATATTTTGATTCATATTTTTAGGGAAATAAATAAGTTTTTCGAAACAAAGGAAATTGGAAAGGGTGTCAATAATGATTATATATATATATATATATATATATATATATATATCAATAATGTATTTGTGAAATGCGTAAAAATGTCTAGAAATGACGAAATTAAATGAACTTTCGGGAAAGAGCATTCTAAGGTTGAACAACCAATTCTATTGAATAAACAATGCTTAGAAACAACGGGTTGAAAAATCTAATTATGTGAATCAACAAATATGATTTTGATAAATTTGGGTACTTTATAGCATGCAATAATCAAAAGAACTAAGGAATTGGACGAGGAAATGGTTGACCACATGGGCAGATGCGTGGTTGTTGCCATAATTAAGAGCACTATTGCTGTCTTTTATTGCCGATGCTTCTGGCAAAGAGTATTCCAATGTAGAACAACTATTAACATTGCTAACTCTACCGCAGGTACAATCCACTCAGGAGAATGATAAATTTATCTTCTTATCTTGTTTGGATGTAAAAACAAAAAAAGTTGTTGGCGCTATTGCTTTTCGAGAAACATGGAGAGAGAGAGAGAGAGAGAGAGAGAGAGAGAGAGAGAGAGCAGAATTCCCAAAAATAGAGAAACCATACCTTCTCTGAAGTCTTAGATTTTTTGGGTTTATATAAGGGAAGCTATATGGGTTTTGGTTCCTCCAAATAAGAAATCTTGGTAAGGCCATGAGTTATATACTTATGTCTTAACCCGTAAATTGGTGCTACTGTCAGGGTCTGACATTTGTTGGCCCTAGACTCTCGGTGAATTAGGGGCCCAAGGAAGGGGAATGACTTTTGCATGTGAGGTTTAAATATGCTTTTGAATCAATTCAGAAAAGCACGATGCTTCTCCAATCTTGTATGTTCCTAGAGCACCTTTGCATATATATATATATATATATATATATATATATATATATATATATATATATATATATATATATATATATATATATATATATATATATATATATATATATATATATATATATATATATATATATATATATATATATATATATATATATATATATATATGGGCATGCTATGCTGCGCATGCGATGCGTGCGGCACTGTACCGTAGCCGTCTGATGCACGCGTTGCGTGCATCACATACATGCAGCAGTGCATCAGACGACTGCGGTACAGTGCCGCACTTACCGCATGCCGCATTATAGCATATATATATATATATATATATATATATATATATATATATATATATATATATATATATATATATATATATATGAAGAGAGAGAGAGAGAGGCGTGTTAGGATGCGGCGTGCGGTGCGTGCAGCATCGCATCAGACGGCTGCGGTGCGACACCGCACGCACCGCACGCCGTATTTTATCATTTATATATATATATATATATATATATATATATTTATTTATATATATATTTATATTTCTATATAACATGGCACGGCGGTTTTGTGCTGACTAGGACAATATGAAACCAAGGCTGACTAGGACAATATGGAATGCTGATTGGACAAAATCATTTAGTCCGAGAGAGAGAGAGAGAGTCCAACTAATGCCCCCACCCCCCTATTCCAAAAAAAGAAATAAATTAATTTTTAAAAATACAGCTGATCACATCCCCTTCATTTTCGAACGCACGCCAGGCCCTCTTTCACACCCCCGCCCCTTCACACCTCCCTCATCGCACCCCCTCCACTCGAGCCGCTTTTCACGCCCCCCTCAACCCCCCCCCCCCCTCCGATCCCGTCCCCAAATCCGCGCCCCCCCCCCCAATCCCCGGCCTTCATGCCCCCCTCTTTCTCTAGCGGTTCTCTCTCTCTCCCCCCTCTCCCCGGCCTCTCTCTCTCTCTCTCTCTCTCTCTCTCTAACTTATCACCCAGATCTGGACGTCGCCAGACCGGGAGGGCGTGAGAAAGAGGGCTGCGTAGGGGAGGAGACGACGGCCTCGGCCCCGATGCTCGGGTAAAAGGCTCTCCCGCACCTGGAGGTCGCCGGATCGGGAGGGCGCGAGAAAGAGGATTGCGCAGGGGAGGAGACGGCGGCCTTTGCCTTGATGCTCTGGTAGGAGGCTCTCCCGCACAGCTCTGGAGGTCGCCGGACCTCCAGATCTCTCTCTCTCTCTCTCTCTCTCTCTCTCTCTCATCGCAGGGGAGGAGACGACGGCCTCAGCCCCGACACTCGGGTAGGAGGCTCTCCCGTACAGATTTGGAGGTCGGCGGACCTCCAGATCTCTCTCTCTCTCTCTCTCTCTCATCGCATTGGGCATGGCCTATGTTTGATAAAGAGGAATTTTGCGTTGGCGGTGTTTTGGATGCAGGGGCTCAGTGGAAGACGGGCAGCTTGGGATTGGGGACTCGGAGGAGGAGTGGGTCTGTAACGTCAAATCACTCAAGCACGAGTCCATCCCCGTCGTCATCGCCGGTAGCAGAAACTTCCTCACCATCTGCAATAACGGACATGTCCCTCCCTTCCCTCCCCCTCCCCCTCCCCATCCCATCCATTTTTATTTTTTATTTTTCCAAAACCCTGATTCTTGCTCTTTCAATTGCTCTCTCTCTCTCTCTCTCTCTCTCGCTCATTGGGCATGGTCTGTGTTTGATAAAGAGGAATTTTGGGTTGGCGGTGTTTTGGATGCAGGGGCTCAGGGGAAGACAGGCAGCTTGGGATGGATGGGGGACTCGGAGGAGTGGGTTTACAGCGACAAATCATTCGAGCACAAGTTTATCCCCGTCATCATCGTCGGCAGCAAAAACTCCCTCGCCATCTGCGATAATGGACATGTACCTCCCTTCCCTCCCCCTCCCATCCTTTTTTTTTTTTTTTCAATATCCTGATTCTTGCTCTTTCAATTATTTGGGGAATGAGCAGCTGTTTACATGGGGGTGGAACCAGAGGGGCACGCTGGGCCACCACCGAAGACCAAAACCGAGAGCGTCCCAGGGCACGCTGGGCCACCCCCGGAGACCAAAACTGAGAGCGTCCCAAGCCTTGCCGATGTCAAAATCGTTCAGATGGCCATGGATAAACAAAGGCAATGATCGACAAGAAGAAGTGCACTTCTGTGATCTTTAAGCAAAGTTTTCATCTTTGTATTTCTTTTTTCTTTTTGGGAAAATTTCAGGCGGCTATTGGCGGGTGGGATTGCCTCGTGGTCGACGATCAAGGCCGGGCTTATGCTTGGGGTAATTGTATCATTGAAATTTTTTAGAGCATTGCCACCATTTTAAATGTTAATTGAGTATGGGCAGTGCGGGGAGGAGCACGAGAGGAAAGAAAATTGTACTAGGGCTCTGAGGAGGGTCATTGCAATCCCTCAGCGTTGTGCCCCAAAGCTTTCTATTCGCCAGGTGACTGGAAGATTTCACATATTTCACATCTTTAAGTGCATTCATTTTTTTTTTTTTTAGTTTCACCTATATCGACCTTTATTTATTAATGATTAGCCTTAACTCATGCATCTGGGTCAAAATCTACCAATTAGGTTTTAATGAGAGTTGGGTAGTTTATGTTCTCTACAATCAATTGGTGTTCGATTTTTATCTGGGTCGAAATCTGCCAACACTATTTTTAATTGGAACCCATCTGCTGATTCTTTCTTATTCCCTCTCTCTCTCTATATATATATATATGATTTAGGATTACTGATTGGAACCCATATGTTTTTAATTGAAACCCATACACTTTTTGGACGATGCATAAAACGTATCAAAATATTTCAGAAATTTATGCTCGATTCGACTAATTCAAGTCTGATTATAATTCTGCCAATCAGTCCCGATTCGAGTTAGATTTGGCCGATTTAGACTATTTCATATCGAATCCAACTGATCATTTATTTTCTCTCTCTCTCTCTCTCTTTCTCTCTAATTGCATTATTTCCTTTTCTCTCTTTTTAATTGCATTATTCATTCTCTCTCTCTCTCCAAGTCTTTAAAGACAGAAGAGTGAGAGATAGTCGGATTAGGGGGGGGGGCGACATGCATGGGGATCTGACGAGTAAGGAAAGAGAGAGAAAAGATCGGGGGTTGACTGCGATGAAGAGATCGAATGGAGGTTTGGATGGGCAAGGAAAGAGAGAGAGTCGGACTTAGAGAGAGAAAACACGAAAGAAAGAGATGGGATTAGAGGTGTAAAAAAAGCCCATTGGTCCGAACCCGACCCAAAAGTCAACGGCCCGAACATATCATGGGTTGGGCTCGGGCCGCCACCTTGAGCCCGAAGCCCATCCTGAAAGGAAGCCGGCCTGAAAGCTCGACCCGAAAGGAAACCTAAAAGCCCGGCCCAGGGATGTCTTGCCGCCGAAGGCGGCCCGCTACTGTGCCGACAGGCACGGGCATGCACTAGTATATATATAAGGAGAAGGTGTGCGTCGATTTGGAAGACGACCCCAAGCTGATGAGAGTAGACAACTTTCTCTGATATGTTGAATTATCGATCGTAGCTATATACATTCTCTACTTGCTTCATGAATTGTCAGTATCTCTAAATGATTAGATGACGTTGCCACTAGTGTTTGCTTTGTAGATCTTCATGCAATAGCTGCATTACTGTTAAGAAACACATAACTTGTTTGTGATCTTCCATTGTGGGGATCAGATAATTAGCCAGAGTCTGCATATCCAATCAAGTTAGTCCTTTTATATAAATAGTATAAGTCAATGCCAATTGTTTCTTTAAAGTATCGAAATATATACTTTATACTATTTCAATATCTACGTGTAGGTGCAAAGCTATATCTAGCAAGCAGATTAATAGAGAATGAAAAATTAGGCATATTGATTTGATATAAATAAAGGATTGTACTTATTGAACTTAAATAAGGTACTTCAAGACCCAAGAAGTCTATATATATTTTTCTCTCTAGGTTTGTATGAGTCTTTGTTAATATCTAAAGACCTTACAACTATAGGTGTACTAAGTGAATGACACTTATCCATATTAAACTTCTTCACGAGATTTTCAATGTATTTTACCTGATGGACTAAGATTCTATCCTTGTTGTGTTCGATCTGCAGGCCAAGGTAAAATTTTGTCTCACTCAAGTCTTTTATTTCAAACTCCTTCTTAAGGTACCCAAATCTTCTCAATCTTTTTGAAAGATCATATTAGATTTATATCATCTATATATACTGTTGCTATTGTAAATCCATTATGAAATTTCTTAATAAATACACATGGACAAATATGATCATTTTTATAGTCTTCCCTAGACAGATATTCACTGAGCCGATTGTACCATATTCTTCCATATTATTTCAGATTCATACAATGCTTATTTTAATCTAATTGAATGCATATTTCTAGATTTAGAGTTTGGTAAGTCAAGTCTTTTAGGGATCTTTATGTATATTTCATTGTCTAGGTTACCATATAGGTAAGTGTTGTAGCTCGTGTGTCATGAGCGTGGATTTTCTGTATTAACATTAATAAAGATGACTTTAGTTATTGCTTTAATTAGAATACTACTTTAATGTATGTTAATTCATATATATAATAAAGGACCCTAGGGAGCACAGTAGGCCACTGAGGCGCATGGTGGATCTATGCTTGGGAGACTCAGTAAACCGGTTCTGCATAAACCTAGATCTAGTTCACAGCTTTGGTGATGCCGGTCGCTTCACCGAGAATAAGCTGTTGGTAGGTAGATGATGTGGTGAAGTCTTCACCATAGGAACATGGGATTTCCATTCACCTGACCAAGCATGATAATCGTGTTGAACAGGAACCAAGATAGTTCACAATTCAGTGATTCAGACATTGGTGCATAAACCATCTTACTACTACAGATAATCTGTTCTTAACCCTGAGGGACCATGTACACTGAGCTAACTAGTTAAGTGGTGCTTTGATATATCAACATGTGCGGACCTTCCATAGTTTAATACCACGGTACATTGGGTTACCCGGCTGGCGCTTGAGTGGCATGCAATCTCTACAGGTTATCCGATGTCCAGTATTGGATGTGTGTATTTTGATGAGTAAATTTGTCCATACAATTAACCCAGACTTGGTGGTTGTCAGTATGACTGACGATGTTCCGGATGCTAGGCATAGCACAGAAGGTGTATGGTGTTATAGATGACAAGTCATCAAATCCTAGTCAGATCCTGATCGATCATCTAACTAGGATTTGATGACTTGTCATCTATAATATCACACACCTTCCAGTGCTATACCTAGCATCTAGAATATCGTTAGTCATACTGACAACTACCAGGCCAGGTTTAATTGTGTGGACAAATTGGCTCATTAAAACGTACCCATCCAATACTGGACGTCGAATAACCTGTAGGGATTGCATGCCACTCAAGCGCCAGCCGGGTAACCCAACGTACCGTGGTATTGGACTATGGAAGGTCCACACACGTTGGTACATCAAAGCATCACTCAACTAGTTGGCTTAATATACATGGTCCCTCAAGGTTAAGGACATATTATCTATAGTAGTAAGACGATTTATGCACCAGTGTCTGAATTACTGAATTGTCCACCGTCTTGGTTCCTATTTAACATGATCATCGTACTTGGTCATGTGAATGGGAATCCCACGTTTCCATGATGGAGACTTCACCATATCCTTTACCTGTCAGCAGCTTATTCTCGATGAAGCGACCGGTATCACCAAAGTCGTGAACTTGATCTAGGTTTACATAGAATCGATCCACTGGGTCTCCCAAGTAAGGATCCACTATACGCCTCAGTGGCCTACTGTGTTCCCTAGGGTCTTTATTATATATATTAATTAACATACACCAAAGTAGTACTCTAATTAAAACAATAACTAAAGTTATCTTTATTAATGTTAATACAGAAAATCCACACTCAGGACATACAAGCTACAATAATCTCCCACTTGGCTTAGTGGAAAATGACATTTTTAACTCCCATGACATCCACATGCTTCTTAAAATTCTTGGTCGATAACGCCTTTGTGAAAGGGTCCGCCATGTTATCTACAGACGCCACATGAGTCACTACAACCTCCCCTCGCTTCTGTAAGTCTCGAATAATATAATATTTTTGCTTAATATGCTTACTCTTCTGGTGATATCTTGGCTCCTTGGATTGTGCTAGTGATCTACTATTGTCACAGTAAAGGACAATAGGATCTTGAGCTCCCAGTACATATTCTAAGTCCGTGAGAAACTTCTTGAGCCACACCACATCCTTGGCTGCTTTGCACGCTGCAATGTACTCAGCCTCTATTGTCGAATCTGCGATGCATCCCTACTTCACGCTCATTCAACTGACAGCTCCTCCTCCTAATGAAAACATAAACCCTGACGTTGATCTCCTGGATTCTGAATCTGCTGCAAAGTGAGAATCCGTATATCCAATCGTCATCAGTTCCTGTGAAGAGTAAACTAACTTATAATCTCTCGTACTACGAAAATACTTGAGTATACTTTTCACAGCAGTCTAGAGCCCTGGATTCGGATTTGACTGATACCTGCCCATCATACCTACTGCACAACATATATCTGGTCTCGTCCACTGCATAGTATATATCAAGCTTCCTACAACTGAAGCATAAGGTATCTTCTGCATCTCTACCCTCTCCTTAGGAGTCTTAGGACCTTGATCCTTAGACAATTTCATTCCATATCTAAATGGAACTAGTCCCTTCTTAGAATTATGCATAATGAATTTGACCAAGATAGTATCTATGTAGGTTGACTGTAACAGTGATAGAATCTTATTCTGACGATCTCGAGTTACCTTGATCCCTAGAACATAACTCGCTTTACCCAGGTATTTCATATCAAATTGAGAGGACAACCATACCTTTACTGTAGACAATGTTCCAATATCGTTTTCAATGAGTATGATATCGTCTACGTAAAGCATTAGAAAAACTATAGCAGTCTTATCACTCCTTTTATAAACATATGGTTCATCCATATTCTGTTTAAATCCATAAGACTGGATAGCCTGATCAAAATACATGTTCCAACTTCTTGATGCTTGCTTTAGTCCATAAATGGACCTTTGCAACTTGCACACTAGACTTTCCTGATCTTTTGCGATAAAGTCTAGAGGCTGAGATATATAGATATCTTCTTCCAAATCTCCGTTAAAGAATGCGGTCTTGACGTCCATTTGCTAGATCTTCCAATCATAATGGGCTGTAATGGACTAGAGGATTCGGATAGACTTAAGCATAACCATTGGCGAAAAGGGTTCGTCATAGTCGATCCCTTCTCGCTGGGTATAACCCTTAGCGACTAGTCTAGCTTTATAAGTCTTAAATGTACAATCCTGACCTCTTTTTATTTTATACACCCACTTACACCCAATAGGTTTAATGCTGTGAGGCGGTGTTACAAGTATCTAGACCGAGTTTTGGGATATCGATGTCAGTTCTGCCTCCATGGCTTTCTGTCATGCTGCATGGTCAGAGGATATCATCGCTTCATCGTAGTTCAGAGGATCATCCTTCTGAAACTCTGGATCCACCAAGAAGTCTTCTCCAATGTATCTATCAGAAGCTCTTGTGGTCCTTCCACTGCGACGAGCCTACGGTGGTTCCATAGGAGTTGATTCTACAGTATCGTTAATCTTAGTGGTATTAGCTCCCATTACGTTTTCTATCTGCGTAGTCCCATCAGTACCAAGCAATTCTTCAAGAACTACTTTACTCGTGGGCTTATGATCTATTAAATAATCATGCTTCAGAAAAAATGGCATTCGTCGAGATAACAACCTTTCTATCCTCAGGATCATAAAATAAACTATCCTTTGTCCCTTTTGGATACCCAACGAATAGACATACCTTAGTCTTTGACTCCATCTTGTCTTGCTTGTTCTACCGCACATGTGCTGGACAACCCAAAATCCTAAAGTGCTGCAGGCTTGGCTTTCGCTTCAACCACAGCTCCTAAGGAGTTAGAGGTACTGACTTTGATGGAACAAAGTTCAAGGTATATACTGCCGTCTCTAGGGCATATCCCTAAAAACTAGATGACAATGTTACATAACTCATCATTGTCTGAACCATGTCTAACAAAGTTTGGTTTCTCTTCTGAGATACGTCATTTTGTTAAAGTATCCCTGGTGCAGTCAACTGGGATACAATCTCATGCTCACGCAGGTATACTATAAATTCATCCGATAGGTATTCGCCTTCTCGATCCGATCGAAGAGACTTGATACTCTTACCCGTCTGCTTTTATGCTTCAACTCTGAACTCCTTGAAGTTGTCAAAGGATTCAGACTTCCACCGCATTAGGTATATATATACAAACCTCGAGTAATCATCCGTGAAGGTGAAGAAATACTCGAAGCCTTCTATAGCACGAACACTCATGTGCCCATATACATCAGTGTGTACTAACTCCAATACCTCCTGAGATCTGTTACCTTTGGCTCAGAAAGTTCTTTTGGTCATTTTGCCTTCCAGGCAAGACTCACACGTTGGTAGGCTTTCTGAAACATCTAGACTTAAAAGTCCTACCTTAACCAACCTATGAATCCTGTCTGAGGCTATGTGTCCAAGCCTTAGATACCACAGGAGTATTGAATTATTTGAGGGATTTTTTCTTTTAGATGAATTAATCATACAGGCCTCAGTTATGTTATCCTGCTTATGAGTGGAGTTAATTACATAGAGACCATTCTGTGTCTTTTTCTTACAAACAAAGGAACCTGCAAAGAGACGATACATAGCACAATCCATATGCATGATCTACGTCGAACTCTGACGAAAACATATATCATCATATATTCACATGATGTTTTCATGAATTCATGCATGAAACATACACCGAAACGTACTCTGATACTAATTATTGGATTTAGATCCTATTATTAGAGTCACAACATAAGCAAAAGATAGATCCGAAGATCTCACAGTGTATGCTTCATTACAATTAATTCTACAAAATAATCTACATGCAAATCTATGATCTTAGCATATGTACGGACACCCTAGAGGCATACTATGATCTACGGAAGACATGCATGCATCTAGTTAGGTATTTAGAACCATCATACCTTATGGATCTATGATCCGAAGTGAACAGAATAATGATGAACCACACATGAATCTCAAGGGAAGCGGGCGGATGACACCTTGTTCTTTGCAAAGGAAGGAATTCTCGAAGTCCTATCTCTAAGTGTAAGGACTACGAGCCGACAGAGAAATTCATTGCGAATATGACGGCGAGCTGCGAGATATCCTCCTTTTCTTTCTCTCTTCTTCCTTTTCTTTCCTTCCTTCTTCTTCTTCCTCTTTCTTTCTTGGCCAAAACCTCAAAGAGGGAGAGAGGAAAGGGGGGTCGGGTTTTATGAGAGAGGAAGCACTTAGGGCATGCCCCTCTCTCTAATCCTTATATAAGGCCGGCCCCTAAGTGCTCTCATAAGCTAGGGCTGACCCCATAGAGATAGGGATGAGAGGGGGCGGTTTTTAGGGTTTATTCTTGTCTATTGTGAAGCCTGGACGAAAACGCCCTCACAAAAAGTGAAACAGTATAAGAGAGATTGAGTGGGGTGCGCTACTCGGAATCGAGTTCCGTCAGCGCCTATAAGCTCCTGGAATTATTCCACTTATTTAAGATCCATATTTAATATGTTCTGAGCTATATTTTAGTATTTACCAAAATACCCCTATGGCTCTTAACACATGTGAATTAGGTTCTTAGGCTTCGGGCTTGCGCTCCATTGTACTACTTCGCATCCAACATGTCCAACCAAGCCGGGGAACATTTCCTATATGCAACAACAGGGTGAAATCTTCAGGGTTCAGGATCTCTAGCTCTAATCGGATCCCTAATTAACTATTCCGGTGACACACCGAAAGTTTCGTTAATCAGTCCTAATCCGATTAACCTGCGTAGCCACCTAGAGTGCGACGCAAGTTGAACTCTAGTGATTCTAAACTTATGTTACTCCCTCGTAACCCTGTTCCCTACTATACTCTGATAATCCTTAGTCCCTCTTATTACTGGTGTCATGATTCGACTCGGGCGGTTGGGCGCACCGTCAGATACTAATTGTTGGATTTAGATCCTATTATCAGAGTCACAGTGGAAGCAAAAGATAAATCTGAAGATCTCATGGTGTATATTTTATTATAATTAATTCTATAAAATAATCTATATATAAATCTATGATCTTAGCATATGTGCGGACACCCTAGAGGCATACTACGATCTACGGAAGGCATACATGCATCTAGTTAGGTGTTTAGAACCATTATATCTTATGAATCTATGATCCGAAGAGAATGGAATAATAATAAACTGCACATGAATCGCAAGGGAAGCTGTCGGATGACACCTTGTTCTTTGCGAATAAAGGGATCCTCGAAGTCCTATCTCTGAGTGCAAAGACTACAAACTGACAGAGGAATTCGTTGTGAAGACGACAGTGAGTCGCGAGATCTCCTTCTTCTCTTTCTCTCTTCTTTCTTCTCTTTTCTTAATCCCTATCTCTAGGGGGCCGGCCCTAGCTTGTGTAGAGCACTTGGGGGCCGACCCTATATAAGGATTAGAGAGAGGGGGGCCTGAGTCGAATCATGGCACCAGTAATAGGAGGGACTAAGGATTATCAGAGTATAGTAGGGAATAAGGTTACGAGAGAGTAACATAAGTTTAGGATCACTATCTCTAGCTCTAATCGGATCCCTAATTAACTATTCCGGTGACACACCGAAAGTTTCGTTAATCAGCCCTAATCCGATTAACCCGCGTAGCCACCTAGAGTGCGACGCAAGTTGAACTCTAGTGATTCTAAACTTATGTTACTCCCTCGTAACCCTGTTCCCTACTATACTCTGATAATCCTTAGTCTCTCTTATTACTAGTGTCATGATTCGACTCGGGCGGTTGGGCGCACCGTCAGATACTAATTATTGGATTTAGATCCTATTATCAGAGTCGCAGTGGAAGCAAACGATAAATCTGAAGATCTCATGGTGTATATTTTATTATAATTAATTCTATAAAATAATATATATATAAATCTATGATCTTAGCATATGTGCGGACACCCTAGAGGCATACTACGATCTACGGAAGGCATACATGCATCTAGTTAGGTGTTTAGAACCATTATATCTTATGAATCTATGATCCGAAGAGAATGGAATGATAATAAACCGCACATGAATCGCAAGGGAAGCTGTCGGATGACACCTTGTTCTTTGCGAATAAAGGGATCCTCGAAGTCCTATCTCTGAGTGCAAAGACTACAAACTGACGGAGGAATTCGTTGTGAAGACGACAGTGAGTCGCGAGATCTCCTTCTTCTCTTTCTCTCTTCTTTCTTCTCTTTTCTTCATCCCTATCTCTAGGGAGCCGGCCCTAGCTTGCGTAGAGCACTTGGGGGCCGACCCTATATAAGGATTAGAGAGAGGGGGGCCCGAGTCGAATCATGGCACCAGTAATAGGAGGAACTAAGGATTATCAGAGTATAGTAGGGAATAAGGTTACAAGAGAGTAACATAAGTTTAGGATCACTATCTCTAGCTCTAATCGGATCCCTAATTAACTATTCCGGTGACACACCGAAAGTTTCGTTAATCAGCCCTAATCCGATTAACCCGCGTAGCCACCTAGAATGCGACGCAAGTTGAACTCTAGTGATTCTAAACTTATGTTACTCCCTCGTAACCCTGTTCCCTACTATACTCTGATAATCCTTAGTCCCTCTTATTACTGGTGTCATGATTCGACTCGGGCGGTTGGGCGCACCGTCAGATACTAATTGTTGGATTTAGATCCTATTATCAGAGTCGCAGTGGAAGCAAAAGATAAATATGAAGATCTCATGGTGTATATTTTATTATAATTAGTTCTATAAAATAATATATATATAAATCTATGATTTTAGCATATGTGCGGACACCCTAGAGGCATACTACGATCTACGGAAGGCATACATGCATCTAGTTAGGTGTTAAGAACCATTATATCTTATGAATCTATGATCCGAAGAGAATGGAATGATAATAAACCGCACATGAATCGCAAGGGAAGCTGTCGGATGACACCTTGTTCTTTGCGAATAAAGGGATCCTCGAAGTCCTATCTCTGAGTGCAAAGACTACAAACTGACGGAGGAATTCGTTGTGAAGACGACAGTGAGTCGCGAGATCTCCTTCTTCTCTTTCTCTCTTCTTTCTTCTCTTTTCTTCATCCCTATCTCTAGGGGGCCGGCCCTAGCTTGCGTAGAGCACTTGGGGGCCGACCCTATATGAGGATTAGAGAGAGGGGGGCCCGAGTCAAATCATGGCACCAGTAATAGAAGGGACTAAGGATTATCAGAGTATAGTAGGGAATAAGGTTACAAGAGAGTAACATAAGTTTAGGATCACTAGAGTTCAACTCGCATCGCACTTTAGGTGGTTACGCAGGTTAATAGGATTAAAGCTGATTAACGGAACTTTCAGTGTGTCACCGAAATAGTTAATCAGGGATCTGGTTGGAGCTAGAGATCCTGAACCCTAAAGGTTCTACCATGTCATTACATATAGGAATTATTCCCCGATCTGGTTGGACATGTTGGATACGAAGTAACGTGATGGAGCGCAAGCCCGAAGCCTAAGAACCTAATTCATATATGTTAAGGACCATAGGGGTATTTTGATAAATACTAAAATATGGCTTAGAATATATTGAATATGGATCTTAAAATGAGCGAAATAATTCCAGGAGCTCATAGGCACTGACAAAACTTGATTCCGAGTAGCGCACCTCACTCAATCTCTCTTATAATGTTTCACTTTTTGTGAGGGCGTTTTCGTCCAGGCTTCACGATAAATAAGGAGAAACCCTAAAAACTACCCCCACATCCCTATCTCTATGGGGCCAGCCCTAGCTTGCATAGAGTACTAGGGGGCCGACCCTATATGAGGATTAGAGAGAGAGGGGTCGGCCCTAAGTGCTTCCCCTTTTAGAAAACCTGACCCCCTCTCCTCTCTCCTTCTTTGAGATTTCGGCTAAAAAAGAAAGAGGAAGAAAGAGGAAGAAGAAGGAAGAAGAAGGGGGAAGGAAAGAGAAGGAAGAAAAGAGAAAGTGAATGAGGAGATCTCGCAGGCTCGTCGTTGTCTTCGCAACGAATTCCTCCGTCAGCTCATCCTTGTACTCAGAGATAGGACTTCGAGGATTCATCCCTTCGCAAAGGACAAGGTGCCATCTGACAGCTTTCCTTGTGATTCACGTGTGGTTTATCATTGTTCTATTCTTTTCGGATCATAGATCTATAAGGTATGATGGTTCTAAACACCTGACTAGATGTATACATGCCTTCCGTAGATCGTAGTATGCCTCTAGGGTGTCTGCACATATGCTAAGATCATAGATTTGCATGTATATTATTTTGTAGAATTAATTGTAATGAAACATATATTGTGAGATTTTTGAATCTATCTTTTGCTTCCACTGCAACTTTGATAATAGAATCTAAATCCAATAGTAAGCTGTCATCATATCCATGAGTCTCATGCTTAATCTTTCAGAGATAGCTAGACTTATAAGATATCTGAATATGATGACATCCATAACTGGGAAATAAGTCTCTTCATAATCTATTATAGATCTCTATGAGAATCCTTAAGCAACTAAGCATGTATTATACCTTTGGATCTTGTTTTTTTTTAATTTCTTTTTCTAATAAACACCCATCTAAAACCTACAGGGTTTATTTCTTTTGAGGTTTGTACTATAGGTCAAAACACTCCATGTTTTGCGAGAGAATCCAATTCCTCTTGAATCACATTCTTTTATTTTGGCCAATCTTTTCTTTGTTGATATTTTAGGATTGTGCGTGGTTTGGTATTATTATCATCACCCTTTATTATCTCATTTGCCATAGCATATGAGAATATGTCATTGATGACTATTTCTTTTCTATTCCAAATTTCCCTTGAGTATGTGTAGAACACAGATATCTAATCATTGTTGGGTACCGGTACCTCTTTTCCAGTCACTTCTAGGATCTATAGCATAACCTCAGCCAGAGCGATATGCTTTAATTTGGAAAATTTGGATCTTTGATTCATAACATCGTCCAAACCATCATGAATCTTTTTTACAGGAGATGCTACTGTTGTAGCTCGTGTGTCCTTAGCATGGATTTTCTGTATTAACATTAATAAAGATGACTTTGGTTATTGCTTTAATTAGAATACTACTGTGGTGTATGATAATACTCATATAATAAAAGGACCCTATGGAACACAGTAGGCCACTGAGGCACATGGAGGATCCATGCTTGGGAGACCCAGTGGACCAGTTCTGTGTAGACCTAGAACTAGTTCACAGCTTTGGTGATGCTGGTCGCTTCACCGAGAATAAGCTGTTGGCAGGTAGAGGATGTGGTAAAGTCTCCACCACGGGAACGTGGAATTCCCATTCACCTGACCAAGCACGATGATCGTGTTGAACAGGAACCAAGACGGTGCACAGTTCAGTGATTCAGACACTGGTGCAGAAACCGTCTTACTACTATAGATAATCTGTCCTTAACCCTGAGGGACCATGTACACTGGGCCAACCAGTTGTGCGGTGCTTTGATGTGCCAACGTGTGCGGACCTTCCATAATTCAATACTACGGTACGTTGGGTTACCCGGCTGGCGCTTGAGTGACATGTAATCCCTACAGGTTATCCGACGTCCAGTGTTGGATGGGTGCGGTTTGATGAGTCAATCTGTCCACACAGTTAACCCAGGCCTGGTGGTTGTCAGTATGACTGACGACGTTCTGATTGCTAGGCATAGCACCGGAAGGTGTGTGGTGTTATAGACGACAAGTCATCAAACCCTAGTCAGATGATCGATCGGGATCTGACGTTGCTCCCCACCGCCCGAGTCGTATCATGGCACCAGTAATAGGAGGGACTAAGGATTATCAGAGTATAGTAGAGAACAGGGTTACGAGGGAGTAACATAAGTTTAGGATCACTAGAGTTCAACTCGCGTCGCACTCTGGGTGGCTACGCGGGTTAATCGGATTAGGGCTGATTAACGGAACTTTCGGTGTATCACCGGAACAGTTAATCAGGGATCCGGTTGGAGCTAGAGATCTCGAACCCTGAAGGTTCCACCCTGTCATTGCGTATAGGAATTGTTTCCCGACCTAGTTGGATACGTTGGATGCGAAGTAGCGCGATGGAGTGCAAGCCCGGAGCCAAAGAACCTAATTCACATGTGTTACGGGCCGTAGGGGTATTTTGGTAAATACTGAAATATGGCTCAGAACATATTGAATATGAATCTTAGATTGAGCGGAATAATTCCAGGATCTCACAGGCGCTGACGGAACTCGATTCCGAGTAGCACACCTCACTCAGTCTCACTTTCAGTTTTCCGCTTTTCGTGAAGGGCGTTTTCGTCCGGACTTCACGATAGACACCCGGAAGACCTAAATCCGATCCCCCCTCATCCCTATCCACCTAGGGGCCGTCCCTAGTCTCCTTGGAGCCATGGGAGACCGGCCCTATAAAGGAAATAGGAGGGGGAGGGCCGGTCCTAATGGTTCTACTCCCTCCCCTCGAAAAATCCGACCCCTAGTCCTCCTCCTTTGTGGTTTCGGCCAAGGAAAAGAGAGGAAGAAGAAGGGAGAAGGAAGAGGAAGGAAGGAAAAGGAAGAAAGGAGAAAGAGGAGGAGAAAATCTCGAGGCTCGCCATCGTCTTCGCAACGGATTCCTCCATCGGCTCGAAATCCTTGCACTCAGAGACGGGATTTTGAGGATTCTTCAATTCGCAAAGGACAAGGTGCTATCCGACAGTTTCCCTTGCGATTCAAAGTGTGGTTCTTTATCGTTTCATTTTCTTCGGATCATAGATCCAAAAGGTATGATGAATCTAAACACCTAAGTAGATGCATTCATGTCTTCCGTAGATCGTAGTATGCCTCTAGGGTGTCCGCACATATGCTAAGATCGTAGATTTGCATGTAGATTGTTTTGTATCACGAATTGTAATGAAACATACACCGTATGATCTTCGGATCTTTCTTTTGCTTCCGCTGCGACTCTGATTAGCGGATCCAATTCTAATAATTGGTATCAGAGCACGCTTTGGTGTATGATTCATGCATGAATTCGTGAAAACATCATGTGAATATATGATGGCATATTTTTTCGTCGGGGTTCGGCGTAGATCATGCATATGGATTGTGCTATGTATCGTCTTTTTGCAGGTGCTGCGCTGAAAAAATAGTAATCTGTGATTGCATGCTTCCGGGGGTCGGACCCCGGATTTTATTTTGTATTGATTATTATTGTGGATTTGTAAGGCTCTAGATGGGCGAGGGTGGGGGTTGACCATCCTCGGTTCCCTGGCCATGTTTCTAGGATTGTCTTCTTTACTTTCTAGCGAAATTGTACACGAATAAGCACTTGCTCGGAGCGTGTTAGTTTTTTGGTCACATGAAGAAGGAGATGATGCTACATCTACGGTTCGGGCAAGCGGTACCATGGCGTGCAGAGACCCGGCGAAAGCATGCATGTTGACGATGAAGGGGATCATCGTCAGAGATCGTGCAGAACGGAAGAGCAGGATATCTTGGCTGTGCTATTCAGGTTCAGGGGTCGGACCCTGGACTTGATTCAGTTTGGATGCTTTCTCTGTTATTTCTCTTTATTCAGTATTTAAAGAACCCCGATGATAATGTAATTATCATTCTTGCTTGTGAGTTAGTCTCTAGATCAGGCTTAGGATTACTACTAAAATTATGGATTCATCGGTGTCTCTATATGCTTCTAACACGTGCGAATCCGGTGGCTAGCTAAAAGGAAAGGCGATAACCGCCCTCGTGGTAGTTCAAGTAGCCAAGTACTGTGCACCGAAATAGACGCAGTGTTAGATTTATTTAGAGATAATTAACTAATGTCTCCATAAGAAGTATGATAACCCTAGTGGGATGCCCTTTCCTCACGTGGTCCTAGCGATCAAGTTAGGTTAGGATTTCACTGTGTGATACCCGTTTCTAGATGACGTTTGATGGTAGTATGAACTCATCATGATTTGGTTATGCCACTATTAGGTTGAGGTCCGGCGGAGGTTGTCGGATGTCCCTATTTGGCCATCATTGAAACCTGTAATGAGATAAGGTCTACTATGACATCAGGCATCAAATTGTGAACGAGGCGTCATCGTAGTGGGAGTCCTTTCCACGTTGACCTTAGGCAAGGCTCCAGATCTTAGGATTATGGACAAACTAGTGAAGTATCGGGATCCTTGGAATCTATGTAATGTGATCCTTGTAAGAAAGGCGAAAGCTGAGTATTCAAGGTAGGGACTATGATATTTTCCGAGGATACTAATGCTTTGCGGGAAGGTTTATAATCCTAGTGGGAGCACGGTAGACCAGGGTCTAAGTCTAAGAGGTCGTGACCTTTCTAGATATGCATAAAACCTCATAAAGAAGGGATGTGTAAGAGGTTCCCTCCAAAGGGGAGCCCCTGGCCTCCACAATCAACCGGCTAAGGGTCTAGGTGGGAGGTACGCAGTTCGATATTCCCACCGGGTGAGAGCTGTGTTTCCTTCCATGCTGGTTCGCCTAGTGGTTTCCTTCGGGACATGGAGGATGCCGGTGGCAGTGGGTGACGGTTTTATCCTGCACCGTGGGAGCCTCTGAACCCCCTGCCGACACCACCTAGATTTGTAGGAAGCATCTGAAAGCTTGTGTGAAGCCGTTGTTGCTGCGCACGCAGGTCACATAAAGCTGGCCAAAAGGAGACTGGGAGGTCTTTCAGTTTACCATGGGTAATTCTAATAAAGACTGGGTCATAAAAACCCCGTTGGCAGAAGCGGTCGCATGCTCTCACCGAGATGCTGTCTCCAATTCAGAGCCGATAGTCTCAGTGCTCGAGCCCAGGGAATTAAGATTCCTGGATGTCTCCACTTGAGGTGGTGAAGACATAGCGGCTGGAGTAGACATTATCTATTTCTAAATTCCATGAAATAGATTATAGTAGACCCTAACTGTTGCTTTAAACCATTGTTTACAGAAATCATGACCAAGCTCGACCCCCTTGCCTCCATACTTAATGATAACAAACTTACGGGACCAAACTACGAGGACTGGAAGTGTAACCTAATGCTCGTCCTAAGGGTTGGCAAACACACAATTGTCCTAAGTACCCCTCAACCGGCCATACCGGGACCAAGTGCAACTGAGGCCCAATTAAAGGAATGGAAAGACTGGCTAGATGCTGATGAGATGTGCAAGTGCCACATTGTGGCATCCTTGCAGACCGTCCTTCAGAAGCAAGTCGAAGACATGGTCTTTGCTTCAGACATGATGCTCTACCTGAAGGAAATGTTCGAGGGTCGTAGTCGGGTAACTCGTTACCTGACCATCAAGAAATTGGTGTCCACGAAGATGGCAGAGAGGACTTTAGTTCGGGATCATATACTGAAGTTGTTTGGCTATGTGAACGATTTTGGTTCCTTTGATGTCATCTTGGATGCAGAGATCCAGACCGACATTTTTCTCGCATCTCTGTCAAGAGCGTTTGAGGGCTTCGTTACCAACTTCAACCTTAAGCGGTTGGAGATATCTAACGTAGAGCTCCAGGCGGCAGAGGACGGGATGAAGGCAGGAGCCCAATCCCTAAACGTGGAGCGGAATTCTTCTCTGAAAGCCAAGGGCAAGTTTCAGAAAAGAAAGTCTAAGAAGCCCGTAAAGATGGACCAGGTGCAGTTGCAGGTTCCCAAGCAGAATGGTCCGGCGAAGCCCAAAGGAAAATGTTTCCGATGCGGCAAGAAGGGGCACTAGAAAGGTGACTGCCGCGCGGCTCCCAAGAAGGCTGAGACAGGTATATCTCAAATCCACATAATGGAATCCCTTGTAGCATCCAGTTGTTCTCCAGTTTCATAGATTGTGGATTCTGGTTCCACTAACCATGCCTGCAATAATTTGCAGGGGTTCAAGGAGACAAGAAAACTGGGTGATGGGGAGATAATCCTAAGCATGGGAACTGAGGCTGTGGCAGAGGCTGAAGCAGTTGGAGATGTCATCTTGCAGTTCTTTAATGGAAGAAGTTTATTACTTAGAGACATACTTTATGTACCGTCCTTGATTGTAATTTAATTTCTGTTTTCTTATTGAATAATAAAGGTTTTTCAGTTTTATTTGATGCTTCTGGTGTGTCAATTAAATTAAATGGTTCCTTTGTTTGTAAGGGAAAGATACAGAATGATCTTTATGTAATTAACTCCAATCATAAGCAGGATAACATAATTGAAGCTTGTGTAATTAATTCATCTAAAAGGAAAAATCCCTCAGATAATCCAACACTCCTTTGGCATCTAAGGCTTGGAAACATAGCCTCAGACAGGATTCACAGGTTGGTTAAGGTAGGACTCTTAAGTCCAAATATTTCAGAAAGCCTATCGACGTGTGAGTCTTGCCTGGAAGGCAAGATGACTAAAAGGTCTTTCCGAGCCAAAGGTAGCAGATCTAAGGAGGTATTGGAGTTGGTACACACTGATGTATGTGGGCCCATAAGTGTCCGTGCCATAGGAGACTTCGAGTATTTAATCACCTTCACGGATGATCACTCGAGGTTTGGATACATATACCTAATGCGGCGGAAGTCTGAATCCTTTGATAAGTTCAAGGAGTTCAGAGCTGAAGCAGAAAAGCAGATGGGTAAAAGTATCAAGTCTCTTCAATCGGATCGAGGAGGCGAATACCTATCGGATGAATTTATTGGGTACCTGCGTGAGCATGAGATCGTATCCCAGTTGACTGCACCAGGGACACCACAACAGAACGATGTATTTGAGAGGAGAAACCAAACTTTGTTAGACATGGTTCGGACTATGATGAGTTATGCCAAATTGCCACCTAGTTTTTGGGGATATGCCCTAGAGACGGCAGCATATACTTTGAACTTTGTTCCATCAAAGTCAGTACCCCTAACTCCTTGGGAGCTGTGGTTGAAGCGAAAGCCAAGCCTACAGCACTTTAGAATTTGGGGTTGTCCAGCACATCTGCGGAAGGACAAGCGAGATAAGATGGAGTCAAAAACTAAGGTATGTCTGTTCGTTGGGTATCCAAAAGGGACAAAGGGTGGTTTATTTTATGATCCTGAGGATAGAAAGGTTGTCGTCTCGACGAACGCTGTATTCCTGGAGCAGGATTATTTAATAGACTATAAGCCCACCAGTGAAGTAGTTCTTGAAGAATTGCTTGGTACTGATGGGAGTATGCAGACAGAAAACGTAGTGGGAGCCGATACCACTAAGATTAACGGTACTGTAGAATCGACTCCAATGGAACCACCGCAGGTTCGTTGTAGTGGGAGGACCACAAGTGCTCCTGATAGATACATTGGAGAAGCCTTTATGGTTGATCCAGAGTTTCAGGAGAATAATCCTCTGAACTATGACGAAGAGATGATATCCACTGACCATGCAGCATGACAGGAAGCCATGGAGGCAGAACTGACATCGATGTCCCAAAATTCGGTCTGGACACTTGTAACACCACCTCACAATATTAAACCTGTTGGGTATAAGTGGGTGTACAAAAGGAAAAGAGGTCCGGATGGTACCGTTGAGACTTACAAAGCTAGACTAGTCGCTAAGGGTTATACCCAGCGAGAAGGGATCGACTATGACGAAACCTTTTCGCCAGTGGCTATGCTTAAGTCAATCCGGATCCTCTTGTCCATTGCCCATTATGATTGGGAGATCTAGCAAATGGACGTCAAGACCGCATTCCTCAACGGGGATTTGGAAGAAGACATCTACATGTCTCAACCTCCAGGCTTTGTCGCAAAAGGTCAGGAAGGTCTGGTGTACAAGTTGCAAAGGTCCATTTATGGACTGAAGCAAGCATCCAGAAGTTGGAACATACGTTTTGATCAGGCTATCCAGTCTTATGGATTTGAACAAAACGTGGATGAACCATGTGTTTATAAAAGGAGCGATAAGACTGCAGTAGTTTTTCTAGTGCTTTACGTGGACGATATCCTGCTCATCGGAAACGATGTTGGAACGTTGTCTACAGTGAAGGTGTGGTTATCCTCTCAATTTGACATAAAAGACCTGGGTGAAGCGAGTTATGTTCTGGGGATCAAGGTAACTCAAGATCGCCAGAACAAGATTCTCTCGCTGTCACAGTCAGCCTACATAGATACTATCTTGGTCAGATTCAGTATGCACAACTCCAAGAAGGGACTGGTTCCATTCAGACATGGAATGAAGTTGTCCAAGGATCAGGGTCCTAAGACTCCTGAGGAGAGGGCATAGATGCAGAAGATACCTTATGCTTCGGCAGTAGGGAGTCTGATGTATGTCATGCAGTGCACGAGACCAAATATATGCTATGCAGCAGGCATGATGGGCAGGTATCAGTCAAATCCGGGTCCAGGGCACTGGACTGCTGTGAAAAGTATACTCAAGTATCTTCATAGGATGAGAGATTATGAGTTAGTATACTCTTCACAGGAACTGATGCCGATTGGATATACAGATTCTGACTTTGCGTCAGATCCGGAATCCAGGAGATCGACGTAAGGGTTTGTGTTTTCATTAGGAGGAGGAACTGTCAGTTGGAGGAGCGTGAAGCAGGGATGCATCACGGATTCGACGACAGAGGCTGAGTACGTTGCAGCGTGCAAAGTAGCTAAGGAGGCGGTGTGGCTCAAGAAGTTCCTCACGGACTTAGGATGTGTACCGGGAGTTCAAGATCCTATTGTCCTTTACTGCGACAATAGTGGGGCGGTAGCACAATCCAAGGAGCCAAGATATCACCAGAAGAGCAAGCATATCGAGCAGAAATACTACATAATCCGGGACTTGCAAAAGCGAGGGGAGGTAGTAGTGACTCAGGTGGCCGGCATCTGGAGATAACATGGCGGACCCTTTCACAAAGGCGTTACCGACCAAGGCTTTTGAGAAGCATGTGGATGCCATGGGAGTTAAGACTGTTTTTCCCCGCTAGGCCAAGTGGGAGATTGTTGTAGCTCGTGTGTCCTTAGCGTGGATTTTCTATATTAACATTAATAAAGATGACTTTGGTTATTGCTTTAATTAGAATACTACTGTGGTGTATGATAATACTCATATAATAAAAGGACCCTAGGGAACACAGTAGGCCACTGAGGCACATGGAGGATCCATGCTTGGGAGACCCAGTGGACCAGTTCTGTGTAGACCTAGAACTAGTTCACAGCTTTGTTGATGCTGGTCGCTTCACCGAGAATAAGTTGTTGGCAGGTAGAGGATGTGGTAAAGTCTCCACCACGGGAACATAGGATTCCCATTCACCTGACCAAGCACGATGATCGTGTTGAACAGGAACCAAGACGGTGCACAGTTCAGTGATTCAGACACTGGTGCAGAAACCGTCTTACTACTATAGATAATATATCCTTAACCCTGAGGGACCATGTACACTGGGACAACTAGTTGTGTGGTGCTTTGATGTGCCAACGTGTGCGGACCTTCCACAGTCCAATACCACGGTACGTTGGGTTACCCGGCTGGCGCTTGAGTGACATGTAATCCCTACAGGTTATCCGATATCCAGTGTTGGATGGGTATGGTTTGATGAGTCAATCTGTCCACACAGTTAACCCAGGCCTGGTGGTTGTCAGTATGACTGACGACGTTCCGGTTGCTAGGCATAGCACCGGAAGGTGTGTGGTGTTATAGATGACAAGTCATCAAACCCTAGTCAGATGATCGATCGGGATCTGACGGTGCTCCCCACCACCCGAGTCGTATCATGGCACCAGTAATAGAAGGGACTAAGGATTATCGGAGTATAGTAGAGAACAGGGTTACGAGGGAGTAACATAAGTTTAGGATCACTAGAGTTCAACTCGTGTTGCACTCTGGGTGGCTACGCGGGTTAATCGGATTAGGGCTGATTAACGGAACTTTCGGTGTGTCACCGGAACAGTTAATCAGGGATCCGGTTGGAGCTAGAGATCCCGAACCCGGAAGGTTCCACCCTGTCATTGCGTATAGGAATCGTTTCCCGACCTAGTTGGATACGTTGGATGCGAAGTAGCGCGATGGAGCGCAAGCCCGGAGCCAAAGAACCTAATTCACATGTGTTACGGGCCGTAGAGGTATTTTGTTAAATACTGAAATATGGCTCAGAATATATTGAATATAGATCTTAGATTGAGCGGAATAATTCCAGGAGCTCACAGGCGCTGACGGAACTCGATTCCGAGTAGCACACCTCACTCAGTCTCACTTTCAGTTTTCCGCTTTTCGTGAAGGGCGTTTTCGTCCGGACTTCACGATAGACACCCAGAAGACCTAAATCCGATCCCCCCCTTATCCCTATTGACCTAGGGGCCGGCCCTAGGCTCCTTGGAGCCATGGGAGACCGGCCCTATAAATGAAATAGAAGGGGGAGGACCGGCCCTAATGGTTTTACTCCCTTCACTCGAAAAATCCGACCCCTAGTCCTCCTCCTTTGTGGTTTCAGCCAAGGAAAAGAGAGGAAGAAGAAGGGAGAAGGAAGAGGAAGAAAGGAGAAGGAAGAAAGGAGAAAGAGGAGGAGAAAATCTCGAGGCTCGCCATCGTCTTCGCAACGGATTCCTCCGTCGGCTCGAAATCCTTGCACTCAGAGACGGGATTTCGAGGATTCTTCAATTCGCAAAGGACAAGGTGCTATCCGACAGTTTCCCTTGCGATTCAAAGTACGATTCTTCATCGTTTCGTTTTCTCCGGATCATAGATCCAAAAGGTATGATGAATCTAAACACCTAAGTAGATGCATTCATGTCTTCCGTAGATCGTAGTATGCCTCTAGGGTGTCCGCACATATGCTAAGATCGTAGATTTGCATGTAGATTGTTTTGTATCACGAATTATAATGAAACATACACCGTATGATCTTCGGATCTTTCTTTTGCTTCCGCTGCGACTCTGGTTAGTGGATCCAATTCCAACAGCTACATCATGAGCAACTTCTTAAGGAGCTGTAGAGTGTGAAATGATATTTAATCTCCTCTTTTAGGGAGCTAAATCTTTGGAACCTGTAGGTTTGTCATGCTTTTGACATAGATCATTCATTTGTTGCCTTACTCGTACTTGGGATATCAATTCTGGCAGGTATATTCATAACTGGTATATGGGATTTAGTTAGTTTTGTAGCATCATTGAATGCATCTAGTAATTCATTTACAATAGATTGTAAGTGTATTATTCTTCTAACTTTATGCTCATAATGGGGAGTTCTGAGATCTAGATAAGACAGAGTGGAAGTATTCCATAATAATTCACGTCGTTCCTTTTAGACGGGACGTTTATTATCGTTCTTATGGGTTCAAAATATTTAAAATATTTAAAATATTTAAAAATTGAAGGAGATTTAAAACCTGCATAAATTCTTAATCTACGTTGGGGACCCATTTTTGTTCTCTTTAGTGGGGGAATAAGAACATACACTGCACATCCAAAATTTTGAAGATAAGATATATTTGGTTGATTCTTAGATACTAATTGTGCAGGAGAGAATTTATGGTATGAAGTTGGTCTAACTTTGATTAAAGATGCAGCATGAAGGATTGTATGACCCGAAACACTAATGACTAATTTGGAATGTATTAGGAGGGGTCTAGTTATCATTTGATGTCGTTTGATCAGGGATTCTGCTAAACCATTATGAGTATGAACATGCGATATATGATGTTCAACCTCTATTCCTAATGATAGACAAAAATCATCAAAAACATAAGAGGTAAATTATGTTATATTATCCAGCCGAGTAGATTTGATTATCTGGTCAGAAAATGAGCTCTCAACGTTATTATTTGTCATAGTAATTTGGCAAAAGTCATATTTATAGTCGATAAAAGGGACACATTAGACCATCTAGATGAGGCATCTATTAAGACCATAACATACCTGAAAGGTCCACTTGAGGGGTGAATTGGTCCACAAATATCTCCCTGGATTCTATAAAAAAAAAAGGTGATTCAGACTCAATCTTCAGGAATGATGGTCTAGTAATAAGCTGACCCTAGGAGCAAGGGATACAAACTAACTCACTAGATATATGATAATATGTTAAGGGATGACCACAAGAGTTTTCTACAATCTTTTTCATCATGAGTGTCCCATGATATCTTTGGCGATCATACCAGATATTAAAAACCATTGGATCATAGAGCTTTTAGCTCACTATTTGTCTTGGATTAGTACTGAGCTACTGGCTCATAAGTGCATGTGACTCGACAACCCTAATGTGAGTGAAGTATATCCCTAAGGATAGACTGGAGAATTCTTCTAAAGTAAACTTCTGGTTTCCAACACTAAAGGTTACACATAAAAATTCATGGTTTCCCTTACTAAGAGTTTCTATGTGATACCCATTTGTTCTTATATCTCTGAAATTGAGTAGGTTCCTTTTAGAGTTACTAGAGTATAAGACAATTTGTATAAAGATGTGAGTTCTATTGGGTAACACTATATGTGCTCTACCGGAGCCTTCTATTATCTGAGCGGGGCTAACTATGGTGGATATTTTATTTGAACCAAAGTTGAAACTTGAGATGTACTTCTGGTCCCTAAGTTTCGTATGAGTAGTAATATTGTCTATCAGGTAAAGATCATCTATATCCATGTCTCCCTTAAATTCCATTTCCTAACAGAGAATTAAATATCATCTAATATAAGATTTTGACAACTTTAGATATATAAGAAATGAAAAACACATATATTAAATAGGAAGATCTAAAGACATTATACTAAACAATCGAAACATCAACTACTAGAAAACAAACAACTGTTCTAAACGATAACAATCTATCAAATAAATGAAATATCAACTACTAGAAAGCAAACGATTATTCTAAACGATAATAGCCTATCACTCAAAGTCTCATGCCTCCCTCTTGTTATCCTCGTAGAAATAAGAAGTTGTTAGCTTGGTTTTGCTTTGTATTTTGCTGAGCTCCTCACCAAGGAGGTCATCACTGTCAAAGTCAAACAGTGCATTACCCTTTGCTTTCTGTGCTTTTTGAAAGCTTGTCATGCCTTCCATGGATGCACGATAGGTGCGAGACTAATAGCCTTCATGTCTACACTTGAAGCAAGTATCTGTGGGCAATTTATTAGAAGAATGAGGCTCCTCTTTCACTTGTTCTATATGTTAGAGCTTATTTTTCTGCTTCTTGAAATTTATATTTTGACGCAAGTTGATTCCACCTCTGCTGGGGTTGCCACGCCTACCTTTACCTCGATAGCCTCCTCTGCTGGGGTTGCTACCTCTACCTTCCCTGTCACCTCTACCGAAGTGGTTATAGCAACCACCTCTTCCAAACCTTCCTTTGCCTCTGTCTTTGTGGTATCCTTCACTAGTATACGCTTCAGAGAATGTTAGTGCTCTAGTATGCCTAAAGTTATGATTTTTCATGAGGACTTTATTGTTCTTTTGTGCAACTAGAAGTACTAAAATTAGATTTGCTATCTTTTGGAAATTATATACCCAGTACTACTGTTGTAGTATGACATTTGTTGCATGGAAGGTGGATATAGTCTTATCGATCATCTGTCCCTGGGTGACTGGCTCTCTGCACCGCTCAAGTCGGAACACAATATTAAACATTACAGAATTATACTCTGCTACTGATCTAAAATCTTGGTAGCATAGATTTATTCATTCATTCCTCGCTGTTGGGAGGATGACGACCCTTTAGTGATCATATCTAGGGATTCCCATAAAGTTAAGGGGACTTCTACAGTTAGGTACTCGTTCTTCAGGTCCACATATAGGTGACGATGCAGAAAGATTATTGCTTTAGCCTTATCTTCAGGACTAAGACTTTTTCTGTGCATGTAGGCTTTACACATCGCCTTGCCTAGTTTAATCGATTGTAAGTGGAGCTTAGCGTCTAGTCTCCATGCTAAATTTTTGCCACTAACGTCAAGTGTAGCAAACTCCAACTTTGTAAGGTTAGACATATGGAGACACAAAGGGAGGAGACATAATTGGAACCTAGTAAGTAGATAAATTAAGAACTACCGGATTCTAGGAACACTGAAAATCTTAACTTTTATGGAACTACTGGTCCTCTACATAGTGAAAAACTAGTTAAGATGAATCCATAGCCATATTTTACTATCTCAGCTGACAAGGGCCGAGTGCACACAGGCTATGGATGAGTTTAAAGAGTAATTATTGTAACAAGTCGACATATATTCATAAACAAGTAATATAATATAAAATAGTTAGAATTTGTAAAATCAAACCGTATTGATGCGTCTAGAATGGTCCAAAAGGCTAAGATCCATATATGGACCGAAAAGTTTGGCCCTAGATCGGCCTTGCAAACATACAATTAAATCGATGGTCCAGATTAAAATAGGCAGTTAAATGTATGCTAATACATATAAAATTGAAGGGGTCGGGTCTGTCATTAGATAGTCGGGTCGGGTCTATCATTATATAATCAGGTCTATAATTAGATAGTCGGGTCGGGTCTATTATTATATAGTCTGGTCTGTAATTAGACAGTCGGGTTGGGTCTATAACAATCGAGTTTAAAGAAACCCAACAACCCATAATCAAAATATCATTGTTTATTTTCTCCGAAAAAACCGGAGAAACCCTAAGTTTTTTCGGAGCACCCTAACCATCGATGGCTCGAGCAGTTCGCTGCCGGCGCTCACGCAGCCCGCTGCTGGCATCGCGCAGCCTACTGTCGGCGCTTGCTACCGGGCATTGCCAATCAGGTGCATGTACAATCCGGCCGGCGCTGGCATGATCACGCTCAGACCAAGGGTGGCCTTGGCTAGGTCTGCACCTCCGACCCATTATGCGCCGGTGGTGGTGGGGTCAGGGGTATATGGACAGACCAAATCGAGCGTACCTTGTGTATCACGATGTTGCTTGTCATCCCGCTTATCGTCGTGATGCTCGTCATGCCTCTCTCTCTCATGCGATCGGCCGGAGCTCGGAGTCCTCGTACTGATAACATGTTACAAGAGGGAGAAGGAATGCACGGTCTCACAGGATCACGGCTACTCGCTCATGAAAACGTGGGAGCCTCTTGTTTATTCATCACATATATATAGGCTTAGGGTTAGGGTTGCATATCCGTATAAAGTGGGCAACCACCATACACGGCCGCCACTTATATATATATATATATATATATATATATATATATATATATATATATATATATATATATATATATATATATATATATATATATATATATATATATATATATATATATATATATATATATATATATATATATATATATATATATATATATATATATATATATATATATATATATATATATATATATATATATATGGGTATATATGTATGTGTGTGTGTGTGTGTGTGTGTGTGTGTGTGTGTGTGTGTGACGAGGATTACCTAAACACCTATCAGACTTGATTTAGTTACCGACTTCGATTATTCAGCAAAATTATGACGATTTTATAACCTCCTCTAGTGAGCCTATAGGTAATCATCCTTTGTCTCTGTCCTTTTAATTTTCCCTTAGATCGTTTGTTCGTCGGGTATAATCGTGGTAGGTGAGATCATGGATGGGGGTGGGGGACTTGAGAATGGGAATGGTTGTGGGTCTCGGGCATGGATATTGGATATTGGATATCTTCCACAGGTTTTGAATGGTCAAATTGTGGCTCCTGATGAGATGCTTCATAATGCTTGTGCACTATGGCTCCAGACGAGATGCTTGATTCCTTTCGGAGGAGATATGGTGGCAGTGTGGTCGATGACCCAAGGGTAGTGGCTGGGCAGATGCTTTACCTTGAACCATGGAGGTTGTGGTTTTCTATCCTAGGACTACTATTTGGATTCAATTACCAGATCTCCAATTGGAATTCTAGAATCGAGATAGCTTGATGTCTATAGTGTCGGTGTATAAAATATCCACCCCGCGCTTGACACCAAGTCAAGGCTCTCATAAAAGAGGACTTCTCGAGGAGTAAAGTGAGGGAGGTAGGCAGATATGACTCGACCCCTCATAATTAATTTCATGTTTGTATGAGGAATTATGAGGTTGATCACTCATATTTTCAGTTATACAAACATCCCTCATAATTCAAGTCTAGAATTATGAGGGATTGATTTGAAAAAGAAAAAACCTAGACCGGACCAACCTATTTCTAGTGACTTGAATCAAACTATTTGAAAAACTACAAAATCAACCAATTTAAAAGCAATGGTATTTTAAGCGACTTTCAATCAACCAATTTGAATTTTTTTTTTGTAAACTAGGTTTTGTAAATTAGGGATTTAAGATCTACCAACTCAATTCCAACAAAGAACAGCCAAATCGATCAATCAAGGAGAGTAATCCCCAAAACCTAATTTGGAGAGAGAGAGAGAGAGAGAGAGAGAGAGAGAGAGAGAGAGAGAGAGAGAGAGAGAGGATGTCAGGAGGGCTGAGATCGTGTTCGGTGGACCGATACAGGAGAAGCAGCTTCAGGAGGACTGAGATGGCATTCGCTAGGGTTGCATTCTTTTCATTTCCACTCACTTCCGGGAAGGGAAATGATTTCAATTGACTAATATGTCAATTGACTTCATTTTCTCTCCTTTGTTCTTTTGAGACAAAATAAATTTCATTTATTCATTTCCACTCTATGTTCTTTTGGGAGGAAGAAAATTAAGTGAGTTATACAAAGGAAGGAAATCTATTTTATCAGTTCATTTCCACCTGGCTAAAGGAAATGAGGTTTCCATCCAAATTTGAGAGGAAATGAAGTAGGCCGGTTGAGAAAAAATGAAGTCCGCAGGTGGATTCATTTCCACCGACTTAAAACAAAAAGAATAATGAAAATGAATATGAAGTCAGCAAGTGAATCCATTTCCACCGTTGTTTCTGCCCAAAAGAACGCACCATAGACAAAGACGAGAGAAGCAATGTCACGAGAAAAAAGGTGTTTCTTAGTCTTGTTTGGGGGTATAGTTGTATTTTGATCTTGAGAGAATCCGATTCCCGATGAACGCATAGTCCAGAAGCAGTGTCAAGGAAATTTCGGGACTAGAATCCGATCTAGCTTATGCGGGAATTGATCCAGTGCGGTATCCAAACAGTGATTTCCCTAGAATCCGATTCCCGCAGAAACCAAAATCGGATTCTGAGGCACCCAAACGGGGGCCATATCAGTATCCGACTTTAAAGTCAGTCTGATCCCATTACCCGAGTCCATACCCGAACAATCCGAGCCCGGTCCGAGTCGGGTTATGGGGTTATTGAGGTGGTTCCAATTGCCAACCTGCCGACCAGCGTATTTGCCATAATCGCATTATCATCGTATCGTTCTTCTCCTCTCCACTCCCTCCTTTTCCTCCGTCTCTCACGTTCCCCACCTTCAACAAATTTTCGGGCGATTTGGGTGGTTTCTTCGTCGGATTCGCAAGCATTCGTTGCTTTCAACGGCAGAGATCGATGCTCTCCGTCCCTTCGCTCGATCAGAAGAGCCGATTGGCTGCGCTTTCTATCGCTCCGCCATCGATCTCGACGCCGATCAACTGATCTCGATCTCATCGCCACGCGGCCGTCGTAGGGTTTGGTTTCCGATTCCGATCGATTGGGCGGCGGCGTATGCTTTGATTCGGCGGTAATGCGGGTCGATTCTTAGGGTTCGGATTCCGGGAGAATTCTGGAATCTGGTGGCGTGGGAATCAAAATATGGGAATGTGGATCCCTGCACATTGGGGATTCGTTAGTATGGTGGTGCTGCTGGGTCATGTTTTGATCAAAGAATAGGGTTCGGGAGGGGATCAGTGTCGGATCTTGTATAGAAAGGTCGGATTTTGTTTGGATCATCAAGGGGTTCCTCTGCCGGAAGGATCGGATTTTATTAGAGGGGTTGAGGATTCCTATTGATCATGGAGCATGTAATTGGTGGAAAGTTTAAGCTCGGGAGGAAGATTGGGAGCGGGTCCTTCGGAGAGATCTACGTCGGTATGTTTGGTTGCATCGCTTGTTCTGATTCACGTGTTCTTTGATTTTTTTTTGTGTGATCTAGTTTGACGTTTTTTGGGTTTGTTGATTTGGTTCAGGTGTCAACATACAGAGCGGAGAGGAAGTGGGCATCAAACTGGTACGACCTGTTAACAATTCCTGCAGAATTGAATCATTGTAATCAGTGATTGGCCATAGCAAAAAATGCAATGAAGAAATTGAAATCTTTACTTTTAATATAATATAATGCAGTTGTGGTGCGTGAAGCACCAACTAGTCACATTGTCTCCTCTTGACTTGGTTTTGATTTTTAATCCATTACCAATTACTAGCATAATTGTCATCTATATATGTGACCGTGTTCCATTTCACTTTCGACGCTGTGATACATGTTTTCATGTTTACAAGAAGAGTCATTGGCTATATCAGTCTCTCCTTACTTATCCATCTCGTATCTTCTGATCTAATCAATCCTGCCCCTATTGCTTTCTTAGAGTTGCAATATTAGGGGTTGTTTGGCATCATTCCGGAATAGTCCGTTTCTATCCCCAATTCCAGATTTTAAAAGTAACGGATAGTATTTGCTCTAGTGGAATGAAGGAGTTGGTAACGAGAATTTATCACTCCGTGTGTTTCTATGCTAACCGGAACGATGAATCATCGAATTACATTAGAAATAGTAATTGATGGGAATTCCCTCTTCTGGATGTGGATTAAGCGGAACATTTGTTCCTCATGCCAAACACCCACTTAGAGTACAACCCGAGCATTTCCATTTTTCTTGAGATTCCCTCCAAGCCTTATTGCGGTTCTTATGATAGTCTATAAGCTGGATTAGGGCTTGGTACCACTGGTGGTTGTCAGGGCAATTCTCATCTATCATTCACATGGAAGAACTTGGATTAGCCATAAATATTTACATGCACGCATGATTTGTGTTGAAGTTGTTGCAATGAATTATGTCATTATCTACGGGTTCATGCAGCTGTAAAATCTTGTAAGTTAGGAGGTTATGTGTGCTTGTAATGGTTTTGTGGTCATCAAGTAGATTGCAGCCTTACGTAACTCATGACCATCATGAAATTTCATTTCATCTACTATTACAATGTACAACTTATGTTGTAACCCACAGGAATCTGTGAAGACAAAGCATCCTCAGCTTCACTATGAGTCAAAATTATATATGCTTCTTCAGGGTGGAAGTAAGTAATGTTTTAAACATGATTGGAATTTTTTTTTTTTAATTAGCCAGTTCTTTTGATTGCCCTGTTTTATGGGTTTGAAATTAAGCTGGAATTCCCCACCTGAAGTGGTTTGGTGTGGAGGGAGAGTACAATGTTATGGTTATTGATCTTCTCGGGCCAAGCCTGGAAGACTTGTTCAACTACTGCAGTCGGAAGTTCACATTGAAAACCGTACTCATGCTTGCTGATCAACTAGTAAGTACATCATCCTTTCTTCTTTTTTTCACAGTACCTATGAATTGGACCGATAATCCATGAAAAAGGTTGATGATTTGATTCTTTTGCTAACCGAAGTGAAAATATTTACCTGATGAATTTGATGCTTTCATAACGAAGTTTAATGATGTTTCTGTTCAGATTAACCGAGTCGAGTACCTGCACTCCAGGGGATTTCTTCACCGTGATATCAAGCCAGACAACTTCCTCATGGGTTTAGGTCGTAAAGCAAATCAAGTAAGTGCTATCTCAAAGTAGGAGTTCTCTTTCTGTTTTTAGTGCATACAAACTGCAATCTTGGTTTCACCAGATCATGACAAATCTTTTTAACAATATAAGTTTTTTTCCCCCTATGCATTGGGAATTGCTATACAGAAAAAGTAGTGTATGATTAATTAACTGATCTAGGCGGTTTTTCTGTGAAATGTGGTGACAAATTGAAACTATAGGGAATTCAAAATTTTCTGCCCCACTATGCTTCTTTAATTTTATCCTTATTCCTTGTCCTTCATCTAACTTTTTATATTTTTAATATTCATGAAATGATATTAGAAATTAGGATTGTTTTTTTTTCTTAATGTTTTGTCAGTAGTGTACACTGTATTGAGATTCCATAGCTTGTGGCTTATGTCGAAGATTTTCTATGAATAATTTTGATATTTAATGTAATATCTTGAATTAAATTTAGGGCAAATTATAAAAATCTCCCCTGAACTATACACCTCATTTCATATTGGTCCCTCAACCTTTTTTTTTGAACAATTTGATCCCTGAACTATGCTCCATCTGCATTTAGCCCCCTCTGTCTACTTTTTATCCCGAAAATATCCTTGTCAATTTCAATAAGATTCAAAATTGTTTGAATAAAAGTTGACGGAGGGGGATAAATGCAGATGTAGCATAGTTCAAGGATCAAATTGTTCAAAAACAAAGTTGAGGGACCATTATGAAATAAGAAGTATAGTTCAGGGGAGTTTTATGTAATTTGCCCTTAAATTTATGATAGGTAAGTCTAATCAGCAAGAAAATCACTATTGTTTCCTACACTTGTATTGCTTAGCAAACATGTTTGGTATATAATCATTTTGTCATGGACCCCATAATTCATTAGAGACCGAGATTGTTCTATACAATTCTACCTGTGTTAGAAGAAACGTTGCTAATATCCTTGGCTGCATGTTACTGAGTAGTGCGTGGTCTACATGTAAGCCATCTGTCAGCTTTTGTTGTCTTGTGGCCATTTAAAAAAATATAGGCAATTAGCATAGGATGTTGCTTGAGGAATTACTTTCTTCACGTAACATCATTCTACTTCCGATAGCAGATGATAAATCTTCCCGGGTGTGTAAGGGACACCACCATTGTTTGTGCTAAAAACATTATTGGTCATATCGAGCTTTAAAGCATCCTTGTGTCTTGGTCTGTGTCAGAGCGATAGCACTCATGATCATATCAAGATCGATAAGCATTCAGTTGACGATTCAAAGACCAACGCATGCACCAACAAGGTATATGTGGTTTTACTTATATATAGGATTGTAGGACAATCTGCTCATAATTGTTGAGGCTTGCAGTTTAATCCACATTTACATCTCGGTGTTTTATAAGTTTCAATATTTTCTGATTTCACATTTCGAATTTTCAAAGTATTTCACTATTTCTCGAATTCATGGGTTTACATGTTGTCATTGTATTTGAACTTGACTCCTTGATTTTGGATTTAGTCATAGTACCATACTACCATGGTACGACCTATTGTGTGCTACGCACAGTAGTGTTGAGCTCCCTGGTGAGCTCACAGGTATCTAGGGGGTAACGCTACCTGATAAGGGTTCAGGGGTAATGCCGCAAAAGATAAATTTTGTTTTGGAATGGCAAAATGGCCATCACGTATGTCAATGCATGTAAGTATTGCGTGTATCATCTTACACTTTAGCCATAGCCTAAAGTCCACAGTAGGCCCAAGTGCATGTACTCATATTGTACACATGTTGCATGTTATGGCTTCACGAAGTCCCAACACTTTGAAATTTTTTAGGGAGCCCCTGAGCCAATCCTAATAACTGTTTGGATGGGGTGCCCAAAGGGTTCGAGCATTCGTTCAGACTCAAAAGGCTTATGTCCAGACTTGTCTTATTCGTTCGGACAGGTTAGGCTAGTTTACCAGAGGTTGTCGAACAACTATTTGGATCACACCTATGATCTGTAGACTCGTTGAGTTTGCCGTTCGTAACAGTCGTTTGGACCGCGTCGGCTTCAGCAATTGCTTGCTACAAGATTTCTTGCCTTCTTGGGTTGTTCTCGACCGTCGGATGCCCATATCTAATGGCTTGCTATGGGAGACTTTTTTTTTAGAGAGAGAAAGCTATGGGAGACTTGAGCCCTACTATAAATAGTCCAGTTTGAGCAGATGAAGGAATGGAATTAGAAGAGGGATTTGGGGATTTTCTTGGAGACACCAATTGGGAAACATATGCTTCCTTTCTTGGTGGCTCAATTCATCATCATTTCCTCCCTCGATTGAACCTCTGATTCATTGTTCCAATGGTTTAGAGATCCAATACATGAGATAAAGAGCTAGACTTTATTGTTTCATTGATTTTGCAAAACCCTTTCTTCGTTGGCTACAAGATTTCTTGCCTTCTTGGGTTGTTCTCGATCGTCGGATGCCCATATTTAATGGTTGGCTACCACTGTTCGGATCACTCTTGTGATCTGTAGACTCGCTGAGTCTAGCGTCCGAACTGCCGTTCGGACTGCGTCGGCTTATTTTCTTGCCTTCTTGGGTTGTTTTCGACCATCAGATGCCCATATCTAATGGCTGGCTATGGGAGACTTTTTTTTTTGAGAGAGAGCTATGGGAGACTTGATCCCTACTATAAATAGTCCAGTTTGAGCAGATGAAGGAATGAATTTAGAAGAGGGAAAAGGGGATTTTTTTTGAGACACCAATTGGGAAACATATGCTTTTGTTCTTGGCACCTTGGAGGCTCGATTCATCGTCATTTCCTTCCTCGATTGAAGCTTAGATTCATTCTTCCATTGGTATAGAGATTCAATACATGAGATAAAGAGCTACACTTTATTGTTTCGTTGATTTTGCAAAACCCTTTCTTCGCTTGCTTCATGTTATTCTCTTGTTGGAGATTTTACTTCTTGGTGCGTCGTTGTGTTGATCCAAGAAGTAGCCTCTTCAATATGTCTCATGCTAGGTTAGAGCCTTGTATCTTCACACCTTCACACCCTTTGACCTATTGCATGCAACCTTGAGAGCAAGAGAGTTGAGCGAAAAATTGGGGACCGACAAGCGCTTGTGCTATTGTTAAATTGTTTGTAGTTACTTCCGCGTTTTGTGATTGTATCTATTGCAAACCCCAGCCACCTGGAGAAGGTTTCTAGAGTTTTTTAGTGTGTTCAAGGCTAGTACCATAATGGGATGAAGGTTGATTGTAATGACTTATAAGTAGGGGTGGCAATTAATCGGGTTTATTGTGTTACCCGACCCGACCCGACCCTATTGGGACAGGTTTAGGATGCTAAAAAATGGGTTGTTTTGGGCGGGTTTGAAATTTAAATTTAAAACCCGATTAGGCTCGGGTTTTACTCCAACCCGGCCCGACCCGACCCAATTATATAACTTATATGAATAACTCCGTACGAGTCCACAGTATTACGTTCGTAAAGCATTTATTTTTTGAATTGTAGATGATTCTCCAATTATTCATGAATTAGTATTTACTGAATGATTTTTCCTAGAGCATGCATAGTCATAATATTTATCGAATTCTAAATCATTCTCCAATTATTGATGAAATTGTATAGATTGTTTTGTGGAGCTGACCCAACCCGACCTGACCCGCAAAGCATAAACGGGGCAGGAGGGCACGGGTCTTCCCGGTGCTAATTGGGACGGGTTTGGAAATTGCCCCCAAAATCCGACGCAAGTTTGGACCAGATATGGGGTGGGATAAAATGTAACGGGGTAGGTTCGGGATGGAGCCAATCCGTCCCAAACCCTTATGAGTACTCGGGCAATAGATCTCTCAGTTTATGATGCCTAGACACATCTTTGGGATGCAAGGACTCAAGTTAACCTTTTCCAAAATATGAGACATGAATATGGATGGAAGCATCTAGTGGTGTCTGCTGCCGCTAGGCATGCGGTTGATCGTAGCTTGTGCCGTGGTGACGATCTATTGAGAAGGCACAAACCTAATGGTTCTTTCTCTTTTTTTTGTGGCAACAGGATTGGATCAAAGACGAGTGTGAACTTCTGTGGTTGACTCTACAGTCACAGCAACATCGATGATGGTGGTGGATGATTGCTGTGGTGAGATGGATGACAATAGCTGCTGAGGCAGGGTGTGTCCAATCCTCTTCCTTCTTCCCTTTTTTTTTTTGGTTTTGAAATATATGGGGAAGGCGTGCCAGTGATGGTGTTACAAGATGGTCGACTGTGATATTTCAAGGAGGTGTTGGTAACTTGGTGCTGATTGTGGGCGACAACTAGTGACTATATTGATTTGGTGGAGTAGGTGATAGGGCTTAGTGGATGTCGTGGTGGAGGTGAGTGAAAGCAGACAACAGTGTAGGGAGTGATAGAGCTTAGTGGATGTCGTGGTGGAGGCAAGTGAAGGTAGCAACAGGCAACAGACAACAGTGCAGAGGTGAGTGAAAGTAGGTGGCCGAGAGGGATACAATGATGGTGGCGGTTGAATTGTGGTTGATAAGGGTGATGAGGGCTAGGGCTTGGGGATTTGAGGATTAATGGTGGTGATTATGGTTTCGAAAAGGGCAAAGGCCCTGACTGTTTGGTTAGTTAGTTTTTTTTTTTTTGGGAGGGGGAGATGTGATTGACAGAGGGATGAAATGGTGTGGTTGTGGTTTGGGAGCGAGGATTTTGGGTTAGGGATTGGTGATTTGGGTTTTAGGATGAAGGGGATGGTGGCAATGATGAGGGATGGAGAACTGGAGATGGTTGTCGACAAGATCTTCAGACGTTGATTAAGAATCAGTTGACGAAACGCGGCCTCCAAGAGCTCGCTCTGATACTAATTTGATGTTGGACCTTGATTCTGCACCGTCAATGTGGAGGGAGGTGGAGGGAGAGGGGGGGGGGGGGGGGGGACGACCACCGACCTCATGCCGATATAGTCCTAGGCCTCGCACTTAAGGGAGAATGCATCACACCTCCATAGTTGGGGCCTCACACCTCAAGTTAGGAGAGCACTCTCCTCATTTTCATTTCATTAATGCCTATCCTAAAATGAGGCTTACATGGTCTAATAAGGGAGCCAAATAAAACTAAAAGGATTAAATAGGGCTTGGGCGTAGCCCAACTCAAAGGCTCATAGGAGCCCAACACAAAGGCTTATAAAGCCTAACATAAAGACACCTAAAAGCCCACTTACAGCGACAACCTATAAAAACCCAAAAATAAAAGAAAACCAATACATAATCCTTGCTCTGAAATCCATGCAAAAGACTTGCTTGGCTAATTGCGCATGTGCGAACTCGGAACCGTATTACCAATTCTTCCTTGTTTTCCATTTGGGTCACAAGCACCCTGGCACAGTCAAACTTTTACCCTACTCCGAATGTGCTTCACACAGATATGCTTGGTATGGTCAACCCAATGTAATGCTCTTGTATTCCTAGGCACACAAGCAGCAACTATTTACCTTGTGTGTCCAGGTCCATTTCGTGAACTTGATCAAAATCACCTAAAACCACATTAGTTTGGCTAGCAAATTGAATTTTGTTCTACTAATAGTAGGACAATTTGTTATCATGAAGTTCTGTCTATATTGACCTGGTCATAATGGGCAACTATGTAGTGATTGCACTGCATTATTCCTGTCCTTGTGTGTGTTTTATTCCGAGAGAACAAGATTTAACTGATTGCAAATGCAGCTATTTTGAAACATTCATCTTTATGTTCAATTTTTTTTTATTTGTATAATATGCATTTAGCTTTGCGGATTAGCGTTTTTTCATTTTTGTATGTTATTTTTCATGGAATTATGATCTTTATGGCAGGTCTATATTATTGATTACGGCCTTGCAAAGAAGTATAGAGACCTTCAAACTCATAAGCACATACCTTACAGGTGAACCATAAGTTCTCGCTCATGGTGCCAATTGCAAATAATAGATTGCTTTCTCCTGCATAAATACTGTGCACATTTACTTTACGCTCACCTGCTTTTGTTTATTAGAACTTAGAAGCACATTTGACTGCTGTTCAGTGATCAATTTTGTTCTCTAGACTTGTCATTTCTGATACTGTGAAATAGATATATAATTTCATGCAGAAATTCGCGAATTATTAAGCTGATCATTATCTAAGTAAGTTAAGAAAGCTGGCGTAAGGCTCAAGTCAAGGTGGTATCTTGCAAAATTACTATATTTGTACTATGACTGCAGAAGACCTATGTGTTTCTTTAACCAAAGATATGGTTTCTACAATTTTGCTGGTGCATAAGGGACCGGTCATTTCTCATGAACTCAATGGATGATTTAGGGAGTTTTTTTTATTAGGGAAAGCCTTGGATAGGATTAATTAAGATGCATGGACATTAGAGACTCAGAATCTTTCACTTATGTGAACAATAAGATTGATTGTTCTCTGTTATGTGTGTCGAGCATCATTTCTAATTGTATTATCTACATTGCTATCATCATCATGGTTTCAGCAATGCCTATATCCACCAAAAACTGTTGACCAATTTTAAAGCAAAACGTTATTATGAACTCAAGATTTGAAGAATAAATAAAATAAAACATAACTTTAGGATTGCTATTTTGACCGTTGCAACAATATATAACAATATATAATGAATTGTAATGGCATAAAAACTGTTATAAAGATTGGATATAATGAATTGTATGGAGGGGCTTTTGTTTTGAGTCCCGGTATGGAGTCCGGGCTCAAATTTCTGTTGATATAGTAATAGTAGGAATTGTAAGAACTATCCAAACAAACCGTTGTATATTAAGATAACACAGTCCTATTAGATTTAAATAATTACTGATTACTATAAAATCTTACGCTTTTGTTAAACATTTAATAACAGCTTTAATGATAACAAATGTGTATCTGAAGACCATTGTTGTATTGTATATAGAGTTTTTACCATATTGAAGGCAGGCAAAAGTCACAAAACAATTATCATGGTTGTTTATAAGACAATTTTCCATTTCTCAACATTAGAAAATCGGTGGCTTTTGATATAATGCTTTATACACATTCTTGTGAGGAGCGTAAAGATTTGCTAGATCTATCATCTATGATTCCAAGTGAAAGCATTTTTCTAGATGTTTTAAAAGCTCTAATTTCCAAGCCTTATTTTTTGCTAGTCAACACAGTAATTTTGTTGGGGATAGATAATGTAGAAGTTGTATATTGTATATGTATAAATTGTCATGAAAATCATTTATGTTTAGGAAAACCATTTCGAGCATTGTTATTCAGGTCTATATTATTTGTCTAAATATATATGGTTTCAGTTTGTGCATGATTTCTTTGTGTATCATCTGTGTCACGCACATCTGAGATGTTTTTTTGGGAAAAAATATACTTACCTTCCCTGATGTTTGGGGTAATTACACAGACCTCCCCTTAGGTTCCAAAAAATACACGGACCCCCCTTCCCCCCCCAACGTTTGACATTTTAACCGAAACCTTCCCTATGTGGGACGAAAACGGGATGACATAAACAGAGCGGGTTGGTTTGAGTCTTTTGACCATTTTTTCCATATTACTTGTTACTAATTACCAAAATACCTTGATTTTTATCAACTATCCTATACGAGAGTACTTTAGTGGTTGTCTCGTCACCTCCTCCTCCTTCACCGACACCTCCTACTTCTCCTCCTCCTCCACCGGCACCTCCTCCTCTTCCACTGGCACCTCCTCCAAATGCACAATAAAAAGATCATATGAACTCCTAAAAAAAGGGATTTTTGAGACCGTAGACTTCTCAAAAAAGTATTTAGACTCCTAAAAAAGGCCCATAGACTTCTCAAAAAAAGTCTGTGGCCTCCCAAAGGCCACAAGTCCATGGACTCCTGAACAGTGATTTTAAAATCCCAATTGACCAACACCCCCATAAATCTGTCGAAATCCCGTAATTTATAGGCTCACAACCACCGAAACTAGCCCACGAGTATTCCAAAATCTATGGGGTGGTTTCATTCAAAATTTCAAGATGTCTTTGAAATGATAACATCTCAGTGAAATCGTCGACAAAGCTGGCCCACATGTTTCAAAAACAACCTGTCTTTGGTGGCCCATCAGCTTTTACTGAAATTTCACCGAAGTTACCAAAATTCACTCGAAATGGTGAAATCCAAATGAAATGAGATGCAAAACCATGCGATGGTTTTAGAACAGCCCGGATTCGGTGGAACCCCCCTTGCTTTCGGCTGAAAAATCGTTGAAATTCGGTTGGAATTATGAAATTTAACCGAAATGGTTAACCCCCCTGGTTTCCACCCTGTCTTTCGTTTCGGTTGGCCGAAACCGAAATATTTTGCCCAAATTTTAGTATTTCGATCAAAATTGAACATGGATCATAGTATCATGTTGAAAGATACTGAAAAGGTATGATCCATGTACCTTACACCATACTTTTTTATCACACTATATAGAACTAAAGGGTTACAAATTACGAGACATATCTTAAGTTACATCAACATTATGATACAAGACGGCAAACCAACTAAGTACACACTTTAATGCATCGTGAGATTCATGACAATTCGACGAGCACTTTTGCAGGGAGTCCTAGGCTAGTGTAGCCTGTAGGACGAAGTGGGTGTATGGTGCGAATGACTCCATGGATGGATGCTTTTGTACTAATGGTGGGATCTGAGTATATATGGGTACCCTTCAGTCTTCACCTCCTTCCAAGATAATGATGAAGATGCTCCACCTGCACCACTAGAGCATCTCGTGTTACTGGTGCAACATCAGTGGTAGAAGAATAAAGCATCTTCATCATTATCTTGGAATAAGGTGAAGATTGAATTGTACCCACATATGCTCAGATCCAACCATTAGCACTAAACCATCCATCCATGGAGTCATCTGCACCATAGACCCTCTTTGTTTTGCAAGCTACATTAAGCTAGGATTCCTTGAGGAACACATGTGTTAATATAAACTACAGTTGTGGACTGCAGGGAGGCTAGTGTAGTCTTGTTGTAAGTTCCTAATATTACTTATTCTGCTCCTAATGTTGATTGTAGAACTCTGAACAAGACGCCTTTTAATATGGGCCTTCATCCTTGGTATTTAATGCAGTTCCAATACATGTATCGTCCCTTGTTTCTTAGCCACATTTGCCTTCTAGTAAATTTAATGAAGTTTTATGTTTGTGACCTCTAACATTGCTCAAAGAGACAATTCTTCAAAATTATTCACGTTCTACTGAGTAGTAGGGAGGTGGGTTACTTTTTACTGAGTATGAAAGGAGCTTCATGTTATGCTGAGTATAAGGGAGGCTGCTACTTTTTACTGAGTAAGAGGAAGGGGATTCACTTTCTAGTGAGTATGAGGGAGGGGGGGGGGGGGGGCGGGGGGGTACTTTCTACTGAGTAGGAGGGGGATTACTTTCTGCTGAGTAGGAATTGGGGGGTTTCACTTTCTGCTGAATATGATCTTTTCTGGTGTAATTTGTAAAGCTTCTCGACAATCCGATCCACCTTGCTCTTGGACTTTTTTGGGCAGCCGGTTGCGGCGACGAGAATGACACACTATCACTTCGATTATAGCGGAGTAGTCGTAGCAGAAGAAGTTCCTCCAATAATCAAGCGTTCTGGATGAACTCGACTTGTTGACGTCTTTATCTTCTCTTTCTCCTTTCTATTTCTCTATTTTTGTCCTCTCTTCTTTCTTTTTCTCTTCTCTCCTTTCGGTTGGTGTGGTGTCGGATACATATAGCCTCCCCAATGCACAAAAAAAGAAAAAAGCACCCCCCCCCCCCCCCCAGCTCCACACACACACACACACACACACATGAAGTTGTCGACCAGAGTTGATATCAGTCGATACCGGCTGAGTCAATTTGGTACAGACCGATACATCTTGGCATCTCAACCGATACTAGCCCTATTTCGGTTTTTTTTTTTTTTTTTTTGGGGGGGGGGGGGGGGGGAGTCGGTTTGGCCAGAACTCGAGTCGTACCGGCCGATACAACTCGGTATCGACTGAGATTTCAAACCATGGGTAGAGGCGCAACAAGAGAAAACGGTTACAGAGCAACACCTATATCCCTTTAGAGTGATCTTTGTAGTTATTCTGAAATATAGTGGATTTTACTTCCTTGCCCCATGGTTTTCTCCTTTTGTCGTTGAAGGACTTTCCACATAAAATCTGGCGTCTTTGGTCTTTTCATTCTGTCTTTGAATTGTGCATGCTAAAGCAAGGTGGGTACGAGGAGGGAATGGTACTCCCTATTGAGTTAATGATTTGGCAGAGGTGGGGACACAAATTTCCCCAGAGTCCCTGAAACCCCTCCCCACTTCATCTTCTTGGATATGCATCATCTATCCCTCTATTCCTTTCTATGATAAATTCAAGATGTTGAAAACAAATACATTGATGTGTTCCTTGGGCGGCAACTTTGCGTAGGGCATCTATCGTTATTAACTTAGTATTTCTATTGAAATTGCATTTTGTATACTCTGTTTAATTCTTTTGCTTTTAAACTCTTATCTTCTAAACCTTTCCTCCTTAATCCCAATTTGCCATCAACTGTATTCTTGGTTTATCAATCATTACTTTTATTATCTGCAAATAATATGCATGTCATACTTCTTTAAAATTAGCGGGAACTTCATTGATGGCATGAGTAAAATTATAGGCACTTAATGATAATCCTTGGTGAAGTTCACAATAATTGGAACTTGGAAGCACAGTTCACTCACATTTCTTCCCACTCTAGTAACCGCTCACTCATACATGTCCTTTATGATTTCAATATAAACTGGAAGAACCTTTTTCTTGTAAAATCCCACCAAATTACATCTCATTCTACTGTCATAATGATTTTTCTAAGTTAATAAAAACCATACGAAAATTTTTCCTTCTCTCTTTCATTCTTCATATTTGTTCTCTATAAGAATCAGCCTCAATTGTTGACAGTCCTTGCATAGTCCAAATTGCTCCTACATTCTTGTTACGTTTCTTTGCCTCTGTTCTATCACCCTCTACCTCAATTTTATAATGTGTCTCAGAAATACAGAAACTCGTAACATTTCAACAATCATTTGCATCCTCCTTGTTTCACTCTTTCATTGATCAAACTACTTAACGAAAAATACAAGTTTTCATGAGATTTGTTTTCCAATTGCTTCCAGTACTTCTGACTACTCATTTCCATTCTTTTGGTGATTACAGTAGTAAATCTTGGTATCTCAGGTATATTTATAAGTTATCCACAAACAAGTACGTAAACATGTATCTACTCTTAGTTCCAAAGAATTATCTATTTATGTAGATATGCATGAGCATATGTATGATACGTTCATGTATCAGAGTTTCAAAATTATATATATCGTTCCATTTATTTTTTTGGTATTTTGCGTTTGCATGCATGTATTTGGGGTAAATGTTGAGACAACCTGTGCGCTTATCCAAGCTCTCAAACATACATGCCATTTTTATTATACCTTTCAGGAACTGTTTGTTTCTATGGTTCTTTGACTGAAGATAGCCTTTTTTGACAGGGAGAACAAAAATCTCACAGGAACAGCAAGATATGCAAGTGTTAATACTCATCTAGGAGTTGGTGTGTTTGTCATGCTTCAAACAATAATTGATGACCATTTTGATATTTGTCCATGATTCAACATCTGTCTGTTCTTTCTTGTGTTACTTTAATGTATGCAGAACAAAGCAGGAGAGATGATTTGGAATCTCTTGGATATGTGTTTATGTATTTCTTAAGAGGAAGGTTAGAGTTATGATAAGTGACATATTTGTCTCAGATCTTTCCATTATTATGGGTACTTGAAGGACTGTTGTTGCTTTAAATTCCCTACCACATAACTTGTACTGTTACTGTTTGTCAGCCTTCCCTGGCAAGGTTTGAAAGCTGGAACTAAAAAGCAGAAGTATGATAAAATTAGTGAAAAGAAAATGCTAACTCCAGTAGAGGTACTTTCAAGTTTCAAGTATTTTCATGTTCTTATTTTCTTCCAAGGCATATTAGGAACATAATTAAGATGGCCAAGTGGCCAACTTTAGTTTTAGACGAAATCCATCTACACTTTGTTCTTTCATTATGTGCAAGCGCCATACCAAATGACTGGGCCGCACAAAATGGACCGTGTTGTCTTTCGAATGCAATTTCTAAAATTTTATATGCATTTTAGATGATATGAAATTATAAATGAAAAATACTACATTTACCATTTTGATCAGGTGCTCTGCAAATCATATCCACCAGAATTTATTTCTTACTTCCACTATTGTCGATCCTTGCGGTTTGATGACAAGCCAGATTACTCTTATCTGAAAAGACTTTTCCGTGACCTTTTTATTCGAGAAGGTAGGTTAATATTTCCCATGTCGCTTTCCTCTTATTAACAAAATTGCATTTGTTACTTAAGATTTTGCACCTTCATTTTCTGATCTGTTGAAGTTTTTTACTCCCCGTTCAGCTCTTGACATTAGCATATTGCAGGTTACCAGTTTGATTATGTGTTTGACTGGACTTTATTGAAGCACCCTCAGTTTACTAGTAATGCTAGAACACGAGTAGGCCTTTTTTTCTATTATGGTTCTTTTCTTTTTCCCCTTATAGAGTTGATATTCTTATATATCCATATACCATTTTTGTCTCTTTCCAGCAACCCAGTGGAAGAACAGGTGTTGCTGCTGGACCATCTATGGAAAGGGCAGAAAGGACTTCAGGTTGCTTTACTTTCTATGGAAAAATTGTCCACTGGAAACCTAACCGACATGCAACCGCAGATCCGTTCACACTTGCAGCCTAATTAACTTCTTTCTTTTTGTAGTGGGACAAGAGATCCGTGATAGATTTTCTGGTGCTGTGGAAGCATTTGTTAGAAGGAATAATTCAAGTTCTGTTCGTCCTGGAGATCAGTCCAGGGATGCTGTAAGTCGATCTCCTTGTGTATTTTCTTAAGTTTCAAGCTTCCTCTCTGTATCTATTATGATTGGCATCTAACTTGCCATTTACCTTGTAAACGAAGCTCCTACAAGATGGAAAAATAAACACTTAGATATGTAATTCTCTCGAATGATCACCTTCTGCAAACATAAAGGTTTTCACTTAACCCAAAGAACATTGCAAATTTGAAATTGCATCGACTATTTTTTTCATTTTCCACTATGAAGTAGATATGGAAAAACAGTTCCATTTTCCAAAGCTCTATGAATTTCAGGCTAGTTAGATGCATAGTCACCAAGTTCTTGTTCGGCAATAAGTCGGCGCCGGTAAAACTCAAAAAAGTTTGGTAAAAAAAGGCAAGTTAGGGAAAAATCGGAGGAAAATCGGGGGGAAAAATTGGGTTTGTGATTTAATCGACGATGATGAAATTTGAAAAAAATCGATAAAATCGGGACCTTTGAGTCAACTTTTTAGCCTACATTTAAGCAACTAAAACATTCAGGACGTGGCATGCATAAGACAAGAAGTCAATCTATAGTGAATCTGTGACTGAGAATGGTAAAAACTTAATGATGAGATCTATGATAATCGAGACAAACAAAGCTGAGGATAGAGGATTGTCTCTGAACAATGAATCCCAGTGAAAGGGACTTGAGCATAACTATTTGTCATTATATTAGAACGAGGCCTATATATAGTTATAGTTGGCAAAATCCATGCAAATAAGTACCTAAGTCACATGACTCACATGCATATAACATTACATATAAACAAGTCAATATGAATCCCTGACGTGGATTTTGTGCAAGGAGTTGTGCGTGGAAGGGTACAAACAATAGGATAGAGAAAATACAAGGTGTCGCAAGATTCAGCGTTTTAAACATGATTTTTTGGAAGAGGAAAAAAAAAAGGGTAAAAAACACTGAATTTGATGATGTTTTAAGTTTGGGGTATAAGACGACTATCAATCGGCTGATAAATAATCCGCATTTTAAATGCGTCTTTTTTTTAAGAAAAAGTGAACTTGGTGACTATGGTTAGATACTTGGTATTATATGCTTTGTTATCGTAAGGAATAAGACTTGCAGTTTTGGAGTGGTCGAAGGTTGCAATTTCTAGACTGGTTGAAGGTTTTTATTTGCTAACCCTTTTGGCCATCTATTTTATTTTCTGGATATACTAATCTACTCATATAATCTTATCTTTTTTATTGTTCCTGTTTGTTCAATAGAGAAAGAGAGATACTACTAAAATGGTGTTAATTGGTATGGCACAATTGTGACTTAGCAGAGTGTCGTAGAAGTGAATCTATGTTTACAAAGAATAAACTGTGGATATGTAGCCTTTACATAGGAAAAGTTCATGCAACGGATGCATGGTATTGTTGATTGATATGTTTTAAGATGAAGTGAATCAAAAAGATCCTATCACGTTGTATCCATCTTGCCTTTATCAACAGTCATTTGATATCGGTTTAGTTGCACCCAATTATCTTGTGATGTTAGAATATGAAATCAAAGACAGGGGTATCATAATTCGTGGATCATAGTTCTCTTCCGGTCAAACTTGGATCAGACCTATTGTGAACCCTACTTAGAAGATCACCCAAGGGCCATGTTAATGTTGATTCTTTTAGTTTCATACTTTATGAGTATAAAAAGGAGATGAAAAGCTTTGAGCTTTGAGTCCATCTTTATGCGCTACTTTTGGCTTGATTTATTTGGAATCTTCTTCTATAAAGTTTGAAGTTACTCAAAGTCTTTGGATGCTTTTGTTCAGGGGACACTTAAGTATGATTTTGGTGATATTTGATCTATAATCATAACATAGGGTGCAAACTGATTCCTCATTTATATTTGGTTTAAAACATTTAGCGGCAAAGGATTCATGATAGAGAGAGGAAAATGGTTTGAGATCTTCCAGTACAAGTTGGTAATATTATATATGGTAGGCATGCTAGAAACTCGTACTCGATTCGGTCAGACTCGGCGGAGTTTTGCTAGTTTTAAAACATCTAGTATTAAAGGACTTTTCTAAAGAAGAATTCGGTTTTTTATGAGATGCGGATGGAAGCATCAACATCAGCAACCAAATGTCGTCCCATCATGATGTGCTCATCTATGACGACTCTAATCAACAAGGCTCGGCTAAGGGGTTGAGTATGTTCGATTGGCTGTCAACCTACATTGTCTGACACATCCTGTTCGAGACATTGTTCTAGCAATCTTGGAAATGACAGGCACGAGAAGAAGAGTCCTACGAACCAATTCTATAGAATTCGCACAACCACTAACATATTTTGGAACATAAACATACTCTAGGAAAATTTAATACGAGCCCCAGATTGCTCTGAACTCACCATACTACTACTGTTAATCAACACTCCTATCTGTCCCTAGCCGCATAGTTTCTAGTCTTAGTGTTTCTTCACTTTTTGGTTCCTTCCCTTCCATAAGCATTTTTTACAAACATGCTTAGTTAAAAAAGCTGTAATTTTTTATTTCTCGGATTATAATGATTTTCTCTTCACTTATACCCTGGTGCTGTTGTTTACGTCTTTGTGATGGTTCCCTCTTCATTCAAAATTCTGTTAGCATTCCTAACAATACTGTCTGGTTGCCTTTTCAGGGATTCGATCTGGACAGGACTCGCGCATCCTCATCTCGGAATGGAAGCACTTCAAAGAGGGCTGTCGTCTCAAGCAGTCGGCCGAGCTCCTCTGCTGAGCACAGCGAGCAGATCGGCCGTTCGAGCCGTCTGGTCTCGAGCAGCAGCAGTAGCAGCCGCCCATCCAATGTCCAAAGGCTTAATCAACATTCTGGGGAATCGAGGGCCAATCAACACTCTGGGGAATCGAGGGCCAATCAACACTCTGGGGAATCGAGGGGGGCCAATCACCACTCGGGCGAATCAAGGGCCAATCAACACTCGGGGGAATCAAGGGCCTCCTCTCTCTCTCGAACTGCCGCAGCTGCAAGAGGGTCCCGTGAAGAACCCCCTCTCCGAAGCTTTGAGCTTCTCTCGATCGGTGCTGATAAGAGGAAGTAATAGGATTTCAGGCCTTGGCCATCCCTCCCGATATGTTCCTCTGCCCGATGGTGTTAAGACCAGCTTGCAAGAAAAACATGCCCGTTGGCATTATTTGCGAAACAGAAGCTCTTGGTAGTTCTCGATACGTAGTGAGATTACTCGCCCGATTGCATCTCACTCAGTTTATATCTGGTCATTACATATTTTCTTAAACATGAACATTTTCAAACCCTTGCGAGGCACCTCTGGCAATTTTCAAATCCTTACATGTGCCAGGCTTCTTACGAGTTACGACTTATGGGACAATTGTCATATTGAGACACTTTGCACCACCTAATAAGAAGTGTTCAAGATCTACGTTCTTTATTTCCCACATCGTTTCTATAGAAATATTTATAATCAGTGTCTTATAGCTGTGCTTGCTCGTGCTAGTCGCAGAATTGTCTACTAACCCCCTTTTCTTTTCTTTTTTTTTCAGTTTGTTGGTCTTCATGGTGAATTGTTCATGTTTCTGCTGGTTCTTTGTAATGCCATCAAGAAGGCAAACTACTGAAAGACCATCTGTTGGTTGTGGTAGCCTCAGACACTGTGAAGATTCCAAATAACTATCATAACAATCTTCATCTGATGTAGTGCTAAAATGTAGCATTTGACAAACTGTTAGGCCTCATTCCACCATACTTTTAACAAGTACATTACATAAATTGCATTAATGGCAAACATTGATGTGTGAGAATTGGTAGAGCAAGGAGAATTTTATTTAAGTTCCATGTCACAAACTATTCTGACCAAAAGTCAATTTATGGTCTATGACTAAGAAACTACTCATACTTAGCTGGTCTTTATCCACCACTCTTCCATTGCGACAAATTGCTTTCAACTCGCCACATATAGGGGGCCTCATAGTGTCAATATGCTTCTTTGTGGGCATGTGCTTTCTATGGCAACTTGATTATCCTCGTCAAAAATCTTCAAATTCTAAAACCTCTAGGGGCATCAAATGTTGTTTCACCCATCGAGTGATTTCACTGTAGCTGCTACAGTAAAATCATAGTTGCAAGAGCATCCATTCAGCTAATTGATACTCTTATCAAACCGAATTAAATAGATACTCTCGTTGGACACGAATGGATACTCTTGCTCGAAGGACAATTTTATCATTTGAGGAGGTAAAAGAAGGATGAGCGACTTGCTGTAGCATGAGCTGTTCGTAGAGGGATTTGGTACAGTATTGAAACATTGCATGTCCTTTAGCTAATATAGCATTTGCTAAAAGGACTTTGAGGCTATGTCTTACAAATTTTTATAGAACAAGATTCACAACAGTATCTTTCAACCCATGCAGATTATTGGGCCAAAGTCCGACCGTTAGAATTTTCCAGCAAATAAGGATTAAAAAAAAACATTCCAATTCTCTTCAAATCTCTTGAGATTTTCCTCCTCCGACAGATAGACCAAAGAGAAAGAAGAGTAACCGCCGAATGCGAAAACAGATTTAGGCACTTCTTGAAATGCCAGTAGTTAAGGCCCTATTTGGATAGGATTCTGGGATTCTAGGAGCCCAGAATCCCAAAAAAGGACTTTGAAGCCCGAAGTCTCGATTTTGGGCTCTAGAAAAATGGCTCTCAGAAGTACATTTTGGACTCTCCGCAGAAACACTTTTTGGGATCGGTTTGTATCGAAACAGGTTCTTTGTCTTTTTTTAGAGATTCTGGGCTTCCAGAATCCTAAAATCATGGAATCGAAGCGTATACAAACAGGCCCTAAGCAGCCGATGATTGATAGATTCTTCCTCGTCACTGCACTTAAGAAACTGCTCATATAGTAAGGGGATTTTTTTAAAGAAAAATGTGTGAGTGGTCCTGACAAAGAAACCGGTTAAATTAAAGAAATTTCAAATACTGTGGGCCAAAGTGACCTCTATAGTATTTTCACTTTTCTTTTGTATGTCACCGAACCAATGAACAGAATCACTAGAATCACTGCTTGCCACCACCGAACCGAACCTAGACCTAACCCTAAACCCAATATCTATGAGCCATGGGATGAACACTAGATCCTAACCGAACCTAACCCGTCCGGCTTCATTCCTTCTCGTCTTCGTAGCTCGCCGCCGTCGGGGCGGCGGCGGAGACCAACTGCAACTCCAGATCATCGTGCCTGCTACAGCTTGCGCTGCTGCTGTCTCGCCACCGCTGTTCGTGTTCTCGAGAGAGATGGGAGAAGGAGATGCCGATGATATTTTTGGATTTTTGAAATAAATCAGGAACCTATCATTAGTTAAAATATTGGGATGTTATGTTCGTTAGAGATAAGTTATGTCATTGATCACCAATTAACTTTTTTTTTTACAACAAGTCACGTCATCTGTCGAGAAACCTGGTTCAAAGACTAAGGTGAGGAGGATTTTTATAAAATTCACAACTTGTATTCTCAATCCCAAAACCTGGGTCAAAGGCTAATGTCACGTCACAAAAATCCAACAATTAAATCTAACCGTGAGACTTGGGGGTAGGGGTGGCAATGGGTCGTGTCGGGTCGGATTCTTGTCATGTCTAGTTTCGGGTTGTGTCCAAAACCCCTAGACCCGGACCCGGACCCGGACCCGACCCGTTTAACTAATTGTGTCTAGATCTTAAATTCATACCCGACCCGTTTATAAACAGGTAGATCCAATAAAACCCATTAGACCCGTTTACTATATGGGTTTATTCAGTTGACCCGATCCAACTTGACCCGACCTAACCCGATAGACCCACTGATACTATATATTACAGTATCGGATTGCAGGTAGACCCAACCCGTTGAATTTTAAACGGGTCTTCCCGGGTCTACCGTGTCCAGACCCTAAACCCGGACCTGACCTGTTTATTAAACGGGTCTATCGTTTACAACCCGTTTACGACCCGAACCCGTTTAGCCCTGACCCAGACCCGCTAACTTCGTGTCGGGTCCGAAATTACAAGCCTTACTTGGGGGTGTGAGGAAAGAACAACTTGATACTATCACATTGCCATTCGATAAGAGCAAAATTAGAGCATTTTATTTCATTGAATTAAGCAATTAAAAGGAATGCAAAATATATACATAAGGTGAATAAGACTCTAAGCCCTTTGTTCCCCAAATCTTGGGTTCTCCTTTAGGGTAGAAAGATTCATACAGTGGATCTCCGGCTTCTATAGGATTGACTACTTCATGAGTATCCCCGACCCTATAGTGCACCTCTGAAACAAGGTCGTCTGTAGAGAGGTGAGCCTCAAATTTTATATCGCAAGCCCAAAAATACTTTAAAAGGATATCATGCTATCACAATTATAGAGTTAACTAGTAAGAAATCCGGGCAATGGCCGGATAAACTTGATGCACGCTATTTAGCAAAGACGACATCATAGTCGTTCGAAGAAGTGTGCTATCTAGAGTGATTACGATTCACTCTGCCGGATGTGTTTCACTTGTTAGAGAGAAAACGAGAGATAATACTAATAATTTTTCTAATTAACACCAAACAACCGTTAAATGCCACTGGATGAGTATTTATCATCTTTATAATATGTTTTTAATATGATTTATGAGAGAGAGCTGGCTTCACACATGGGAGAAGGATTTTGGCTCTTTAAAAGTGATCCACGTGTCACAACACATAAGAGAGGCTCCGTTTTAGTATTATGCGACTAGTAAGAAACCCGAGCTATGCCCGGATGAGCTTGATGCACACCACTTGTCTCAGATGACATCACAGTCGTCCGAAGAATCAAACAATCTGGTGTGAGTGCGATTCACTCGTCAGGGTGTGATATATAGTACTAATGATTTTCCTAATTAACGTATCTTTTTTTTTTTTTGGAAAGGAGCACAGAGGTTCGGTTTAGATGTTCATAGCATCAATACATGGGGATTCTCTGACTCTAGGAGGAGCAGAGAGAAAGTCCCAAGTTTGAAATAGAGCATTACATACACCATATCTCGCAAGATTATGCGCCGCAGAATTGGAGCTTCTTGGGCAGTGGCGAATAGTGGCCGACACCAGGTATCTCAATATGGATATGCAGTCTAGAATGATGGGAGATATATGCCAAGGGGGTTCTCTTTCAGGATGGAGGAGTAAATCTGTGATGGATTTGGCATCTCCTTCAAGGATGATATAAGTCCCCATGAAGCTTTGTGCCGCTAATAAAGCAGTCTTCATAGCAAATGCTTCCGCTATAAGAGGATTAGTAGAGTTGAAGCTAGAGGTGACTGCTGAGATGAGGGTACCCTGGTGATCACGAACCACATAGGCGCTAGAAGTGGAAGAAGGGCCGATGGTGGCTTCAATGTTGAAAATAATAGATCCATCTGGAGGCGAACGCCACTTATGTATGGCTGGCAGAGTAAAACTTGCACTCTGGAAGATGTTGAGTTCACTTTCAGGGGGGTTAAAAGCATTCTCTGCAGCTAGCAACAAAGATTGAATCATTTGAATGGTAGCGATGGGCGGAATAAGTTTCCTCTCGAAAATTTTGGTGCATCTGGCTTTCCAAATAAGCCATAAAGTAGTGACAAATAATTTGTAATTTTTGCTAGAGGAAGTAGAACGGATTGACAGTCCAATCCAATCGGAGATAGAGATTGTTATTGCACGGGAGTCAAGGCTAGCGGGAGAACCAAACCATACCGATGATGCATAGGGGCAATGAAAAAATATGTGATCACAGGATTCTTCATTAGCATTACAAAGAAGACATGTTGTATCAATGCTATGAATCCTTTTAGCCAAGATGTCCCGGGTTGGAAGAATGTTAGACAATAGGCGCCACATAAAGAAATTGATGCGCGGCATCAGATCGTTGTATTTCCATATCTTCGATCAAACATCTTTTTGGAGAATGGAGGTAGATGATTCTGCTGTAGAAACGTGAGCTTGTCGGGTTAGTGAGTAGGCCGATTTGCTAGAAAATCTACCACTGGTAGAAAGTTGCCAAATTAACTTATATTCTGCACCTTCATTGAATTGTGGAAGGTAAATTTGGCATATGGAATTCACTGTGAACTGATCAAAGAAATGACGTAGGAGAGGCTCATTCCAGGATTTAGTTTCGAGGTGGATGAATCTGGCCATTGATATAAGTGGATCAGTAATGGGTGCAATGGGCCTTGGAGGTGATGTAAGGCTTGGTATTCATTTGTCTTGCAAGGCCAAAATTTGATGTCCCGTGATGACTTGCCATTTCATCCCCTTAGCTAAGAGATTTCGGGCTAGGAGGATACTGTGCCAGATATGTGAGGAATTGGAGGCCTGTTTCATCTGCCAAAATGGAGCTTGTTTCACGTATTTATGATGTAAGATTTGAGCCCATAGAGCAGAAAGGTCTGAGATGAACCGCCAACTGAGTTTGGCCAATAAGGATTGGTTGGTAGCTTCAATTTCCCGTATACCAAGCCCACCATCTTCTTTGGCTTTGTGAAAAAAGGACCAAGCTTTGAGATATAGATGTCTAGATCCTTATTTGTGACCCCACCAGAAATCCCGTTGGAGAGCATTGAGTTTCTTGCAAATAGCCTTGGGGAAAAGGAGAGTGGACATGAAATAGGTAGGCAGTGAGCTCAGAACCGATTTGATGAGGATTGTCTTGCCGACATGAAAGAGGAGCTTACCTTTCCACGCTTTCAGTCGACTATGGAATTTTTCAACTATGAATGAAAAGGATTTGGATTTCTGTCGCTCTAGGAACAAAGGACCGCCAAAGTAGGTACCCTTGGAATTCATCAAGGGAACCTTAAGGAACGAAGCGATCTTTGTTTTGATGTGGGGGTTAGTGTTTCCACTGAAGAGAATGACAAATTTCTCATAATTAACTGACTGACCTGACCAGGCACCAAATTCTTGAAGACAAAAATCAATTTTGGATATATCTGATAATCTCGCACGCCCGAATATGAAGAGATCATCGGCGAAGAGGAGATGACTAATACCTGGTGAGGACCGTCTAACTTTAATTCCGAAAATGCCTTCAGTAGAATCCAGTTTATCAAGGGAGTGAGACAAGATCTCCATTCCCAAGATAAATAAAAACGGGGAGAGAAGGCAACCTTAACGGAGCCCTCTTTCCGGAATGATAAGGCCTTGAGGGCTGCCATTAATGAGGACGGAGAATGAGGAAGTAGTGATGCACCCCATGATTATGTTAATGAAGCTTCGGGAGAAACCAAAGAATTTAAGAGCCTCACCGATAAAGCTCCACTCCATTCTGTCGAAAGCTTTAGACATATCGAGTTTAAGAGCATATAAGCCAGTTTTACCTCTCTTGAGCTTCATAGTGTGAAGGATCTCTTGGGCTATTACAGTGTTGTCAGAGATTTGTCGTTTGAGGACGAAGGCACTTTCGTTTGGGGAGATTAATTTGCCGATGATAGGACAAAGCCTAATTTCTAATATTTTTGTGATGACTTTGTAAGCAATGTTGCACAATGAGATCGGCCTATAATGAGTTGGGTCTTCTGCTGCGTCCTTCTTTGGAATGAGAACAATAAATGTGTGATTGACTCCAGATGGTAGCTCTCTGTTGAGGAAGAAGTCTTGCACAAAGTTTACTAGCTCTTCTTGTATGAGATTCTAGTAGGTTTGATAGAATAATGCCGGGAAGCCATCTGGTCCCGGACTTTTGAGTGGACCCATGTTCATGACTGCTTCCTTGATTTCTTGCAAAAGAGGCACTTGACAAAGAAGAAGATTGCCAGTGTTAGAGACCTAGGAGGTGGGTGAAAGATGGAAGGAAAGGTGGAGGCTTGGTTGAAGTAAAGATGTTATGGAAGTATGAGGTGAAAGTGTTGGTAATGGCGGAGTCATCCTCCACCCATTCTCCCAATTGATTGCGAATGCCATGGATGTGATTTTTCCTCCTTCGGTTTAGGGTAGAAACATGAAAGAATGATGTATTTCGATCTCCCTCTCGAAGCCAATGAACTTTGGATCTTTGTTTCTAGAAAAGCTCTTCTTTGGCACTGAGATCTTCATATTCTTTGAGGATTTACGTTCTTTGACGATGGTTGTGTCTAAGGGAGGCAAAGCTTGAATTGTAGCAATTTTGTTTCGGAGAGAGGAGAGATCACAAATTTTGGGAGCATTGGATTTGGCTCGTCATTCTCGGATATCTACTTTGAGGGAAGAGCATCTTCTAAGTAGTGGAAAATTGCGATAGCTGGAAGAGTTCCATTTGTTTGCAATGAGTTCATTAAAATCCGGATCTTTAGTCCATATGGCTTCAAAGCGAAAAGTACGTTTCCTCTTCTTGGGCGTAGAGTGAAGAGAGAGGAGGATAGGACAGTGATCGCTACCAATTGCAGGAAGATGGAAGACCGCCACACGTGGGAAGAGGCTCTGTCAAGTCTTTCCTGAATTTGGAAATGAAGATCCTTCTTGTTCGACCAAGTGTAGACAGGACCCAAGAAGCCCAAGTCGAGGAGGCCTGCTTCGTTTGTGAAAGATTTGAAATTATGAATGCAAGATCGGTCAATTTCCTTACCGCCCCATTTGTCGCCATGGGTACGGATGGCATTGAAATCTCTGAGCATACACCAAGGATCGTCGATGTGTCGAGACCATTCAAGGTTTTGTTCCAAACCGAGGATCGGTTTGAACGCTTGGGAGCTCCATAAAAACAGACAAGAAACCATTTGGGAGTGCTTGCTCGAGCATCAATAGAGCAGATAATGAAGTTCTCTAAGGTGTGGCAAATGGTGAGGGGTATGTGGTCTTTCTAGAGGAGCCAGAGGCCTCCAGACAAACCGCGAGCAGTGACGATTTGGTGATTGAGGATGTGAAGGGTGTCAAAGGTTGAGATGGAGAGTTGGGTGTTGCATCGGGTTTCGGAAATGAATGTGATATCAGGGGTCGTGGATTTGAGGAGGGCTTTGAGATGTCGAATTGTCGAGGCTCCTCGAGCCCCTCGACAGTTCCAAGATATAAGCTTCATTGGCCTTGCGGTTGTTTAGGGCTAGCCGCCACCGCCGCATTGGGATGAGTTCTTACTTCCTCTTTGATTCTAAGACGTTTCTTGGGAAGGGGAGCATGGGATGTCTTAGCACCGTCTTCTCCATCATCAAGCTCAAGTAACCGGGCTTTACTCCAGTTTTTCTTAGTCAAATTGGAGAGATGATGTTGGGGGGGGGGGGGGGGGGGGTGAAGCTGGGATAGGTGGATGGGATGATTTGGGACGGTTTGCAAGACGACGCCAAGTTGTAGAGGTATTGGGTGATTAGGGTATTTGGGCTGAAAGGATAGTTAAATTGGATGAGAGGTTAATGGATGGGTGGTCAGGTTGGGTAGAATGGGAGATAATGGTGAGGGGCATGTTGGAAAATAGGGAAGTGTTTGAGGGTGAGGAGTTCTGGGTATGTGCTATTATAACGGAGGTAAGTTGTGGGGGAGGGCGGTGAGCGGTGGAATCAGCGGTAGTTGGAGGGCGTGGCGTTTCTGAAGTGGGTGTGGCCGTGCATCCTAATGGGAGGGGGGATAGAGAATGGGATGTTGGTTGCAGGTGGACAGTAGTAGTGGGTAAGTGGGGAGGGTGGTTAGTGGATGACGTGGGGGGGGGGGGGGGGGGGATGAGCTCAAATGGTTGGACGAAATTGGAGGGGTTGGGGGCGTGAATTGAGGGTGGGGTTGGTGAGAGTTGGTAGTATTATCGGATGGTGGGGTGAGTGAGTTGGACGGTTCCAATTTTTTTGTTAACGGTTGGGCTGAAGGTGGGGCTGACCGTGTGGAGGGAAAAGTGGAAGACGTGTGGGAGCGGTTGGTCGGAGCCTGGGACGATGGTTGGAGTTCGGCGGTAGAGGATTTGGCAGTGACGGTAGAGGAGTTGACGGCGGCAACTGTGGGCACAGTAGGTTGGATCAAGTGGGCGGTCCTAGTGGCGGATGCTGGTTGGGCCTTGAGCCATGAGCCCAATCGAGGATGAAGAAGTTTGGTAATAGATGGTTTGAGGTGGGGTGGAATTTCTTCTTCAATCTTGGATTTCATATTAGCTAGTTGATTTCAGCTTTCTATATCATGGCCGAGGATCCCGCAGAATTGACAGAAACGAGGTAATTTTTTATACTGGAGAGCGATGGGGATTTCAGTTCCGTTGAGTAGTTCTAAGGGAACTACAGCTAAGAGAGGTTTTTTGATATTGATGCTAACCCGGATGCGAGCAAATTTGGCCCATTTTGATGCTTCTGTCGCTGAAGGTTCCGTCGGAGAGCCCAACTTGGAAGTGAGTTTCATGACTACAGGGATGCAGAGATATTCGATGGGAAGTTTGTGAAGTTGCACCCAGAAATCAACTAGAGAGAAGTCATAGGCATCTGGGGGAGTGTCTGGCTTTGCTCGCTGCAGAGAAATGAGGTTATTGCTGAAGCTCCATGATGAATTTGCCCATACTCTTTCCAGGTCCACCTGATACTCAAACCTGGCAAGGAAGGATCCTTCATATAGTTCCGATATGAGTAATTGGCCTCTCGCATTCCACGCTTTAGAGAGCGATTCCTTGATGCCAAACGGGCTGAGGGTGCGGTCGGAGATGAGCATGAAGATGCGTGATTTTTTCCAGAGCTTATCGTCTTGAAGGTCGCTAGTGGATATTCGGGTCTTAGGAGTCGGGGTGTGGAACGAAAGGAGTTCACTGAAACGGGATATGATGTTGGCATCTTCTTCTTCCATTCTGCATGAATAAGCAGGACAGGTGGAGGGTAGCCAAGTGGGATGGGAGGGGCTTGGGGAGGGGGAGCAGAAAATGAGAGTAGAGGTGGAGGTTGAGGGAGTGGAGGAAGGTGGAGGCTCGCCATGACGGACGAGAGGGAGGCTCGCCATTCATTGGGTATTTATCATCTTTATAGTATATTTATAATAGGATTTATGAGAGGTTGCCGCATTCACAAACGGGAGAAGGATTCTAGCTCTTCAAAAGAGGTCCATATGTCACAACACGGAAGAGAGGGCTCCATTTTAGTATTATACTACTAGTTACTATATTGCGCAATGCACTGATGCGATCTAAACTAATCCTAAATTAAGGGCTAATTTGATCTAAATTATAACTCGCAAGTGCACGAATCGCTTTGTAGGAGCGGTACGTATTACGAGGTCGATCCCACAGGGATTGCTAATGAGGGAACTATCTAATCTAAGGTTATTAATCTATCTACCTAAGTTACTTAATGAGCAATGTTGTTGATTTGGTTCTATGAGATTGTGAAAAAGTAAACTAATCAAGATTAAAGCATGCAGATTAACTAATTAAGGTAATGCAGTGCAGTGTGGAAGTTCAGATATGGATGTGATATTCTAAGCCCTAGAATCCGCACATGTAGCGATATAAACCGTATTTTTATATGATTTCCAGGATTCTCACGGAGATGCGAAGTCAATCTCTCTCCGCGCATGATATTCAATATAGCACTATTAGGACGAACTAATGTAGCGATCTTTCTTGCTTCATAGGAATAAGATGGAGTAATCCTCCGTAAAATTCGTAGTAATAACAAAAGCCAAGACTATGTAATGATTCCCCGTAAAACTTTCCGTAATAACGAAGAATAAAACTATGAAATCAACTTCTGTAAAACCCTGATAATAACGAAGAATAGGTCGGACTTACTGCATGCAATTCCTATCAAGGTTTCATGAGATAAATAAGATCACAATATTTCATTGAACGAACGGAAATATAGAAATAACATAAAAACAGAGTTTAGATCTGACTACAGGGCTTCATCCAGGTCTTAGAATAGGGTGGTTAGCCTAGCATGGCCATGCGAGCGCTGATGGTGAATGCTTCCTTCTTTTTGATGACGAACCCGGCGATGATGGCGACGTGCGACGATGATGACGTGGCTCAGAGATGATGAAGAGGGTGATGATGACTCGGTTCGGTCGTCCTAAGCTTCGGTGGTGATGAAGATGGGGATGGTGGGAGGTGTATGGTGGTCAGATCTCTAGGTTCGTCCTCCCCCTTGGTGATGATACAAGGTCGGCCCCCACGCTCTCCCGGTTTCAATTCGGATGGGGTATTATATAGAGAGAAGAGAAGAGGAGTTCGAGTAAGAGAGAGAAGAGAGAATCGGACTCAAGGGGATGCATCGACTCTCTAGCACGGATGGCTGTGATTATGGGAGAGGAACGTGGGAACGTGGGAGAGAGGTTCGGTTACAGCTTGGTCCCAAAAGAGAAGGAAACGAAAGAAAGAAAATAAGCAAGAGAGAGAAGTCCGGTTAGAGAGAAAGACACGTTCGGTGTAGGGTCTAGATCTAGAGAGAGAAAGTCTCGGCTGGGTAGTGGGTTTGGACGGAAGAGATAGAGAGAAGATCGGTGGATCGAGAGATAAAGAAAGAGAATCCCGGAGAGAGGAGTTCGGTGTGATTAGAGAGTATCGGGCTCGCATGCTGGGCGGTTGGGTTAGAGAGAGAAACCCGGAGAGAGAGTTTCGGTGTCGCATGGTTCCGGTTTTAGAAAGAGAGAGAGATGGAAAGAGAAGAGAGAGAGAGAATCCCGGGTGAGAGAAGAGAGAAGATCGGTGGGATCTGTTATGGGAGGAGAGAGAAACGGGAGAGAGAGAGTTAGAGTTGGACGGCTGTGATCTGATGAGGGAGCGGATCCGGTGCTGAGCTGCTGATGCATGGGTTTTAAAAGGGCTTGGAGATGGGAAGGAGATCGGGCTGATGCACGGGACGGCTGCGATTAAGTGGGAAGGAATCAACGGAATAGAGAGAGAGTAATTAGAGGTGCTGCTGGTGGCTTGCATGCCATCGGACGGCTGTGATGGTGGAAAGGAGAGATGGTCGGCTGGGGGTTTGATTAATGGGGCTCTTGAGTGGACCGGACGGCTGTGATTGTGGCTGTGAGTGGTGGAGTGCTGGGTTGCATGCGTTTTGCATTTGGATCGGACGGCTGTGATATGGGAATGAAACGTGGGAGTCCAAAGCTTGCTATCGGGTCGGGCCGGGGTTGATGCACGTGATGTAGAGGTGAAACGGCGGCTGGAATTTGGACTCCGGATGGCCCATGCATGCATTGTTGGTGGATGTGGCGGGGGGTTTGGAGGCACGGCCGGTCGGTTAGGGAATGGACGGCCAGGATTTGGATGCAATAGAGGGCTGTGATGGATCTCGATGGGGTGAGGTGCGGATCAAGTGGTGCTGGCCGGGTAGGTTGGGTCCGAGAGGGATTCGTGTGCGATATGCTAAGGGACCTAGGTGATGCACTGCTACGATGGGCTTTGTAGTTGGAATAAGGTGCAGAGTGAAAACAACTAAATTAAAGACGGAAATAGAAGATGAAAAGGAAACGAAAAGAAAGAGAAAGAAAGATAGGAAGAGAACGACAGGCCGGCTTTGGTCACCATCATTTGAACTCATCATCAAAACCCTCATCGCTCATTTGCATTCATGTAGTCACCTTCTGGTTCGAGTCATGCGCTGCAACAGCTTGTTGAATTCTTCCCTCGTCCGAATCATCGCAGTTATCCGTTTTCCAACGTTGTTCTTCAGACAGGCCTCCAAACTAGCTGTACAGTCTCCATCAGATCGCCGTGAGAATATCCACGGCTTGGTCATGAAGTCCTTGAGCTGATTGCATCGAAAACCGGATAAATTCCCTGAAAAACACACATGAAATGACACTTATCAGATTCAAATGCGATTATCGATAAAGGATAATTTGGACTTTCGGGCTCTATATTTTTCATGCATGCAATGTATGAGAGCGAACCAATATGCCACTGTGTTCGTATGAAAGTCTACTAAGCAGTGGTGCAAAGATAATTATGCAGTTTACGTGTAGTATGAAAGTTTTATGTAGCAAACTGATGATATATGCATAATACTAAAAGGATAATTCGCACAAATTGGCCGCTCAACACACCCCCAAACTTGAATCTTTCTCGCCCTCGAGAAAGAAAAGAAAAATAAACAAACTAAATTGACAAAACAAAAACTCCTAACTCACTTTCGCAGGAATCGCGATTGCACTTAGCATGTGCAACAAGCCGTTAAACCCCTAGGTTACCCTAGTGGACGAGTTTTGTCTCGTGAGGGTTTGTAGTGAATCTACCCACAAAATTCAAACTTTTTTTTCTCTTTTTTTTTTTATTTTTTATTTTTTTATTTTTTTGAAAATATAAATAAGAAATAAGAAAAGTCGGTTTCATAGAATAATTAAAAAGTACTCAAAAATAGAATTTCTAAGGCACAAGACTCACAAGATATCTAACCCAAGCTTCGGCTTTCGAAGTAAGCACTTTAGGTTCTAACTATTAGTTTCTCGTTAGAAAAGGTCAAGGTCAACTATGCTCGAGTGCACGGTGCTGTCTGGGCTAAACACAACTGGGGTTTGGTTCTCTACATTCATAACATTCTAACAGTCTCCTAGAACGGTCAAAGTCGACCTTAGAACCTGAGTCAAAACCAGCTAATCTAGACAGGCTAGTGAGAGTTGTGGATATTCACCTTAATACCTTTCGGCTTTATATGTGATATTCCAGTTTCCCCACATTGTTTATAGCGACGGCTTTCACACTATTTTCCTTTTTCTTTTTTCTTTTTTTTTTCTCTTTTTTTTTTTCTTCGGTCTTATTTTTTTCTGGATCTAATTATATATCCCTTCCTAACTTGTACCATGCCAGCTGCACTCTATGCCCATGACACGCTGCCAACGCTCTCATGAGTTAGGTAGCCATCCTCATGTTGCCTTTATATTTGATTCACTCTGCATCCATAGGATCATTCTCATAAACCTATCGACCAGGCTTCACTCATACTAGGGCATACAGGTTAAGACTTTTATATAATTAGGTCCTAGACCATGCTAATAGGTAGCCCTTTCCGCTATACCTTAGAATTCACTGGTCGCTATAATAGTACTTTTTTTTTACCAAGTGAACCAGATCCGCATGGTTCATCAGGACTCTAGTTGACTATTAGGCCGAAATGAAAGCTTTGAATCTAGACCCTAGAGGTGTAAGCCAGATGTGAAGTGAAAGGTCAAGTCTAGTTTGTTTTGACAATCTCTAAAAAGGTTACTAAGGGTCAGAACCATATTAGACATACTTTTTCTAGCTGATCCTTGGACTTTATACCTTGATTACCAGGTGCCTTATAGTCCTATTCGAGTACAATAAAATTATATTACCAAACCTGAAATAAAAGTGAAATATATATAGATATATATTAATTTCTTTTTTTTTTTTCGAAAAGAACGAAAAGGACGGCAAAAGTAATACGATAAGAACTAAAAATAAGAAAAGGACAATAAAAACATGCAAATGCAAATTCCTACAGATTTCTATACGAACGCTGTAGTTTTGGTAGGGGACTACAGACTAGACACACATACGCCGAAACGTATATGCCGAGCTGTCCCACTACAGCGTAAGTTGATGCAATAAATTTTTTTTTTTTTTAATTCAAAATAAAAATAGAAAAATTTTGTGGAAATTGAATGCATTCAGGATTTTGCAAAAAGGTACATCACACCCCCAAACTTAAATTAGACATTGTCCTCAATGTATGAATTAGACATGCTCATGAATGAGATGATGGCATTATATGATAGCATTTTTGCAGGACATGTATAAAATAAAAGTATAAAGTTTTAAGGATGGATAGTACCGTATAATTTCTTTGCATCCTCGTTTCCTATAAAATGTTAGTACCACAAAGAAAAAGAAAAAAAACAACTAAATAAACTAATAAAGATGAGCATATGGTAATAAATAAATAAATAAAATTACTGCTATAGTACAAATGAGTTTTTCTGCAGATGGAATTTTCAAAAAGAAAAGAGAGTAGTCATTCATTGAGAAATTATATTCTATAGTATACTTTGGGTATCTTTCTGCGTGAATCTTCTTTATTCTAGTAGGGTTCATCCTATATTGTTCTCCATGAATTTTCTTTTTAAATAGAACAATATAAGATTCATTATTATACTTCATATTCCACCATGTATCATCTATATTATCTTTGAAAAGTTCATATAATTGGATTTTCTGATTTTGGATGTACTGAGGAAAAATTAAATCAGAAAATATATCTTCTTCACCCAGATGTGTATGTTGAAACTTAGATGGCAGAATTTGTAGGTCATTGTATGATTTTTCGATACTGGATAAATGATCAGTCATGATATCATTAATTTCAAGATTCATTGATAGAGCATTGACTTCGTTAGCAAACATATCATCATCAATGTCATAAGGAAGATCATGAGTGACATCCAATATAATATCGATCATATCATCGTTCGGGTCATCAAAATTTGTTAAGCACGCCTCCAATGGATCAATAAAAAATGATTGAAGAATCGTGTTCTCCATAAGATTGTCGATCATATTCATCTCATAGATTTTATTATCATTAGTAACATTTAAACTAGAAGGGAGAACAATACTTTCATCATCGTAATAAGGGGGAGCATAGGCTTCTTCATCAATTATATTATCTATAATGTCATCATTGAGGATGTCACTATTGGATGAGAGATCATTAGTATCCTTAAAAATCATATCCGTATTAATGTCATCAATATTGTTCGGACAATCTTCCAAAGGATTAAGAAAATCAGATTTGGCAAGTTCGTCTTCTATAGAGATATCCATCTTGGTCTCCTCATAAACTTCATTATCTACTGAGATGCTAATTATGTTTTTATAATCTTCATCGGAGTTAGACTCAGGTTGAAGTTGATCTCGAAGTATTGCTTCCTTAATAACATTCAAATGTGATTCAATTCTTTCGAAAGCGTTTATTTGCTCTTGTATATTGCCTTGATAGTTCTGCATAAGCTGATTGCGCATAGACATTTGTAGTGTATCTTCAAGAGTCTTCTCATTTAGTGGCATATAATCATAAGGCTCTTGAAAATTAGTAGTAGATGATTCATTTTTCCAACTATAATCTTGAAGATTTTGCCAACAAGAATTTTGATAATATTGCCTACTTGGATCTTGAAAATTTTGCCATCTAGAATCGTGATAATTGTGCCATCTAGGATCATGTGTGTCATAGCATGGTGAATTATATTGTATATGGCCATGTAAACTCCTAATCGGTGAATTTCTTTCAGGATATTCTATTTCAGTTGAAAAGTTTATATAATCCTGATGTCTGGTGGTTCTTGTTTTGTTCATATACTCCTCTAGGGTCATTTCTTGGGGTGTATGTGAGTTGGCCATTACTGTTAAAAATGGATCTTGATATTTTGTTGACCTTGTAAGATTCATATATTCTTCTAGGGTCATTGTTTGGTTAGTCATTTTCGTTAAAGATTAAGAAACTGATATACTCTAAAGATAAAATTAAACTAACAAAAACTAATAAAACTAACTAAGGCAAATCAAGAATAACCTAAATTCGAAAGCTCCGTTGCAATCCCCGGCAACGGCGCCAAAAACTTGATGCGATCTAAACTAATCCTAAATTAAGGGCTAATTTGATCTAAATTATAACTCGCAAGTGCACGAATCGCTTTGTAGGAGCGGTACGTATTACGAGGTCGATCCCACAGGGATTGCTAATGAGGGAACTATCTAATCTAAGGTTATTAATCTATCTACCTAAGTTACTTAATGAGCAATGTTGTTGATTTGGTTCTATGAGATTGTGAAAAAGTAAACTAATCAAGATTAAAGCATGCAGATTAACTAATTAAGGTAATGCAGTGCAGTGTGGAAGTTCAGATATGGATGTGATATTCTAAGCCCTAGAATCCGCACATGTAGCGATATAAACCGTATTTTTATATGATTTCCAGGATTCTCACGGAGATGCGAAGTCAATCTCTCTCCGCGCATGATATTCAATATAGCACTATTAGGACGAACTAATGTAGCGATCTTTCTTGCTTCATAGGAATAAGATGGAGTAATCCTCCGTAAAATTCGTAGTAATAACAAAAGCCAAGACTATGTAATGATTCCCCGTAAAACTTTCCGTAATAACGAAGAATAAAACTATGAAATCAACTTCTGTAAAACCCTGATAATAACGAAGAATAGGTCGGACTTACTGCATGCAATTCCTATCAAGGTTTCATGAGATAAATAAGATCACAATATTTCATTGAACGAACGGAAATATAGAAATAACATAAAAACAGAGTTTAGATCTGACTACAGGGCTTCATCCAGGTCTTAGAATAGGGTGGTTAGCCTAGCATGGCCATGCGAGCGCTGATGGTGAATGCTTCCTTCTTTTTGATGACGAACCCGGCGATGATGGCGACGTGCGACGATGATGACGTGGCTCAGAGATGATGAAGAGGGTGATGATGACTCGGTTCGGTCGTCCTAAGCTTCGGTGGTGATGAAGATGGGGATGGTGGGAGGTGTATGGTGGTCAGATCTCTAGGTTCGTCCTCCCCCTTGGTGATGATACAAGGTCGGCCCCCACGCTCTCCCGGTTTCAATTCGGATGGGGTATTATATAGAGAGAAGAGAAGAGGAGTTCGAGTAAGAGAGAGGAGAGAGAATCGGACTCAAGGGGATGCATCGACTCTCTAGCACGGATGGCTGTGATTATGGGAGAGGAACGTGGGAACGTGGGAGAGAGGTTCGGTTACAGCTTGGTCCCAAAAGAGAAGGAAACGAAAGAAAGAAAATAAGCAAGAGAGAGAAGTCCGGTTAGAGAGAAAGACACGTTCGGTGTAGGGTCTAGATCTAGAGAGAGAAAGTCTCGGCTGGGTAGTGGGTTTGGACGGAAGAGATAGAGAGAAGATCGGTGGATCGAGAGATAAAGAAAGAGAATCCCGGAGAGAGGAGTTCGGTGTGATTAGAGAGTATCGGGCTCGCATGCTGGGCGGTTGGGTTAGAGAGAGAAACCCGGAGAGAGAGTTTCGGTGTCGCATGGTTCCGGTTTTAGAAAGAGAGAGAGATGGAAAGAGAAGAGAGAGAGAGAATCCCGGGTGAGAGAAGAGAGAAGATCGGTGGGATCTGTTATGGGAGGAGAGAGAAACGGGAGAGAGAGAGTTAGAGTTGGACGGCTGTGATCTGATGAGGGAGCGGATCCGGTGCTGAGCTGCTGATGCATGGGTTTTAAAAGGGCTTGGAGATGGGAAGGAGATCGGGCTGATGCACGGGACGGCTGCGATTAAGTGGGAAGGAATCAACGGAATGGAGAGAGAGTAATTAGAGGTGCTGCTGGTGGCTTGCATGCCATCGGACGGCTGTGATGGTGGAAAGGAGAGATGGTCGGCTGGGGGTTTGATTAATGGGGCTCTTGAGTGGACCGGACGGCTGTGATTGTGGCTGTGAGTGGTGGAGTGCTGGGTTGCATGCGTTTTGCATTTGGATCGGACGGCTGTGATATGGGAATGAAACGTGGGAGTCCAAAGCTTGCTATCGGGTCGGGCCGGGGTTGATGCACGTGATGTAGAGGTGAAACGGCGGCTGGAATTTGGACTCCGGATGGCCCATGCATGCATTGTTGGTGGATGTGGCGGGGGGTTTGGAGGCACGGCCGGTCGGTTAGGGAATGGACGGCCAGGATTTGGATGCAATAGAGGGCTGTGATGGATCTCGATGGGGTGAGGTGCGGATCAAGTGGTGCTGGCCGGGTAGGTTGGGTCCGAGAGGGATTCGTGTGCGATATGCTAAGGGACCTAGGTGATGCACTGCTACGATGGGCTTTGTAGTTGGAATAAGGTGCAGAGTGAAAACAACTAAATTAAAGACGGAAATAGAAGATGAAAAGGAAACGAAAAGAAAGAGAAAGAAAGATAGGAAGAGAACGACAGGCCGGCTTTGGTCACCATCATTTGAACTCATCATCAAAACCCTCATCGCTCATTTGCATTCATGTAGTCACCTTCTGGTTCGAGTCATGCGCTGCAACAGCTTGTTGAATTCTTCCCTCGTCCGAATCATCGCAGTTATTCGTTTTCCAACGTTGTTCTTCAGACAGGCCTCCAAACTAGCTGTACAGTCTCCATCAGATCGCCGTGAGAATATCCACGGCTTGGTCATGAAGTCCTTGAGCTGATTGCATCGAAAACCGGATAAATTCCCTGAAAAACACACATGAAATGACACTTATCAGATTCAAATGCGATTATCGATAAAGGATAATTTGGACTTTCGGGCTCTATATTTTTCATGCATGCAATGTATGAGAGCGAACCAATATGCCACTGTGTTCGTATGAAAGTCTACTAAGCAGTGGTGCAAAGATAATTATGCAGTTTACGTGTAGTATGAAAGTTTTATGTAGCAAACTGATGATATATGCATAATACTAAAAGGATAATTCACACAAATTGGCCGCTCAACATGCACGGAGAGCTAAAAAAAAAATCAGAGCGTTGTTTCTTAAGGTGTGGGATTATGTATTGGATGCCAAGTTCTGTAAAAATTCCAAATTGCTATAAACCAGCAATTTTTCAAGCAGATGCTACGAACATAAACTTGGCTGTCCACCTGAGCCGGTTGTAAGCAATCGAGAAAGATAGATGGCAAACTATACATTTGAACCGTCTTAAATCCCCTAAAAACCACTCCAAGATAATAGGCCCGAATCTAAAAAATCCAAGAATATTGCTTCGAGGTACCACCCTAGTTTTATACAAAAAACTAAACCCCAATATTGCCACCACTGCCAAACCCACCATGTCGTCAACCACCTCTTCGTAGTGCCCACAACAACCTCATGTAACCACACTAAACACTTCAAACTTACCTGTCAGATAGGGAGGATACACCAACTGTTTACACTCACAGAGCCTTTTATACTTTCCTTACTACATCTCACTTCTATCCCCGGCTCCCTAGACCCCTCCTCCTTCCCTAAATCAGGAAACAAAACTCCATCTATTATAAAAAAAAATAAATAAATAAAGAGGGGAGAAATTCATCTGAATCCTCATTATTTGTAGGTTATACAATGCATGCGACGATGTTTGCCATCGAGAGCAACACCAGATCCGAAGGCCGATGCAGCATGATCTCGTAGCACGATTGTCATAAGCTTTGTGTTGGGCTGCTTCTTTTATCAAACAAACTATTACTACAGCTAGACTTGTTAATCAATCCTGAAAAAAAAAGTAAGAAAAAAAATTAGCAAGAAAGAAAACATATTTCAGATAGGTGGCGGGGTATGAAAATACGGTTGTGAGGGAGCTGCCCATATGCCTCTATCTAATAAGAGTGAAGACCGGGAAGTGCCTCTAGACCTTCTCATTTTCAAACTGGAGCATACCAAAGTTGCAACCTAGAGAGAGAGAGAGAGAGAGAGAGAGAGAGAGAGAGAGAGAGAGAGAGAGAGAGAGAGAGAGGTCTACAAAAGGGCTTTAAATGGGATGGAGTCCCGTTCGCACACGTGGTTAAGAATGACGGTTTACAAAAAGGTTCCACAAGTCAAACCACGGGAAAGAGGGGTCCGTTTTAGTCTTTAGACAAGTTGTTTGGTCCAATTTCAACCCGGGCTTAAAAAATACACCCTGGGGCGCGCGCGAGAGAGAGAGGGAGGGAAGGGGGGTGGGGGAACAATTGACTGAGAGTGAGCATTTCCGGAGAGGAACTATCACTTGAGGTTGCCATGTGGCATCGAGAGAAGGATGAGACAGTTGCCAAGTGACACTCACTTGTTTGAAGGCTACTACGTTAGTATTATAGTATAGATATTAGATTAGATAATACTATCTCTTGTTAGGGTATGGACTATTGACCAACTTGGGAAAATCTTTTAGGCCATAGCCAAGGCTAGCCTCACACCCAAGGAAATCTTTTAGATTGTAGGCAGGGCAAGCTTACACCCATGGATGTCTTTTAAGTCGTTGCCAAGGATAGCCTCAAACCTTCTAAGTGGTCAAAATCCCATACATTTAGCATGACGATTAATAAGATTAAAACACAAATATATTCATGATATTCAACAAAAGTACAACCAACTCCCATGTTGGGTTTTTGGCTTGCAAAAGCCATACCCAGACATATCGTGCACACAATGTTCAGATCATGCGCATGACTTTCATCTTATACACCGGCAGGAAAATTAGCAAGTAAAATCCTGGAGAGCTCGTGCGCACGATAGGGACATTATACGCACAACCTAGTTCTAGTAGCACGGGTTGGATTGCAGGATTTTCTGTTTTGGCAAGGCAATTTCGGGTTTGGGTCTTCAATTGGTGTACGACGACCTACCCTAGCCCTAGCTATATAAGGGGAAGAGGAGGAGGCTTGTTACGCGATTGGAACTCAAGGGAAATCGTCAACGATGGCTACGAAGGTGTTCAAAGATTGTCTACGAGAAGGAGGTTCGCTGAAGAAGAAAGGGGGGGGGGGGGGGGGGGGGGGGGAGCCAGCACGACGCTCCCCTCCCTCTCGGACTCTTGGAAGCTCAAGGAGATGGTGACACGGTAGGATGGTTATTCTCGGTAGAGGATTGAGAGCGAGTCATGGATGAGGAGATAACGAAAACCCGATCTTGGGTTTGCCGTGTAGAGAGAAGAAGAGAGGAAGGAAAATAGATAAAAAGTACAAGAAGAAGAATAGAGGAAGAAGAGGAAGAAAGAGTATGCGGCATCCAGATCTTCTCCGAGTTTCTTGATGTCTACCTCGGCTTCTACTTCAACGGTGATTTTATCTCTTGGTGATCCTCCGGTAATCTCCATGTATCTCTGGACGGGTGGTTCTCTACTTCATGTGTGTGATTGCGAGAGGACCAAGATGAGGGTTTGTGAGATTAAATTGGAAATAATCCATGGTCAGAAGTGTGCAACGGAAGAAAATTAGTGATCCGAAGATTGTAGATGTTGTATTCTATTAATTAATTTTCATCAAACTAATCTATGTTTGTGTGTATGAGTATAGCCCGTGAATCGAATACACTAACGACAATATAGAGAGATGAATATACTAGCATAGATGCAATTCATGTTCAACACAAAATTTTAGGATTTCACCATAAATGTCAAAATGGACTAAGTTGACTTTTTCTTGAAAATATCGTTAAGTGCCTGGTACCCTCCCAATGAACTGAGTTAGCCTTCCTACATCTTAGCACAAGTCAATGGAGTCCATTTGATAAGCTAAGTTGACTTCTATAAAATGTATAAGGTGCCATGAGGAGTCCTAGTGGGAGCATGATTTGTAATCACTCTCGAGTTGTCATCTTGCAACATATGATAAGTTGACTTGAGTCACCTTGCAACATATGGATTCCTTATCTTATATGGGGTGCCCTAGCGTCTGGGTGCCCCTCCTCCTCTTAGATGTTACCCCCTGTGTTCTGCAACCAGCCCCATAAGAGCCCAAAGAGGCCGACCATAATGTGGATTGGCGTTCCTATTCGGGGTGGGATTAATTCCAAATATGGAAGGATACCCAATTGTATTGCAATTAACTCCCATTTAAGGAAACTTCTGGCCGACTTTCCTCTCTCTCTTAGGGATTCATTAGGGCAATATAAAAAAGAAGAAAGATAGGGGAAGTCGTGCAAGGCTGATCAGAACCTCTTGGAGGTTTTCGCCATAGAGAAGAGAGAAGGAAAAAAGATAAAAAGAAAGGGATCGAGTGAGAGAGGAAGAGGAAGCCATTGCATCTTCTCCCACGCACTTGGTGTATGTATTCATCATCTTCTACGACTATTTATCAACATGCTTTTGAAGATCATTTAGGATATGTTTATTTTAGGTAAAAGTTGCGGCAATTCAGGTTTTGGTAAATATCTTGGAAGTTCTTAGAGAGGATCACAACGAAGGAATGACTCCCACAAGTCCATCTATTGCTGGTCATAAGGTGGAATAGGCATTGCTCTCGGAGGGAAGCAAGGTCTGATCTTCATTGACATCTTTCTTCTTACACCTTGGATGTTCACATTAGGCATCTATAAGTCCTAAGAGAGAATCTTTGATAATCCATAGGATGTTTGCTTGTGTTTAAATCAGATTTAGTGCCTGGTATAGTTATGATCATCACAATAGAACAAAGCATGACTAATTTTCGATCCCTGGCAAATTTTTTTGTAACCCAGGTGACCCACCATTTCGTTGCAGGCAAGAAGCTTATCGATCGTGGGTGCGCTTGCTGGTGTCCCGGGGATTCATAACCTTTATGACAAAGCGAGAGGGAATGGGTTTTGGTTGGATAGAGCAGTGGAGGAGCAAGTGTCCTTTGCGTAAGCTTGGAACATCTCGAAGAATATCCTGCTAGTCTAGGAGGCCCTTCATTCGATAGCTAACATGGATATCGAAGGAAGTGTTATGACTCTAAAGCTTGATATGTCACATGCCTACGACATGATGTCCTGCTATTTTATCCTTCAAGTGCTAACCCGGTTTGGGGTTTGCCACTTGGTGGGTGAGGTGGATTCAAGCTTGGATTTCGGATCCAAATTTCTCTGCCCTGATCAACCGGCCTCCTTCCCAATGGTTTAATTCTAATCAAGGGCTTTGGCAGGGGATCTGTTGTCTTGATCATTACTTGTTTTAATTCAACCTCAAGCTCCAAATGAGCAAAACGATTTTATCATGAATACAGCCTGCCAGCCATCTTTGGCGAGTTGGCAATTACAACTCTGACGATGACACGCTGCTTTTTGCGAGGCTACCTTTAACTAGGAATGGCAATGGGACGGGTTTGGGAGTTGATTTTTATGATTTTTGAATAGGCCCGCTCCTAACCTGTCCCGTTTACAATAGGAATTTAAAACCCGAACCTGACCCATTGCCATCCCTACCTTTAACCAATGCAATGCCATACTTGAAAGTTGAAGCCATCCAGAACCGGCTGTCACCTCTAGTTTCCTTTCAGTTTACCATCCCACATGCAAAATTATAGCAAATCCATTTTTGCTAGACGGACGCCATGGTTCTAAAAGACCAACAATGTTTGCATCTCTCCCTGTCTCCCTCTTTCGTCCCCTGACTTGCAAGTAAAGGCCTGTGACCGTCGGCACTCGAACAGCCGCTTTCAGAGGCGACGTGCCTGTCGGCGCTCAAACGGCCGCCTTCAGCGGCTGCATCTGCCTTCGGAGTATGATTCACTTGTTAGAGAGAGAGCACTAATTAACCTTCCAAAAAAACTAGCAATTAACATCAAATGGCCATTAAATGCCATTGAATTAGGGATGGCAATAGGTCGGGTTTGGGATAGGTGGACCCATCCCGACCCGTCCTGCTATGGAATATCATATCCCAAACCCGTGTCGGGTTGAATGATAAATCCCAAATCCGTCCCACTCACACTAGTAAAAATCCAAACCCGTCCCTCCCATCCCAATTATGTTTATGCAATTTAAGTCCAAGCTAGTTGTTTATAATTTGAACTAAATTTACGTTAAGAAAAGCAATGGATATATTGAGATCTAAATTCATTATAACATAAAACAACAGTTTCAATGTTTTTGTGAAATATATATACATTGAATGAACTAAACATATGTACCACAATGAAAATGTATAACTGACTACAAGTCTACAATCAGTTAAACACCATGAACATATTGATAATTGAATGAAATATATTATAATTCTAGAAATTTTATAAACAAAAGGCATGAGTTGTATTATCTCCGTAAATATAGTATTGGTATAAAATAAAATAGGATACTAAACTATATCCGAGTAAATTATCAACATCAAAAGAAATAACATATATGTAATCGAGTTGGGTCGAGTCGAGTTAGGCTTATCCCGACTCCGTCCCAAACGCGATCGGGTTTATTTCATAAATCCCAAACCCAACTACTTCCATCCCAAATTCAACTCAATAAGGTCGGGTCGGGTTTTCCATTTAGCCCGTTCTATTGCCATCCCTACATTGAATATGTATTTATCATCTTCATAGTAGGGTTTTAATATATTTATAGTAGTTTTTAATAGGATTTATGAGAGAGAGAGAGAGAGAGAGAGAGAGGAGGCTCAAAATCGGAAGAAGTGATTTGGGTGGAGATAAGATTTTGACATTTATTACCTATTTGATTTTGGGTAGCTATGATTGGAGATTTGGGATCATTTATTAGGTAGCCAGTCGATTTGGGTCAACAAGTGGCTGTGATATTTATATAAAATCGAACGGCTAATAAGATTTTTTTTGTCTTAGTCAGTACAATACCGCCGTGCCTTGTTATATTGACTAGTGCATGTCCGTGCCAATTGGCACGAAGCGGGCGCCTTTAGCGCGACCAACCCCACCCCCTCCCCCCAGACCAACCCCCCACCCCCCAACCCCCCGCGGAGAGAGAGAGAGAGAGAGAGAGAGAGAGAGAGAGAGAGAGAGAGAGAGAGAGAGAGAGAGAGAGAGAGAGAGATCGGGGAAGAGAGAGGCAGAGACAAAAAGATGAATCCAAAGAGAGAGAGAAAGAAAATCATAAGATTTTTAGAGGAGGGGAATCACAAAAGGGAGGGAGGACACGAACGACTGTGATCAGTTTCATGGAGAAAGGATTAGATAGAGAAAGAGAAATCGGAAGGGTCTCGGACGTGGGCAGTGGTGAGAGAAACAGTTATAAGAGAGAGACATTTATGAGAGAGAGATTGGGATCTAGAGAGAAGATAGGGTCTCACAGATTTTATCGGAGAGGCAGAATGCTCAGGATTTAGAGAGAGAGATAGGGAGGATCGTCACTTTTTCTAGAGGGAGGTACAACTAGATCGTGAGAGAAATAGTTTTAAGGGAATCGCCACTCTTTTAGGGGTTTCGGACGGCTGCGATCAACTGAAGAGAGAGAAAAAAGAAAGAGATCAAGAGAGAGATAGAGCGAGAAAAGGATGACTGTGATCGGATTCAATTAGAGAAAGATCAGAGGAAGAGAGAGAGACGAAGAGAGAGAGAGATCATGGAGAAGAGAGAGAGAGAGACAGAGAGAGAGAGAGAGAGAGAGAGAGATCGTGAAGAAGAGAGAGAGAGAAAGACAGAGAGAGATACAGAGAGAGACGGAGAGAGAGAAAGAGATTGTGGGGAAGAGAGAGAGAGAGAGAGAGAGAGAGAGAGAGAGAGAGAGAGAGAGAGAGATCATGGGGAAGAGAGAGAAAGAGACGGAGAGAGAGATCGTGGAGAAGAGAGAGAGAGATGGAGAGATAGATCGTGGGGAATAGAGAGAGACGGAGAGAGAGATCGTGGGGAAGAGAGAAAGAGAGAGACGAAGAGAGAGATCGTGGAGGAGAGAGAGAGAGATTGTGGGGAAGAGACAGAGAGAGGGGGTCATTTTTGTCTAGTCAGCAAGTGCGTTTTTATCTATTCAACGTTTTATTTTGTCTAGTCAGCATGTAGACCACCGTGCCATGTTATAGAGATATATTGGTGTTTGGAGGTTCAAAGTTGAAACAATTCCAGACATGCTTTCACACCCACAGTTTCCTAGTGTGTTTGGTATCTGAGAAAGTTTTTACAAGAAAGGAATTCATTGGAAAGGAAAGAAAAAGAAAGGAAAGGACAAGAAAAATGACTTTTCTTGCTACTGTTTGGTTGTCTGGAAAAGAAATAAAAAATATTTTTTTTTTCCTTTTCTTATGTTTTTTTGTGCTTTTTGTAGGAAAATTTTTGTGGTATTTTCACGAAAAACTAGTTTCCATGGGAAAATTATTTTCTTATGGGGTGTATTTGGTCGATGAGAATGTGCAGGTAAGGAAAAAAAATACATTTTTTCTATAAATTTTGGTGTTTGGTTCACGGAAAACTGTGAATCTACAAGAAATTAGTGTTTCATAACTATCTAGTTTCCCTAAAAAAATTTCTGCCAAAACTAAGGAAAAACACAGGAAAAAAAAAATCTCTTTTGTTGATGCATTTTCTTGTTAAATTCTATACTTTTTTCTTGACAACCTAACAATACCGAGAAAGTCAATTTTTTTTTATATTATTTTCTTATCCGTTACTTTCTAGTGAATTCTTTTCTCAAAAAATATTTCTGATGACCAAACACCTATGGGGACCACATTTTCGACACCCAAACAAACCTTAAGTTTTCCATCCCACGTGAGAAATTGTAGCTAGGGGTGTAAAATGGGTCGAGCCTAAAATACTTCGGGCTGGGCCTAGGGATATCAAGCTTGGATAGGCCTATCAGGCCGGGCCAAGCCTCGGGCCCGGTCCGGGTATATATATATATTTGAAATTTCGGGCCAGACTGTTTGGGCTTTAAACATGGAATTTTTAATTTAAAAAATATGTACATAGTGGGGTTTGAAGGCTGAACCTCTAAAAATATTAGAGCAGGTATAAAGACCATACCAAGGTTTTTTTATATTTTGTACTCCTAGCCTATTTATATATAATAAGTACATAGTATTTATATCGGACTTTCGGATTTTCTTTCGGGCCGGGTCGGGCCGGGCTGCGGGCTTAAGGTGGCTGCCCGATCCCGGCCCATGTTATGTTCAGGCCGGGCCGGGTCGGTCAGTCGACCGGGCCGGGCCGGGACCAGGCCGGTGGGCTTGGTTTGCACCCCTAATTATAGCAAATCAATTTTGCAAGACCGACCCCGTGATTCTTAAGAATATGTTTTCACCCCTAGTTTCCTTCAGTTTACTTACAATCTCACATGTGAAATTATATCAAATTTAATTTGTAAGAAGGACTCATGGTTGTAAAAGACCAATCACTGTGTGCATCTCTCCCTCTCCACCTCGCTCATCCCCTGATTTATTGGTGTGCGGAGGTTCGCCGGTAGGCTGATCATCTCTCTCTCTCTCTCTCTAGTCCGAGGGTTTCGATCCCAATCGCGCCGTTATAAATCTCCATCCCGCTTCCCCCTTCGATTTCTTCCCGCCTCACATGCACTACGAGTTCGATTCCAATCCATGTAGCCGAGGAGGAGCAGGGAAGAAGGGCGAATGGGTTTCGATTGGACGGCGGGCCGCCGGGATCTAGGGTTTCGATGCTGCAATTGCTGAGGCAAAAGGGATCGGGATTTGGATTGCGAGGGTTTTCAGTTCCAGCGTCTTGTTGTATGAGAGACACAGGGATTGGCTGCGATGGATGTGGAGATATCGAGGGACGCTGCTTCCCTCGACCCGGAACTGCTGCAGCTCCCCGAGGTCTCCCCGATGACGCTGAAGGAGAACCCCCACATTGTGGAGCAGCTATACTCGCAGTGGCTGTCGCTCCCTGAAACCGCCCGGCTGGTACTTCCCTTTACCTGTTACAGAACACAATTGCATTTTTAATATGAATTCCAGGGTGGTACGAACCATGCTGCTCAAAGATCATTTTTTTTTTTTTTGCTTGTTGGATCATTATATATATATATATATATATATATATATATATATATATATATATATATATATATATATATATATATATATATATATATATATATATATATATATATATATATATATATAATGATCCAACAAGCAAAAAAAAAAAAAATGATCTTTGAGCAGCATGGTTTGTACCACCCTGGGGGCGGGGAGCCTGCACCCGAGGTGCAGCAACAACGCTGCACTGCTCGCTTGTTTACCTACCTAGAAGTTTTGGAATTTGATGAAATTTGGTGAGGGTGTTATCTAGGGTAAGATGATCATCCTCATCAATTTTCATGAAATTCCAAAACTTCTAGGGGGGTCAAATGGTCGAAGCAAAATCTGCAGATTTTAACGGTGACTGCGGACAGCTGATTTTGCTTCGACCATTTGACCCCCCTAGAAGTTTTGGAATTTGATGAAAATTGGTGAGGATGATCATCTTACCCTAGACAACACCCTCATCAATTTTCATCAAATTCCAAAACTTCTAGGATGGTCAAACAATGCCTGAGGTGCAACAACGACGTTGCACCTTAGGTCCAACATCCCTTTTCCCTATATATATATATATATATATATATATATATATATATATATATATATATATATATATATATATATATATTGAAACCCTACATAATTAAACAAAAGATTGGACCCGTTCTTAGCTTTATGGGTAGGTTTCTGTCTTAAATGATATACCCAAATCTATGATCTGAGGCACTTGGATGGAAAATGTTTGATTTTTTTTCCAAAGAAAAAAAATCTGAGAACATCGAAAGTAAACACTCTCTAAGGTGGCATGCTACCCCAAAGAAGCCAAATTTGTTAACTTCAACTTGTTGAAGGACTGGAAGTATATGATTTAAGTTGAGTGGTGAGACTCCCTGCCCCATGTGGAAACATCCTTCAATATAATCTTGGAAGCTAAATGAGAACGCTGGGAACCACTAGAATTTGAGGGGAAGGGTGGGGTGTCTTTGCATTGTTAATAATTTTATACACGAGGCATCTAATCTAGGAAGCACGAACACGAAAATGGATACGGGACACGACAAGTCTTGAAAAACTAGCACACGGGTACGTCAATGATATGGTGATATATATATATATAATATAAAATATACAATAATAATATGATTAATTTTTTTTTTTCAGTTCAAAACATATAAATAGAGTATAATATGCAAGTATGTAAGTATGCAACCAAAATATCACAATGTAAACCATTTATCGGCAACCAAATAACAATCGATATCACCAAATGTCCAAAACGAAACACAATTAGAGTGATCATCATTACATAATTCAAAATCCAAAAGGAAGAGTGAAAACAAAAACAAACTTGCCGAGTGTTGCCGTTGCCATCGAGCACCCTCTTCGCTGTCTTTCTCTCCCACTCTCTTTCTCTCTCTCTCTCTCTCTCCCTCGCGGCGCGACCAGGGGTGGTCAAAACCCTAACCCGCCCGAAACCCTAATCCGCTTCGTCGCTCGGTCCCCCTTTCTCGGACACGATCATGAATTAATAAGTTATAACTTATATAACTTAAGTTATAAGTTATCTTTTGACATTATATATATTATAATATATAATCAGTCATTAACACTTCTAATTATATTATATAATTTATATGTATTCCGACCTTATCTAAAATGTATCCTGGCCAAATCCACTCGTATCTATGCGTATCCGGACTGGATCCAAAACGTATCCTGATCGTATCCAAAATATATCGGTGCGTATCCGAGCCGTATCCAATACCAATTTTTTATTTATTATTTATTTTGGATACTCTTGTTGTATCGGTTAAGTATAGGGATGGAACTTGGTCCGGACGAACCTGAGCAACCCGACCAAATTCTGAATTTGGACAATCACGGGCAACAATATTTGAGAATTTGGACGGGCATGGACAAATTTTTTTTGCCCGAATTTGAATTTGGGCAAACATGGTCACCCATATGACCAATCCGAAGAACCCGAGGAATATATATATATATATATATATATATATATATATTATAATAATAATAAAGAGAGGGATTAAGAGGAATGCATATGTTCTCTACAATCAAATTAAACTTGTAATATTCTTCATTGCACGGTTGGCACTAAATATTTTTTTGCTCAAGAGGAAGCTCCATATTGATTGGTGTAAATTTTAGATTGGACGTATCTCTACTTTTTAGTGAACTGCCCGGACGAACCCGAGCAACCCGATGAACTTCCATGGTATAAACACGGGCAAACCCTCTACAAGTTCCCCGGGCAACTCGGGCAAATGCAATGTAACTTGGTTTAAACACGGTCAGACCTCTAAACCCGACCAACCCGACCATGTCCACCCCTAGTTAAGTATCATGATATATTTGTGTTGAATCGATATCCGATGCAGGTACAGACCCTCTTTTAAAGTATTGATGCTTCCTAGGCTAGGAAGCACGAACACGGATACGAATACAAATATGGATGGATACAGGACACAATAAATATTAAAAACCTAGGATATAGGTACGACAATGATACATCAATTTTTTATATATTAATATATACAATAAAAATATGGTTAATTTTTTTTCAATAGATATATATTAATATATATATAGTATATGCAATAAGAAAGAAATCAGTAGAAAAAAATCAATCCAACAATAAGAAATCCAGCAGAGGAAAGAATAAGAATTAAAGATAGAGATGAGAAAGAAAGGAGGCGTCGACTGCGTTAGATTACATAGATTTCGGACAAAGGCGGCGACTTTGATGGCACTTGTGGTGGAAGTTGTGTTTGACGGCACTGGCGGTAGACAAGCCTAGGGCTTTTTTGCTTGTAGTCGGGTAGCTTTGAAGGTCTCGTGAACTAGACGATGGGGCTCGAGGGCTTGAGGCACGCGACTACATTGGAGGGGGACCTCGTTAGAAAGCATTGGTGGCAGATAGCGTGGCTGACGACAGCGACGATAGGGGTCTAGAGTTTCATGCTCGCAATCACGTGGAGGTCTACGAGATTGGTCGAGGGTTTAAGAATCGAGAATCACCCTTTTAAAATAACCGGTTCTATTTAAACCTGACCTGATGCGAATAAAAATCAACTCGTTTAGGCGTTGTCTTGCCGCCTTAGGCCCACGAATCGTTTTTTTAAAATATTCCCTCAATCTGGATATCTTGGATTATTGTGACCAGTATCATATGATGATTCTTTTCTACAAATTGAATTTGGTACAACCGTACAAGTTTCGTTTGAAACATATGGTTGTTCAACGTAACCTCATGTTTGATAGCTTACCGCACTAGGATTTAGGTTGGAAACGAAGGTTTTGCGTCATACAGTGTAGTGGTATGTCTGATCGTAAGTTTAGAGCAGAGTTTTGGTTTAGATTAAATCTTTGTTTTCTATTTTTAGTCCATTTGTTTGATTTTAAAGTCTTAAATTTTATGTTTGGGGCTTTACAGAGTTTTTATGAATAGTTGGGCTTCTGGTGAATCAATAATTGAGATAGGGTTTCATTTTAATTGCTATGGTGTGCACCCAATATTATTGATGCCAAATCCAAGCCTATGAAATAGGGAAGATAAAGGTGGTTGTTATATAATATTATTTTTGAGGATCTATTGAAAGATATGTGGGCGTGTGTGATTTTAGCTTGATCCTACGGTGGCTGCCCCATTAGGGAAACAAATATAAAGAGGGCCCATACTCACCAAGTTCGGGTTCGACAATAAATCGGTAGGGTAAAACTAGGGAAGGTTCGGCGAAAATTGGAAAGTTTGGGAAAAAAATGGGTAAAAGTCGGGAAAAAAATGGGTTCTGGTTTTAATCAGCGATGGTGAAATTTGGAAAAAATCGGCAAGTTCATGGCCTTCAAAAGTCAAGTTTTTAGCCTACATTTAAACAACTAAGATATTTCTAACGCGACTTATATAAAGATGATAGGTCAACAACAACAAATCAACTAAGTTAATCATGCAACTATGCAAATGCAAGTACGCAACAAAAAACCCGTCAAATTAACATACTAAGTTAAGAACATCATGATAAGTCGATAACGGCATTCCAAAAGAAAATATTACAAAACCTTAAGATGTTCATTGTCCAATAGTCACCAAAATAGAATAGAAAATAGAAACTAAGCATCCATCGTGTCGTTGAGAGCATCCAATGCCAAACTGGCATCATTCTCTCTTGCTTCATTCTCTTCATCCTCCATGAATTCAATGTCATCGGACTCATCATCGGAAGAAAGTTGAATTTCAATGTCATCGGACTCATCATCGATACAGTCACAAAGTTCGGCAAAAAATGTGTTTTTTTAACCTTTTTTTTCAATAAAAATGGCAAAAAGGGTGAATCTGGTAACCTCTAAAAATCGAAAAAAAACGGTAACAAATCGGTTGCCCATTAAGTGTTTTAAACACATTTTTTTTCAAAAAAACGCCGAACTTTGTGACTATGCCTCCACTCTCGGGAGGAGTGGAATGATGACCCTTCTCATCTACAAACCCTTCCTCCTTTTCCTTGTAATCGGTGTTTTTCTGGGTATATGTAGGGTATTAATAAATCTGTGTAAGGAGAAGCATTTTGGCAATATATTTTCTCTTTCTTGAGTCAAAAATTAGGGTTTTTGTGGTCGAGAAAAGGGTAAATGAAGACGGACATTTAGACATGAATAAAAAAAATAAAGTTGTTAGCCTATTTTTTTATTGTGGATTCCAAATAGATACCCTCTTCTGATTTTTTCTTCTTTTTATTCTTATGCTGTCTAAATAGGCCCTACCTGTTGTAAATTATAGTGTAGGGTGTCACTTTACATCAACTTGATATTAGAACATGTTCCTTGTCTTGTTCTATCAACTTGGAGTCTCGCTGCATCGTGGTTAATTAATAAACAGTATGCCATGATTCTACGCATGTGGAAGGAGATGAGAGAAATTCATGCACTATTGAAAGAAAGAGCCAAAGAGGCAAATCAATGAAAATGATGTCAGAGAAAGGCTCGGTAAAAAAGATTAAATGATTGTAAGCATGCCAAACAAAAATAAAACGATCATGGATATGTTAGTGGATGATCTGACGTTTGGCAACTCGTTCGAGCTCGATGCAGAGCAAGATAACTATGAACATTCAGTTAAAGAAACAATTACTAATGATTTGTTGGATAAAAGAAAACGGTTGGAGGATTCCACAATCATCTTCAGTTATCTATATTCACAACATCAAGGTTGGATAATAGATTTGAGAGTCTCGGTCGTAATGAAATATGGGTATGTAATCCATTTCATCAAGCTGTTGTGGGAGTCCCAACAAGCTTTGTCCAACGATTGTTCTCTTACTGAAATAAAAAATTAAGCCACCTAAACCTTGGTTTGATGACCTCATTGAGGGAAACGACATCAGACCTCACCAAATTCTTGTGATCCAATAATAGAGCATTTATGAAGATATACCAACATGATCACGTGACGAGGCCCATCAATGTAAGTGATTCACATTATCCAAAGAGTAGATTACGTCTAGTTTTTGTTTATCTTTTGGTCCCTTAATTATTATCATTATCTTATTTTATTTGAACTATTAGATTTTATTCCAGAATCCTTAGTTTTTATTGATTTTAGCGGTCTTTAGATTTATGGTTGGGATCATATGGTATTCTAGTGAATCAATGGTCAACTCAGTTTTCTATGAAGTGGTATAACCGTATAGTGGATCTAGGTTATGGCATGGTCTACTGAAGCCTGAACAATAGCGGAGATTGGGTCATTTATTATGGAGAAGGTAATTTCACGAGACCTGGCCTTTTTCAAATGCCTCACTTCGTGGCATCACAGTCTCTACCAAACGACGAATTCACATTGTTATATATTAGAGACTCGTTGCATCATGATAATTTGTGATGTATCAGTAGACTTTAATCTTTCAGAAAGAATAGGGAAGCCATGACATGTCAAAAAGGATGGATGTTATCTTCATAACACTTTCATAATTTAAAGAAAAGTGAAGGAAAAGACAACTTGCTTCACATGTACATTGTTATATATACTCAACAATTTCGTTTCTTTTCCTAGATATCACTAACTTTTACAGTTTCCCTTGACTTACATTTTCAAAAGTTATTGTAACTATCCAATTACGTTTATTATGTGCAAAATTTATTCAACAAGATACTGTTTTTGAATCCTCAGTCATGTATATCCATACTTATTGTGTGCGTGAACCTATTTTGATTAAATAAGGGGAAATTGTAGTTTTATTTTTGCATGAGCGTTTCTCACTTATCATTGTCTGCATATAGGTGAAGAATTTGATTGAAGATGTAAAGGCAGGCTCACCGATAAATGTTCCTGGCTGCTCTAGTAGTGCTAATGCTGGCCCAAACAGTTTGTTGCCTTCCATGTTCCCTGCTGGCAGCGCACCTCCACTTTCACCCAGAAGCACATCAGGCTCACCTCGTATCATGAAACGTGGTTCAGGGGCTGGGCCTTCGCCTTTTGGATCGCCACTAAAATTGGTTAGCGAGCCAGTGAGAGAAGTGATTCCTCAGGTACTGATTATTTTCTTACGTAATTAATTTCTATGTTGGATAATAGCATTTTCTCCAGGTGGGCAGGAGGCATCTTATCATGTAATAAGGTTTTGTAGTGACTGATTGGTTGATACCCTTACAGTTTTATTTCCAGAATGGACGCCCACCTCCAGGTGAATTGAAAGAGCAATGCTTATCAAGAGTAGATCAGCTTTTCTTCGGCCACTCGGATGGACTACAAGTTCAAGGTGAAAAACAAATCTGACATGTCCTTTGAGCTCAGTGTCTTAAACTGAAGGTTAAGGAGGTCAATTTTCTCCTTTTTTTTTCAATATCAGAATTTAAATCTGTCACGCGGGAAATCTGCAAGCTACCATCATTCTTTTCCAGTGCTCTTTTCAGAAAGATTGATGCTGACAGCGTTGGAATTGTTACAAGGTACACAAAGTTCCTTCTATCAATATTTTCAGGTTATATATTGGCATAATAAAGACAGCATAATTATTATTTGAATCTGTAAATTAGTAATTGTTCAATTTTTCTAGTCATGTGATTGATAAATTTTTTTATTTCCTTTTTTATTCTTATTTTCATATTCATTTCTTCTGAGTTGAGACGTGCTGGTGGCCTTTGTGGTTGATTTATAATAGAATCAAAACAGGGCTGTTGCAATATGAACTGCTTATTCTCAGTTCATTTTTGGAACTGATCTATTTCAATCAAATAAATATGCCTATTCTTTCCAAGACCAAGATGCACCCTTAGTACCTTGCATTTCTCTGTTTAATTTCATAAAAAACTGGCATATATTCTTATCAACTAGATGTTTTTGTTTCAAGCCGATATGAGACTATCTCTTGATGATGAAGGCAAGGAAGGAGGAACGGAAGCTGGCATGCTCACTTCTTAGATTTGTGGAGTTCATATTGTTGAATTTTATTTATTTTCTGTTTGGTTTTTTTTTAGTTGTCTTTAGGTGCTGAACTTGATTGTATTGTCTATTCGGTGGACCATAGCTGCAGGATGTTGCCAACTTTAGATTGTGATGCCTACTTTTAGCCAAAACAAAACAAAAGAGTGGTTGTGAGGGCCACAGACTCGCCTAATTGGTACTTTTCATATTCATAATCCAAGTCGAATTTTAGAAGCCCTTAGATGTAACATATCTAGTGGCAGTTCATAGGCTTGTAAATTTAGTAGTTGCTATTTTAACTGTCTAGATTTACCGGGGGTTCTATTTCCTCCCAGGAAAGAAGATTTGCGTATGTATCAAAAAGTGGGGGGCCGTTTCATGCATGATCAAAATTTAACAAAAAAGCTGCTCTTTACTTGTTTTGTGTGTTGTGGGTTGATGGGTGGGAGCTAAAACGGGTAAGGTTTATAGGTTGGCCTCTCCCCCCTCAAAGGTCTTGGTTCAATAGCTCAAGGAGTCAGCTTGTTTTTTTAAAAAAAGAACAGCAATTTGATAATTATATGTGCGTCAACCAATGTGCATTTCCTCCTTTGAAACCCAATTTTTTCTTTCTAAAGAACTATCCAGTTACAAGTATGGGCAACCACGATCCTTTTTCCTTTTTAACAAGTTTGCAACCATGATCCTCCATAGGTCTGCTTCGTTATTGCTCCTCACTCATCCTGGGTTAAAATCCCTTCAAAGGGCAAATGTTAAGGTATCATTTATCATCCTTTTTGTTGTCCCATTCCAAATTGACTATACCTTATTGTGATGAGTATCTGCAGATTCAGCAAAACTGACTCCAGTGCAGTGTTTTAGTTCTGTATTGTACCATTCCTTATGATACACACCATCTTGTAAGGTTATCGGCAGAAACAAGGGGTGCATCTTGGATCAGTGTGTATATTGTTCCCTCTTAGTTTGTCATTGTGTACCACATGGAACGCTTGGATGTGTACTGGAACTTCGATAGGGGTCCTTAACATGTTAGAGTGAACTTATATTAAGCCAAATCTGACTGAATTGCTATGTTTATCAGCTTAGCTTCAATTTCCTATCCTTTTATGGAAAGGATGAAACATCATTTCATAATAAAGAAAAGATAGATTGTAAAGGTAATAAGGAAATATTGTGCAGCTACACATAGAGCCCCTCACATTGAACACTGTTAGATCTAAAAGAAAAAAGAAAAACATGGATTTGGGAGTAAAGAGCATGGCATACTCATTGGGCTAATGACCTTATATATGAGTCATATGACTATACAAAGGATGGGATCAGAAAGGGTGAGCATACCCAAAAGAGACTGACAAACCTATACAAAGACTAAGAATATATGTACACACTCTAACACACCTCCTCAAACTCAAGGTGGATCATATAGTAAGAGTTTGCTAAGGAGATATCGAAATCGCTGAATAGTGTGTCTTTGTAAAGAAATCTACAAGCTGCTTTGTTGAAGACACATTGTAAGTGAAAGTGTGTCGTTCTTGTAGTGATATTGAATAAAATGACAATCCAGCTCAATGTGCTTTGTGCGCTTGTGAAATACCGAATTGCTAGCAATCTGAATAGCATTCTGGTTGTCACAGTGGAGGGGAGTCAACGAGGTCAGCTGAACACCCATATAAACCAGTAGACGACGTAGCCAGACAACCTGACATGAATTGTGTGCATAGCATGATACTCGGCCTCGGTACTAGAGAGCAAAACGATCTCTTGCGTCTTGCTTTTCCATTAGATAAGCGAGTCACCTAGGAAAAAACAGAAACCAGTGTTGGATCATCAGTCAATGTCCCACCTAGTCTATATTGGAAAAGACGTGAAGCTCCAAGGAAGAAGATGACAAAAACAAGGTATGAGTTACCGTGCCTCCAAAATAGCGCATAATCCTTAGTAGTGCGGCATAGTGAGCTGAGCGAGGAGCGCTAACAAAGCGACTAAGAACTCGGACGGTATGTGCAATATTCGGGCGAGTGCGGCTCGCCATTATTGGGACGAAGCTTCACATTAAGCTCCATCGGTATGTTCACGATTCAGTATATCAGAAGTAAAGTTCGACTGAGAGATCAAGTATCCCTGGGGAGAGTCAGAAGACGAAGCAACCTCAAGGCGAAGCGGGTCAAGATCTTTAATTTCGAACTGCTGCTGGATGTGTCTCTTCAGAGAATTGATGTTTGTAGTATCATCACCAGTGATGATCATGCCATTAACATATAGAAATAATATCACACGACCCTGAGCGGAGGTAGGAGTGAACATAGTATAATCATTCATACTCTCTATAAAGTCAGTTGCAAGCACTAAGGACGTGAAACACTCAAACCAAGTTCGCGGAGCTTACTTCAGTCCATAAATAGCCCGTCGAAGACGGCAAAAATGCTGGGGAGGAGTCAAAAGACCAAGAGGGGATTACATGTAGACCTCCTCAGAAAGATCTCCGTGAAGAAAAGCATTCTTCATATCCATTTGTAAAGAGTGGTTAGCGACGAACAAAAGCAACTGCTAACAGGGTCCGGATAGTTGCCATGTTCGCAACATGGGCGAAGGTCTCCTTGTAGTCAATGCCATGCTCCTGAGTAAAATCACGAGCAATTAGGCAGGCCTTGTACCGCTCAACCGACCCATCTAAGCGAGTCTTGATCCGATAGATCAAACGACAACTGATAGGGTCCTTCCCTGAAGGAAGAGGAACTAGCTACCAAGTACCACTCTTCTGAAGAGGCTACAACTCCTCAGACATAGCATGCTGCTAATGAGATACCTGGACTGCCTCGCGGTAAGTCTGGGGTTCCTGAAGTGAGTGGATAGATGCAATGAATCCCTGAAAGCGTGAAGAGTAAAAGATAATGTAAGAGAAGCTGTAGCAATCCGGCGGATGCCGGTCATGCTTAGGGTAGCGTTGTAGAGAAGCAGGAGCAAATGATCCATCGTTAGGGCTAGACGTGACTAACAGCGAGGGTAGTAAGGCATAGGAGTCTGGTGGAGCGGAAGGAGTTGCTGGGTCATGTTGACAACAATGTTATTAAAGGCGCGCGCGTCGGCTCAGGCTTAACTAGGCTCACCCCCTGCGCCTCAGAAAGCACAAGACCAGGCTCTGTTAGAAAGGTGCGCGCCTAGGCTCCAGGCTCCAGAAGCAAAAAAGGCGTGCCTAGGCTCCAGGCTCCAGGCGCAAAAAAGACACGCCTAGTTGAACCATGTGCAATTATGTACTTGCAATTGATATTTTTGGCAATATGATTAAGTTATTAAGTAGATTTGATTCATGATTACAGTAGTCTGAATATTGGCACATTGATTGAATATTAGTTACATTCAAAATTATTTGTTATAGTTCTTAGGTAGGGCCATATGAGCAATTGTGGGTTAGATTTGCTGACTTTGATATTATTTCAACTATTACAAGATTCAATGAGTTTTCTTTTCTTTCTCGATTTACACATTTCATACTGATTTAGAAGCATGTGCACAAGTACACGGATGAAATAACATTGTGCACACGGATGAAATAACACATTCAATCATTTATTATTTATTTTTGTTTGCTATAATATCACATTTGATATCTTATAACTGGTTATTGAATTTGAACTATGCACATTTGAAGATTTAATATATTTTAAATGGCTTATTTAGAGCCGTAATTCAAACCTACAAGGCTACAACATTTGTGTTGCAACAGCGATCTATTCAAATTATCTTTTGTCTTAAGATTCATTTTCTTCGTCTAGTTATGCATATTTTGAATATATATATATATATATATATATATATATATATATATATATATATATATATATATATATATATATATATATGCGCCTTACTTCAATCAGGTGTGCGCCTTGAGTTGCACCTTGCGCCTAGGCTCTAGGAGACCTTTGCACCTCATGTGCGCCTTGAGCCTTTCAGAACACTGGTTGATGACGCGTGTAAGTGGAAGTGACAAGTGGATACAGGAACAACAATAGCGTTCGAAGCAACTAGTGAGTCAGCAGAGGAAATAGGTACCAAAATCTCGGAGGAGGATACTTGAAGAGTGGACAACTCTTAAGGGAGGAAAAAGGATACGTCTTGGTCTATAGAGACCCGAGACCCTTGAGTAGTAAGGAGTGCCCTCAAAGAAGGTCTTGTCACATGTCATGAGAGATACGTATATGTTGAGCAGAAGGATCGTTGCAATGCCAACCATTGTACCAAGAGTTGTACCCAAAAAAAGGGACTCCTAGCTAACCAATGAGTGAGCTTCGTCCGCTTATCAGGAGGAAGCAAGACGGAACATGTGCAACTAAAAGTTCTCAAAACACGATAGTGAGGTGCAGTGGAGTACAGTATCTCAAAGGGTGACTGACCAAAATGAAGAGAAGAGGGAGTGCAGTTGATAAGGTGGACTAAGGTGAGGATGGCCTTCGCCCAGAAACGGCAAGGGACTAGAGCAAGCAGTCTCTAGAATGTAACGATGCTTCCTCTCAGCTACCCCATTATGTGCAGGTGTATAGGGACACGGTTACACGACTATTGGAGTAAGGTATCCTGATGCAGGCACCGATAAGGTACACTACAATCTTAAACCCTTTTAGGGTTCCGTTTGGTCAATAACTAGGATTTAGTGATCAATATAGCGTTGTATAACTCAAAAAGACAGCAAATATAAGTTATCTCGCGCAGGACTAAAAGTCTACGCAATCAACATAAAGCAGATTTCAGATTGGACGATAAAGAACGCAATATCATCACAAAACTAATTTCAGCAAATAATAGATTCAATCGCAGCAATAGATATGGAAATTTAACAATAGGTTTGCATCAGATTTTTCACTAAAAATAGGTTAGATATGCTTGCTAGGGTTACCGACAGACTATAGATAGCAAAACTAATGAATAGGCATATGTTAGGGCTTCAACTAGCGATGAAAGGGAAGATGACGGCTATGATGCGGAGCGGAGGCAATGGAAACAAATGAAAACGATGCGGATGCGATGGGAAATAAAGTAAAAGATAGATACTGCCTGGGGTTTTCCGCCGTGGGTCGATTGCGAGGATGCGCCGATGATCCCGCACACGGAGCAAGGCCGGACGTCGGGAGAAGCCGGAACCTTCGGAAGAACAACACCGAGGCCTTCACGAGGCGAAGTCGTGGATGCGGCGAGGGTCGGGGACACGAGTCTCTCCCGGAAGCTCTCACGTAGAGGCACGAATTTTCAGCAATGATCAAAATTGAATTCTTTTGTCTTTCTTCATCGTTTTGTAGGCTAGGGTTTTTGTTTTGATGGCCAAGATCAAAAGGGAATAAGGTTTAGATGGTGGGGATGCAAAGGCTAAGAGAGGCAAGGAAAATAGAGAGAAACAAGGGAGAGAAGAGAGAGAGAAGAGAGGGACAGAAGGGGGGAGCCGGGTGCCTCGGGATCCGCGCGGCAAGGGGGTAGCGGGCGGGTGTTCACGGGAAAAAGGAGAGAGAGGGGCGGCATCACAAAGGGAGGTCCTATTGGGCTTAAGATAAGCCCATTTATGCCTAATTGAAGCCCATAACTTGCCACGTCATCTAAATTGTGTTATTTCGCTATCTAACCGTCGGTTTTGAGATCTAATCTCGTCCGTCGGTACCCCGCAAACACACACACTCAGAATTTTATTAATATAATGCGGAAACTCACCCGAGAAGACCTAGATTCAATCCGAAAAGCCCTCGGATGAGATCTTGGACATCCCCCATGAATTGGGCAAAAACATAAATAAAACGAAGTGCTGAAATAAGGCCAAAAACATAGAAAAATGGCCAAAAAACTAAAATAATGGCTAACAAGTCCCAACGAATAATGTCTTCCATGCATAAAATAAAATGACTGGAAATAAAACTCTCTGGTGACGAACTGAAGGTGCTGATCAGGTCTGCATCAATCGCTTCCGCTGCGAAAAACTCGTCCTCGAGTTTACGCCGGAAGACATCGCCGGTAGCAGGAGGGAGACCACCACCGTGGGATCGTCGCTGTGCTTGGATCTGGTGATGAATTCCCAACAAGTGATGTCTTGGGCAGTCAACAACCTCTGGGCCCCTCGCGAAGAGAGTGCTGGCGTTGAGCGAGGGCCAGAAGCTACTGAAGTACACCAACAGAAGCACACGAGCGGTAGGTGGTCGGTCAGTCCCAACAAAGTCAAAGCGCGCAAGTGGCTCAGCTGTCTGAAACTCCCCAACTGGCTCTGACTGTAGCTGTGATGGAAGCTCCGTGGAAGTCGAAGGCTCCATGGGTGTCTCTGCTGTAGGAAGGACTGCAGGAGGAGGTGTCTCCTCTGTAAGCTCTGTGAAAAGCAGGAGAAGCCTCTCTATAGTCACTACCGGAGGAAGGGGCTCCTCTGTAGGCATTGCTGAAGGTGGACGGAACTCCTCTGGAGTCACTGAAGGAGGAGGTGGCACCTCTGTAGGCACTGGAGAAGGTGGAAGGAACTCCTCTGGAGTCGCTGACGGAAGAGGTGGCTCCTCCGTAGGCATCGGACAAGGAAGCTCCACAGGAGGTGGATGCTCCTCAGGTGGTGCCGCTGGTGGAACCGGGTGCCCCACAGGAGGTGGAGGCTCTGCTGGAGGTGGTGGCCTGCTGTATCTGGCAAGCCTCTGGTTCTGCTTCTCTCTCCATGCCAACTCATCCTCAATATCATCAAGTAAGAGTTGGGTTTTAATATATCTGGCTTTGAAGGATGGCACTGAAGGACTCCGTAAAATCCATTGAACAAAAGGCTTGGAAGATAGATCTAGGTCATGGGCTCGATCTCGAATCAAAGAGGAGTAGCGATGTTCCATCGAAGATCTAGGAAAAAGGGTAGGACATGGCCCAAAAGATTTATATAGCTTAACAAATTCTTTATAGGTGTGGGTATCTAGTGGATCAAGCGAATAATGGGATCGAACGCTATGATAGGACATGGCGTCAGATTGCTCTGATACCAACTTGATGCAGGCACCGATAAGGTACACTACAATCTTAAACCCTTTTAGGGTTCCCTTTGGTCAATAACTAGGATTTAGTGATCAATATAGCGTTGTATAACTCAAAAAGACAGCAAATATAAGTTATCTCGCGCAGGACTAAAAGTCTACGCAATCAACATAAAGCAGATTTCAGATTGGACGATAAAGAACGCAATATCATCACAAAACTAATTTCAGCAAATAATAGATTCAATCGCAACAATAGATATGGAAATTTAACAATAGGTTTGCATCAGATTTTTCACTAAAAATAGGTTAGATATGCTTGCTAGGGTTACCAACAGACTATAGATAGCAAAACTAATGAATAGGCATATGTTAGGGCTTCAACTAGCGATGAAAGGGAAGATGACGGCTGCGATGCGGAGCGGAGGCAATGGAAACAAATGAAAACGATGCGGATGCGATGGGAAATAAAGTAAAAGATAGATACTGCCTGGGGTTTTCTGCCGTGGGTCGATTGCGAGGATGCGCCGATGATCCCGCACACGGAGCAAGGCCGGACGTCGGGAGAAGCCGGAACCTTCGGAAGAACAACACCGAGGCCTTCACGAGGCGAAATCGTGGATGCGGCGAGGGTCGGGGACACGAGTCTCTCCCGGAAGCTCTCACGTAGAGGCACGAATTTTCAGCAATGATCAAAACTGAATTCTTTTGTCTTTCTTCATCTTTTTGTAGGCTAGGGTTTTTGTTTTGATGGCCAAGATCAAAAGGGAATAAGGTTTAGATGGTGGGGATGCAAAGGCTAAGAGAGGCAAGGAAAAGAGAGAGAAACAAGGGAGAGAAGAGAGAGAGAAGAGAGGGACGGAAGGGGGGGGAGCCGGGTGCCTCGGGATCCGCGCGGCAAGAGGGTAGCGGACGGGTGTTCACGGGAAAAAGGAGAGAGAGGGGCGGCATCACAAAGGGAGGTCGTATTGGGCTTAAGATAAGCCCATTTAAGCCTAATTGAAGCCCATAACTTGCCACGTCATCTAAATTGTGTTATTTCGCTATCTAACCGTCGGTTTCAAGATCTAATCTCGTTCGTCGGTACCCCGCAAACACACACTCAGAATTTTATTAATATAATGCAGAAACTCACCCGAGAAGACCCGGATTCAATCCGAAAAGCCCTCGGATGAGATCATGGACATCCCCCATGAATTGGGCAAAAACATAAATAAAACGAAGTGCTGAAATAAGGCCAAAAACATAGAAAAATGGCCAAAAAACTAAAATAACGGCTAACAAGTCCCAACGGATAATGTCTTCCATGCATAAAATAAAATGACTGGAAATAAAACTCTCTGGTGACGAACTGAAGGTGCTGATCAGGTCTGCATCATATCCAGAGAGAAAAGGATGTCACGAAACTCGGAGGAAAGATACTCGCAAAAACCATCAGAGTGAAAAATCTTAATCCATTTGCCAAATTGAGTGTATACCATGCTAGTAAAATCACGATAGGCTTGGCAAACGTCAGATCGATGACACAAGACACACCCAAGTGAAGCGTGAAAAATCATCAATGAAACTAACATAATAGGATAATCCAGAAAAAGAGACAATAGGGACAGGTCCCTAGATGTCCGAATGAACCAAACCAAAAATAGAAGATGACCTAGACTCATGAAAAGGAAAAGACTGAGCAGGATGCTTGTCTAAACTACAACTGACACAAGGAGAAGGTGAAGTAAAAGAGAGATCACCAAGGGCTCCAGAGTCCAGACTAAAAGATGGTGCGGAGACGCGCAGCTGAAGGATGTCCCAAGTGACGATGCCAAAGATCTGAGACAACGCAAGTGGTGGCAGCAATGGAGGAGGGGAGTGGTACGTGTAGGTACTTTAGGTGGTGAAGACCTCCCACCCTACACCCAGTCCCAATCGTCTGACTCATCCGAGGATCCTGCACAAGACACGAAGATGAAAAAGTGATGTTAAAGCCAAAGTTAGCAAGTTTGCTGATCGAAATCAAACTGATTGACAAGATAGGGGCAAATAGAACGTCCGGTAGAGAAAGGCGACCGCTAGGGTCAGAGGAGATAGTGATGGCCCCTTGACAAGAAATTGGCAAGGGAGATCCATTAGCAGTGCGAAGCTGGAGCTCAGGACAAACACGACCACGATCAATGAGGGCGGAAGTGTCAAAAGCCAAGTGGTGTGATACACCAGATTCTAGGATTCATGCAGTTGAGGTAGTACCAGTAGAGGTCGAGGCAGATAGTGGCATATAACCAGGCTTCCTCAGACGTGTATAACAGTTCCCCTTTATATGACCACTTTCTTACAGTAGACTCACCAGAGTTCCCAGTAGGTCGTCGATAATAAGTAGGTTGGTGATCCCAGATAGATTGACCATAACCTCTAGGGTCAAAGGCTCCCAAGAGAGCAACATTCAGTTTGGGAAGTTTGTCGGGCTTCAAAGAGGCACTCATGGTTGACATCTCGGAGGGGCGAGAGACAACATATCAAACTATCATGATTTTGCCACTAGAAGATCTCGAAAAACAAGAGGAGTTCAAAGCAACGAGAACAGTGAAAATCCGACTGAATTTGATCCTTCAAAATAATGAAAATTTCCTTTGCTACGATGAAAGAACTGTGTTGTGATACTTGTGAATAGTAGTGTGCAGTAAAATGGATTGAACCTGAGATGAACTGCTGTGAATCCAACAACTCAGTTAATTGAATTGTTGTGAGTTGAACCGCTGAACCACTGTGTTGTACTATTGAACCGCAGTGAATCCTGAATTGAATCTTGAGTTGAACCACTATGCTGTACCAATGGACCACTGATTTAGTTTGAGTGAATTGGCCAGCTCAACTGGAATTTTAAGTGAAGATTTTGTTGGCCGGATGGAGCAAGTGGCTCAGATTTTGCGACCTCGTTTCTACCGTCAGTGGATCTGAACCGACTCGACAATATCTTCTCCTCTGATATTTCGAGGTCAACAACCTTTGTGGGAACCGTAGCCCCTACGACGGCTGCCACGAAGTTGAAGCCTGCGACTAAGGTCACTCATACTCTTCTGCGCCGCTGTTCATTCCCTTCTCAACAGAAACGTAGACGATGATGTCGGGATGTCCAAGTACCCGAAGAAGGTGATCTGCAAGCATAGTTACCAAGTTGGAAGTCGGGAAAAAATCGTTTTGGGGAGAAGTCGGAAAAATCGGGAAAGAGTCGGGAAACAAATGGTAGAATTTTAGAACATATTTATATATAGAAGTCCAACAGGTTTTTGAGCAGTACATGACAGGATTACAACACAATTAATTAGGATAAAAGGTGAAAATCGTGACTTTTTCAAAAAATCGAGAAAGAGTCATGTAGTGAACGTTTATTGAATCAGTCGTGTTTTAATCATGTCTTATTCAAAAAATTGAAGTTTTTGGTAGCAATATTGCAAGGACTCGGCGAAGAAGATAATGTCGTCGCCTCTACTTGATTCGAAGACGATCCACCACCGCCAAAAACGATCCACCGTTAGAAAGTTTGATTTGGATCTCGATGCAGCTACGATAATGAGATCTGGATCTCTATGTAGCTGGATCTAGATCTGGATGCAGTTGCAAATGATGAATGCGGTGAAGTTCCTACGACTCTTATGATGCGGGAAACTCCTCTGCATCCAAGGATGCTCCGATGGCAGATGTGACCTGCCGATGGAGATCAATCCTGGAGATGCTCTGATGAATCGCTGCGATTCGATGGAGAAGCTTCGGTGAATTGCTGCGATGATGTCGTTGATGAGATCGACAACGCAAATAGCATTTGGCTCTGATACCATGTTAGATCTAAAAGAAAAAAAGGAAAAGAGGGTTTAGGAGTAAAGAGCATGCCATACTCATTGGGGCAATGACCCTATATATGACTATACAAAAGATGGGGTCACCAAGGGTGAGCATACCCAAAAGAGGCTAACAAACCTATACAAAGACTAAGAATATATGTACACACTTGAACAAACACTAATAAGGGGGAAATGCTACCAAAAATTCGCTAAACATCAAAGAGAGGGACCAACATTAAAATGAGAGCCTGATACGAGATTGATCCGAAGAAAACAAACAGAACAAAGTTGTTCTAAGATTCCAAGTTGGCCAACATGTTCTCCATATGGGCCACAATATAAGCTAGGAATGGCATATGAAAATTCTCTTAGAATGGGCAGTAATAAGTACATTGTGGATTACAAGCAAACTGGAACCTCAAAAGAGAGTGGTCATCTCATCAAAGGAAAAAAGTGGAGCTCCACAAGCATGCAGAGTAGAAAGCGAACTTTCCGGAGGGTCTTGGGCTATTGGTCAAAAAAAAAGTCGTGTCTTTTTCTGGTTTTAAGAATCAAAAGCGATAAATAGCAACCTACTTACCTCACCTCCCTACCCTTCTTTCATTTTTCCCGTAGTACTCGCCTAAACATCTCACAAAGCCTTTTTGCAACTTAAAAAGGATATAATATACAATATTTGAAGCCAAAAAAAACATTCAAATAAAAAAATTCCAAGGTTGAAGAGGTGGTTGTTTTTGGGGTTTTTTCCCTTTAAATGTTGACATGAAATTTGGTTTTCTTTTCTTGAAGTTCATGGGATCTTCAACAAGTCCATGGATTTGTTCTTGAATATATAGATGCATTGAAGGAATTTTGAATGGGAAATATGTTTTTCCTGATTTACTTCCTTGATAATTTATTAAATTTGAAACCAATGAAATAAACCTTTCCTAAACCAATCAATTGGATCCTGCTTTTGATGACATTGTTTGATAAATTAACTACTCCCTTAAACAAACTCTGATATTCATGGGAAATATTGCTCCTTAAAAGATTCAAATAAATACAATAAAAAATAAAAATGAGTAGTTTTGGGTTAATTTTTATTAGTTGGTATTTGGTAGATTAGTCTTCCTTAAATTGTGTGGAAAGAAGTATCATGTGATTTTTCGGCTTAATAGCTTCATGAAGCAACCAAAATTTCACTTGATTTTTCAAACCACATGTACGCTAACAATTGTGAAGCACTTAAGATTCATAGTTTTTGTTTTGAAGCCTTGCTTGCTTCTATTGTCCAAGAAGCTCAAGAATTAAAGCAAAGGAAGCGATTACTTCTAAAATCAAGAAGGAATAGACCTACCATGATAATTTATAGACAAAGTGTTTGGGATGTTCGAGATAGTGCAGGGATATGATGTAATACTCTAGACAAGAACAAACCAGTAAAGTGATTGCAACTTGGAGGGAATTTGTAGGTGTTTCAACGAAATACAGGACATAACTCCACAAGGGGCATGATTCGAAAAGTGGCACGATGCACTTAAAAATAATTTGTGCTTTTCCTTAATACAACTAGACCTATACGAGCCAAAAGAATACACACTCCCAATGCATTTCGTTATAGAACACCAATAAATCATCAATATAAATAAGGTGAGGTTTGAGATACATCGCTGCAATAAAGGTTCGAAATCTCCATTTCGGTGGAAATTTCGACCTTCTGGATATGGAAATATTTCGTGGAAATATTTCGACAGTGTGGAAATATTGCATTTTTACAGAAATGGTGAAAATATTGCTTTTTCGAAGGAATTTTTTAATGAAACTCTAGATAGTAATAAATCAAGCATAGATACACACTTTGGAACACTCAAATAATATTTCTACCATGTTTAGGGGGGTAGAGCTTCACATATCATGTATTCTATGCAGGCGCTGCTGATTTTTATGCACGCTGTACAGATGCATCTCACTCGGGGGTTTAAAAATATGATATCCAAAGTCCAAACAACGCAAAATGATATTTGATAATGTTGATTAACTTACATGAACACTTATAACTAAGCTGGAATAATATATATACATTATTTTCATCACGAAGAAGTAAAAATAATCATTCATCATCACTTTTCCATGTAATGACATCATCATCAGCATTTTCTTCTTCACTCGTAGTCCATGTAGGTACATCATCATCATCCCTTGCCGGACCAGCTCCACTACCGCTTGCACTGGCATCATGAGCAAACTGTGTCGGCATCCATCCTCTCTCAGCTCGCTCCTGCTGAGAGTGTCTCGAATCTAAGACCGCCTGTCGAAACTGAGCCTTTTCCTCTTCTGTCTCAATATCTAGCGGGTACTCGATATCATCATCTGAATTCTGAACGACTCCTTGTTGATAGAGTGTTGGTATGTCGGGAGTCTCGGAACTTCTCGATCCGTCCCTTCTTGGGTTGCCTAGGGGTTCGAAGCTGAACTCCTTTGTCTCCGCTTCTCAATAGATTGCGCATGAATACTCTGACTTCAAGCGGAGCCTTCAAACACTCTGCTACATCGGGGAAGCAGCCGGCGAGGTGCTGTTTCAATCGTGTAACACCTCCACTTCCGATCTGTTTGCCACAATATGCACACTGTGACTTCTGTTTCTTTGTGTCCAAGGGAAAGCCGTGCTGCCACCCTATGTCTTTTAACCCAGAATCTCTATACGGAGGAGGTTGGGAGGCCATCTGTAAATGATAATAATTAATAAGTAATATTAAACTATAAAAGAAGTCTAAACTGATGAACGAGTGAACGACTAGCCAGCTCATAAGAATAGTTGGTTGAAAATACAGACTATATATCCAAAACCCAAAAGTACATAAGAAATTAAGAATACATCATCAAAATTCTAATGATCCTATAATAGATCCTAGATAATTCCAATTATGCATGTACATATCAGAATATGTAGTGCATACTGCATAGTCAAGAAATTGGGTTTTGAAGCTCAACTTCGGCCAAAAATGACATAAATATTTATACTTGGAAAATATAGTCAAGAAATACATGCAAGCATTTTAACATGCAAACATATTTATACTTGGAAAACATAGTCAAAAAATACATGCAAACATTTTAACATAGTCAAGATTCAAAAAATACATGCAAGCATATTTATACTTGGAATATTTATTGTTCCATACTTCCATTATACCATCGAGATGAATACATGCAAGCATTTTAACTGATGATATATCTATTAAAAAGAAACAACTTTAAAATGATCCACACAAAGCGACCCCTTAATTAACCCATGGTCATTGGTTCGGAACATATAACTCGGATTCACTATTAGAGTATTAGGTATGTTAAGATTAATGGATAAAAAAAAAAGAATAGATTAATAGCATTAAATGATTCAGAACTGAAATTGGATCAAAAGGCTATTATGGAAAAAACACATTTGGAAAAATCATACTTTAAAAGCATAAACAATGGCAGCAAAAACTTTTGGCATAAACAATGGCAGCAAAAATCATATTTTAAAAGCATAAACAATGGCATAAACATTTGAAAAAAAACATTTGGACAAATACTTTAAAAGCATAAACAATGGCAGTAAAAATGCATTTCATAATAATAGAAAGAATGTATTTCGGACCTTCGGCTCGGTGTGAAACTGTGAAGAGACTCGAGAGAGTTAAGAGACGAGAGAGTAAGAGAGCCGGCTGTGAATCCTGTGATTGTGTGAGCAAAGAGCGAGAGGAGAGAGAGAGAGAGAGGGAGCAAGTATTTCGGCTGAGGCTGTGATTCTGTGAAAGGGACCAAAGGGTTTAGCCTTGGGGGAGCAAGTTTCGGCTGTGAAAGGCACCAAAGGGGGAGCAAGTTTCGGCTGTGAAAGGGACAAATGCTTTGGTGAACCCTTTGGCTGTGTAAGGGGGAGCAAGTTTCGGCTGTGAAAGGCACCAAAGGGTTCGGGGTCTTTGGGCAGCCTTAAATAAACCAAAACCCAAAAATTTCGCACGAAAATTCCGCTCTGAAGTGACATTTGGCGGAAATTTCGAGCCAAATCCAGCCAAATGTCATAATCCCCGAAATTGCGCGCGAAAATTTCGCGAAAGCTGACAGCTGCGGTCGCTTTCGGTCGCCACGTGTAATGCATTTCGCGAAAGCTGCACAGCGGGCGCCCGATTTCAAAAAATCGTGGTATTTCGGCGAAATCTCGTGCGAAATATCGCGAGATTTCGTCGAAATATTCGCACGTGACCAGTCAAATCCAGATGCCCCCACGTGAGGTGGGCCCTGCTGTCGGCAGAGATATTTCGCACGATATTTCGTGCGATATATCGCGATAAATCGTGACGAGCTGTCAACTCAAAACAGCCCCACGTGAGGCGGGCCCCGCTGTCGGCCGAAATATCGCGATATTTCGCGAGGCTTATATTTCGTGCGATATATCACGAAATATCGCGAGATTAATGCATTTTCGAACTGATCGATACTGCAGGTCTGATTTCGAATCGGGTTTTCAGTTATCCGAGATATTTCGCGATTTTTCGCGAAATATTTCGATTTTTTGTACCGTGGCTGCAATCTTCTATAATGGAACCTTAGCCATGACCCAATCCAAAATAGCACTGATGGTTTTCCATAGCCTATGGAAGTGGTTGTTTGTGAATATGTTGAATACAACTAGTTATTAGATAATTTTGTTAGGTAATTAAACTTTAGGTCAAAACTTCCCTAGTAGTATTTAAAAGATTTAGACTAATGACATTCAACTCTAGAAATAGTTGAAGCTAAAATGTCATATCATCTACTAAAAATAGTAGGTCCGCATGTGTGTTGCATGTTGGCATCGCAAGTACCATGTTGATTGTTGTCATTGTCGCCATCATCAGCGCCACCACCTTATGTAGTCACCCTACCAACTCCAGCCACCTTATGTAGTCGCCCTGCCTACCACCGCCACTCTCGTCGTAGCCGCCTGCTGCAACAACTGGCCATTGACCAACCAATAACGACACTAACGGTCAATGCCATCTTTGCTCGGGTGCCACCGTCCTGTCTAACGCTATCATCTGCAGTTGCCAACCACTGACCAAATCGATGTCATAGCTCACCAACGACTACCAGCCCGTGGATGTCATCCCTTGTGTGTTGTCGCTGGTCACAAGACCATATCTGTCATCCTCCATTGTTGCTCGCCGCCATGACATCCCAACATCATTGTTAACCACCCATCACCGTTGGTCGCTACCGTTGGCTACCCGTTCTTTGTTGTCGTCCCCTACTGCTTGGCATCATCACCAGTTGCTCGATTGCCTGATCGAGCGATTGAGTGCGATTCACGCAGTGCTGAGATAGGACGGCTTAACATGATTAACCGCAGCAATGCTTGCATTGGACGATTGAGTGTGATTCACCGCAAGTCCACAATTGGTGAATTTCACGGCTCTGTAGAGGAAGGTGACATGGTTCCTGTGCTATGCATAGGGCGAAACACCCCGTTGCCCCATCTCTTTTCTATGCATGTAGGTATAGGTAATAGATAAGGCCTTTCACATATATCCAGAAACACGCCAAATACTGCCGCTACTTGGGAGTGCCTCCTTGTACCGTGCCACCTCTACGTGTGTAGACACTTTGGCACTAAAATGTCCAAAAAATTGAGAATTCAGATAACACTACTTAAGTTCAACCTACATAACATGATTAACATCATTCTAAAATGGTTTAATTAGTTCCAAGAACATGTATTACTTATTATTTTGATGAATTTATATTCGATCCGTATATTGATATAACATGATAAATACATAGATTTATCTAATCAGGTGAATAGATTGTAAGCTGTTAGGCAATTGTGCACCCAATCAGCTACTTAAAACTCCAGGTCTGTTCCTAGGAATATGTCTCTCTAAGAACGCCTAGATGTTATTCAATTATGTGTCAAAACCATTTCTAATTGTCTAGATGCCTAGGCAGCTACTGGTGACAACATTGAGTGACATGTAACATTCCCTATTGATAAAATCCTTTATCAGACATATCGAAAGAGTCAGGACACTAATTCAGTTAGTTATCATTGGACAAACTTCTGAAATGTAGTGTTTTGTAAGATTTACTCCTTAAGTACTGTTTATATTGTTGATCTCTGATTTTGTGTAGGTCATATGACACGCATGCTTGAGTTATGTGCATCAGAAACAGCTATGCATGTACGAATAGATTCATAGAGAACAAACATATTGTTTAACAGGATAAAATCATCCCTAATTCTGGATAAGAAAACAAAAGGTATATAAATTACAAGAAAGGAACTGTCAGGCATCTGTATCTTTAATTATCCATTCATAGGTTTCATTAACAGGGATGGCTATCTTTCTGTCAAGGATCAACGTATCGTGTAGCTTGCTCCCAAAGGCCAGTGACCATGTCGGTACATGCCAGCATTGTACAATATTGATTTGACACATACAAGCATGAAAGATGGTGACACTGTCAGAAGGTATTCAAAACATATAAAATGATAGGAATCTACTTTCAGGTTTATATTGTTCTTTTAGTTTGTTAATGAGACATACCGACGGAATTATTACATCGATATATGAGCCAAGCACACCTTTTACATGATTGTCAGCCGTCCTTGTGCAATGACAGCTGTTGAGAAGTGACAAATGCTAAACTTATAAGTTATAATTGGACTAAAATCCTTGAGCCCCGACCTTGCTTAGAATTCTCCGCTGGTTCCTAAATTGCACTGTATTGCATCTGATTGTGCTGATAAATCTGTTCTGAAAGCTTTGATCAATGAATCCCTTGTGATTCTTGATTAAGTGCTTTAGGTAATCAAGGTTTTAGTGGATGAAGAGGCACGGGAAAGCATATGCTCTGGAAATAAGGGGCTAGAAGCATTCTCCTTATTTTCAGGATCTCATCAAATAAATCAGCTATCCAAATTGACCCAGTTCCTCCGAAAATTTTCCAAACCTCGATTGGTATCCCATTAGGTCCCAGTGCCTTGCCTTTTTACATTTTTTCAAAGCTTCTACCACTTCAGTTTTTTTTTTATTGGCCAATGGGAAACATGTAAACTCCTAAATTGTTTTTCTATTGAGTAAATGTTACTCCCCTAGACTATGTTGTATCTTCATTATTGTGCCCACCTTGTATTCCACAACCAATCTGCCAACTTCATTCGAAGGTCGCCACCTGTAGTTGATGAGCCAAAGTTCTTCTGGTTTGATGAGTGGGACCATAGGTTCTGAGCGGTTAAAAAAAAAAAACTGGGGCCAATGGTTGGTGTATGATCCATTAATCCTTCTAAATAATCACCCCCTCCTCTCTCTCTCTCTCTCTCTCTCTCTCTCTCTCTCTCTCTTGTGTGTGTGTGTGTGTGTGTATGTCAACATGGCCTGTACACAACCTATCAGCATAGGAGATTGCATCTTAATGTTGATCATTTGTAGGCATGTTTAAATGGCTTACTACTAGGTGCTGGTATTATTTGGAACTTCTTGGATATGGCATACTGTTGATCCAAAATCGAAATTCATCTGTCTTATTTTAGGTGTAAGTAACAATGGTTGATAGTTAATGAACTTTCTGTTATGTATTTTAGTTACTGAAGGGCAATTTTCTTGTAAGTTCTGTTCTTCATACTGATGTGAGGTGTTTACGCTTTTAGGGATGCATTTGTTGATTATTGGGTCAACAGCAACATGATGACAATGGATGTAGCTACTCAAATATTTAAGATTTTGAAGCAACCAGATCGCAAGTACCTTACTAAGGTCTGATTAGCTTTTCTTTTTCTCCCTCAAAATTCTTTCTTCATCTACTTCTGCTAGTCATTATTTCTATCTTATTCGGATTCCTCATAGATCTTATTCATTATTCAAGTTAAGTACGTCAATGTGTTTCTGTGGTTGCAAACTTTATTCGTTACGTTCTGGGTTTTAGCTTTATATATTTATTTCCAACTCAATTCAATCTGAATTTGTGTAGGAGGACTTCAAACCTGTTCTTCGGGAACTTTTGGTAACCCATCCAGGGCTGGAATTCTTACAGGGCACACCAGAGTTTCAGGAGAGATACGGTTTGTTCTTTAACAATTACCAATATGTAATAACAAGGAAGTGATATAACATCATGGTGTCAAAGAAGTGATCTGACGTAATTTATCCATTGTATTTGACATCATGGTCTGCTCCTTGGTTGATGATCATAACCTTTTTTTTTCCACAAATGTATGCGGTTTATTTATTTGTGGGAAATAAGTTTTGTGGATTGGTGAATATATCCATTTGTTATTCCTGGTGATTACTCTTGTCGGTGATTTAGTAAACGACAAGATCCTACTGCTTTACATAATTATAGCTGTCTAAGTTTGATTGTTCACATCACTAAAGAGCAAGAAAAACATGAGCATTGATTCTGGAAAATGTAAGCCACTATGGAGCCAATGTTTGGTTGTACATGGACATTTATGAAGTGTGAGAAGTCACTCTATTTGAAACTCGCAAGGTACGTAGTACAGTGGTATAGCATCATGTTGGAATGGGCCAGAATTTTGTTATTGCTTGGGATATTATAGGAAACTGATCTTTTTTCATATCCTGAAAGGGGATAATTTGGCATATTGCACATAATACACGAGAAATTAAAACTTATTGGGCACACAAGGAGGCCGATAACAATAAACACTCAGTCTTTTCTCATATTGATAATTCTGCTAGCATCTTTATGTTAATGATCACATTTTGCCTTTTGTTGATTGACAAGAGAGTTTTTATATATGGAACAAAGAGTGGATTGTGTGGATGACTAGTGTGCAAAAATAGGTCATGGTAAAGGTTTACCTATCATGGTTAAACATATTCAGACATTAATTGTTTCCGTTACATTTCATTTTTAAGGAATAGTACTGCCACAAGATATGGGATTTTCTTGGTGTTATGTTTTTATATTTTATTTAATTAGGACTTCTTTAGTTTAAGATTTACAGTTGACTTATTCTGGCATATCTTAAGATTCCTTTTAACAGTTAGATGTACTAGTATAATAAGCACAGTTAGATGTACTAGTATAAATAGGAAAGTTAATGGTACTACTTTGGTTTTGTTTCACCTAAGTTAAATAAAGAGCGATAGGAGGTCTTGTTGAAACAGAGTTGGTTTCTTTTACCCTTAACACATCTTGCTCTTCATTCAGCTTCTCTTTTGGTGTACCTTTGGGGCAATTGCCTATTGTGATCCCTGATCGGACTGCATTTGGTAGAGTCAAGGTTCTTTTCAATTTTAGACACAAAGCAATGCAAATTGGAAAAGATACTTGATGATGTCCAGCCATGTTTTGAAATTCCAAGGTAGTGAAAGTTTGGTTCATGGTGCTAAAGTTGTAAAAGATGGACGAGAGTATCATGAAACACTTGGTTATAACTATGTTTTTTCTCCATGATCATCAATAACTTCAATCTTAGTTCCTACCAGTGTTTTAGAACTCTAGGGGCATCAAATTTGATAATCAAATTAACGGTTTTTATGAACAGTCAGTAAATCTTCTAACATTTGATGCCCCTAGAGGTTTTAGAATTTGATGAATTTTGATGAGGATGATCAACTTGGCATAGGTAGTATGCCTACCAAGTTTCATAAAATTCTGAAACCTCTAGGTTAGTTTCGCACAAGGTTTCGCATATAAGAGTTTCTCATTGGATCAGGACCATATATATATATATATATATATATATATATATATATATATATATATATATATATATATATATATATATATATATATATATATATATATATATATATATATATATATATATATATATATAGGGGCATGCGGTAAGTGCGACACCGCACTACAACCGTCTGATGCACCGCTGCGTGCATGCGATGCACACAGCGGGTGCATTAGACGACTGCGGTGTGGTGCCGCACTTACCGCATGCCGCATTATAGCATGCCCCTATATATATATATATATATATATATATATATATATATATATATATATATATATATATATATATATATATATATATATATATATATATATATATATATATATATATATATATATATATAGGGAATAGGGTACACGGTCCTCCTGACTAGTCAACACGCTAGTCCTCCCATCAATTTGGGTGCCACATGACACTTTTTAACCATAATTTTTTTATGGATGGTCAATCCACTCTACTTAGATCAAGATTTAAAAAAAAAATTCTAAAAAAAAACTTAAAACAACCCGATCAAAGGTCGACAAATTTAACGGTAAACTGTAGCGGACAAATAGCCCTTGCTATGGTTAATGTCAAAATGCCACTTGGCATATTTTTTTTCCAAGTATATATATATATATATATATATATATATATATATATATATATATATATATATATATATATATATATATAGGGTCGGGATCCAGAAACACGCTACTTTACCACAGAGTTAGACACGCATCTCCAAAACCCTAGATAGAGGTTTCAGAATTTGTTGATTTTTTGTGAGGATGATAACCTTGCCTTAGATAGCACATCAGTAAAAAATCAGCGAATTCTAAAACATATAGACTAATCAAATATTCCCTTCAATTTAATGGTTAAAATGAACGGTCGATAAAGCTTTTTAGATTTGATGCACCTAAAGGGTTTAGAATGTGCTGATTTTTTATGGATGTTCTAAGGTAACTTCATCATCCTTAAAAAAAAAATCAACAAATTCTGAAACCTCTATCTAGGGTTTTGGATGATCGTGTTTAACTCTGTGGCAAAGTAGCGTGTTTCTGGATCCCGACCCATCAATGTTTTAAAAAACGGAAGGCGGAAGACGGGCGGTCAAGTGGTTTCAAGGCGGAAGGCGGAAGGCGGACGACTAGGCGGGCGCCCGGAGAAAAAGGCGGGCGCTCACCTATATAAAATATATTATATATATTCTATATGTATGTATATATATAAATTCATAATTCTATATAAAAAAACAATATTAGAAAGTTTTACATATGCAAACATCAAAACTATCGATCTGAATATAAAAGTTTTATGAAAAGGGAGGAGGGGATTGGGTGGGTAGGGGTATTTGGGTATGGTTACCTCAATACCTATACCCAATTGTCTCTCCAACTTGAGTATACCAGATAATACAGTTGTACTCCAACTTTATTGTGATGTACCCAAATTCCAACCAATCATATATTGTTATCCAAATTCTATCCAAACTCATACCATACTAGAACCAATATAGTAAAAAATCGTAAGAGCTTCTTAAACATTTCATCACAATACATTGAAAAAAAAATTCCTCAAGCAATTGCATATGGTGAAGAAACAAAAAATTCATTACAGAAAAAAAAAATTTCCTCAAGCAATTGCATACAGTGAGACCGCCTAGGCGCCCGCCTTTTACCCGCCTAGGCGGGCGCCTAGGCGGGTCGGATCCCGCCTAGGCGCCCGCCTTTGTTCAACCCGCCTGCAGTGCTGCTTTTTGCTGAAGCGGAGCGGCCAACCCCCTAAAACGCCTAGGCGGCCGCCTAGGCGGCCGCCCGGACCGCTTTTTAGAACAGTGCGACCCATATATATATATATATATATATATATATATATATATATATATATATATATATATATATATATGGGGACGGGGAGCCTGGACCTCAGGTGCAGCGTGAACGCTGCACCGGAGCCCCCTGCACGCGCCACGTGTCCTGCAAATCCGGCCGGATCGAGTTTAAAACCTGGGACGAACCGCAGCCGTCCGATTCTTTAGATCGGACGCCAGATCCGGCCGCCCGACTTTCAAATGCACGGGATCGATCGCAGCCGTCTGATCCGTGCAGTGCACCCCGCCCGCCGCCGTCTGATCCGTGCAGCGCACCCCCGCCCGGTGTATCAGTTGGACCGGGTGATTCCCATCCGTTCCATCAGGGGAATCGAACGGATAAAATCGAGTTTCGCTGTTACTGTAGCCGCTACAGTAACAGCGAAAAACGTTTACGTCCGTTCGATTCCCTCGATCGAACGGACAAGAATCACCTGGCTCAACTGATACACCGGGCGGGGGTGCGCTGCACGGATCAGACGGCGGCGGGCGGGGTGCACTGCACGGATCAGACAGCTGCGATCGATCCCATGCATTTGAGAATCGGGCGGCCGTATCTGGCGTCCGATCTAAAGAATCGGACGGCTGCGGTTCGTCCCGGGTTTTAAACTCGATCTGGTCGGATTTGCAGGACACGTGGCGCGCGCAAGGGGCTCCGGTGCAGCGTTCACGCTGCACCTGAGGTCCAGGCTCCCCGTCCCCTATATATATATATATATTCGTTGCTGCACCTCTCACTTGTTTACCCCCCTACAAGTCTTGGAATTTGATGAAATTTGGTGAGGGTGTTTTCTAGGGTAAGATGATCATCCTCATAAATTTTCATCAAATTTCAAAACTTCTAGGCGGGTCAAATGATATAAACAAAATCTGCAGATTTTAACGGTGACTGCAGACGGCTGATTTTGCTTCGACCATTTGAACTCCCTAGAAGTTTTGGAATTTGATGAAAATTGGTGAGCATGATCATCTTACCCTAGACAACACCCTCACCAAATTTCATCAAATTCCAAAACTTCTAGGATGGTCAAACAATGTTTGAGGTGCAGCAACGACACTGCACCTCAGGTTCAACATCCCTTTTCCCTATATATATATATATATATATATATATATATATATATATATATATATATATATATATATATATATATATATATATATATATATATATAGGGTCAGGATCGGATGACCCATCAAATTTTGACCCAGCAAATAACCCAGCACCCTTTGATGCACCTAAAGGTTTTAGAATGCGCTGATTTTTTGTAGGTATCTTGTCTATGGTATGTTGATCATCCTCACAAAAAATCAGCCCATTCTAAAACCTCTAGGTGCATCAAATGCGCTCTTCAAATCAACGGTTAAAATTAACAGTCGAAAACCGTTGATTTGAAGAGCGCATTTGATGCACCTAAAGGTTTTAGAATGTGCTGATTTTTTGTGAGGATGATCAACATACCATAGAGAACATGTCTACAAAAAATCAGCCCATTCTAAAACCTCTAGGTACATCAAAGGGTGCTGGGTTATTGATGGGTCAAAATTTGCTGGGTCATCCAATCCTGACCCATATATATATATATGGAATAAGGAACACGGTCCTCCCGACCACGCAACACGCTAGTCCTCCCTTCAATTTGGGTGCCACATGACACTTTTTAACCGGGGTTAGGGGTTGGTCAAGGTGGGTACATCCCTCCTAACAATGATCATGAAAAAAAATTTGAAAAAAAATATATGCCAAGTGTCATTTTTAAATTAACCATAGCAATGGCTATTTGCACGCTACAGTTTACCGTTAAATTTGTCGACTGTTGATCAGGTTGTTTTACGTTTTTTTTTTAGATTTTTTTTTTAAAATCTTGATCTAAGTAGAGTGGATTGGCCATCCATAAAAAGAAATATGGTTAAAAATTGTCATGTGGCACCCAAATTGAAGGGAGGACTAGCGTGTTGGGTGGTTGGGAGGATCGTGTTCCCTATTCCCATATATATATATATATATATATATATATATATATATATATATATATATATATATATATATATATATATATATATATATATATATATATATATATATATATATATGGGAAAAGGGATGCTGGACCTGAGGTGCAGCGTCGTTGCTGCACCTCAGGCATTGTTTGACCATCCTAGAAGTTTTGGAATTTGATAAAATTTGGTGAGAGTGTTGTCTAGAGTAAGATGATCATCCTCACCAATTTTCATCAAATTCCAAAACTTCTAGGGGGTTCAAATGGTCGAAGCAAAATCAGCCGTCCGCAGTCACCGTTAAAATCTACGGATTTTGCTTCGACCATTTGACCCCCCTAGAAGTTTTGGAATTTGATGAAAATTGGTGAGGAGAATCATCTTACCCTAGACAACACCCTCACCAAATTTCATTAAATTCCAAAACTTGTAGGGGGGTAATCAAGCGAGAGGTGCAGCAATGATGCTACACCTCGGGTGCAGGCTCCCCGCCCCCTCTCTCTCTCTCTCTCTCTCTCTCTCTATATATATATATATATATATATATATATATATATATATATATAGGGGCATGCTTGGATGCGGTCTGCGGTGCACCGCATTGGACGGCTGCGGGTGCGGACCGCATTTAAGCATTTCCATATATATATATATATATATATATATATATATATATATATATATATATATATATATATATATATATATATATAGGATCAGGATCGGAGGACATTGTTTTTGCACTCAAATTTTGACATCGATTTTCAAATCATTGGATAGAGGTTTCAGAAGTTATTGGTTTTTTGTGAGCATAATCACCTTGTCTTGGATAACACATCCACTAAAAATCAGCACATTCTAAAGCCTTTAGGTACATCAAATATAAAATGTTTATCAATTGTCTATTTTAATCGTTAATTTGAAGAGCACATTTGATAAGTCTAGAGGCTTTAGAATGTGCTGATTTTTTGTGGATGTGCTATCCAAGACAAGGTAATTATGTCAAGTTCGAGTTTCTGAAAACCCGAGTTGTTGGCCGAGTCGGCTCGATTTTCAGCCGAGTCGAACCGAGTTTTGGTACAGCGGTTCGAACGGCTCAAATCCTCCATATCCATACCTTTTTGTTGTTGCCTTTTTCCAAAAATCTCCCACTCAAAGCTCGAGGCTTGTAATGAGTTCAATTGTACATAAGGAACCCAAAACTTTTGTAAATTGTGAAAGATGCCTCATGTTCCCATAAACCATGTTCAAAAAAATTACACGTGTCTTTAAAGTATATGGCGAATCCAAGAAGTATCCGACAAAAAAAACTAAATAAAAAATATTGACACGTACCAAAAGTGTCCGACACTTGTCCAAGTCGTGTCCAATACATATTGGACCCGGACACGGCGCCTCTAGGGAAGTGTGCATGCTTCCTAGATTACAACCAAACAAATTGAAAGCAAGTGAACACAACACCAGGCCAACAATCCTCATACAAAGAGGGGCTGTATGCTTCTAGAATACAAAAGGATAAGGGTCAAATGCTTCTGTAAGACTGGATGGTTTATGGGGTTCCATGTGGACTCCCCTTGTCGTCGGCCAGCTAGTTCAAGACTTCTAGACGTCCAGATTGGACTGCTAGGTGGCAGGGACTCTCCATGGAGGCTGAGAATGATGCTGGGTAAGGTTGGTCCTCCCATGGGGTGGCCTACTCTCCCAATTTTGGGGTTGTGCCATCTAGATGAAGCCCCAGTGAAGTCTGACAAGGCCTGTTTTTGATAGCCCACACCTAGTTTCAAGTTGGTAAGATCCCAAGCCCCAAGTAATGTGTTTTGGTGGCCCAGATCCTTATGAGAAGCCCACTCATTTTGCAGAACAAGAAGTAGATCTATCTGGTCTCTTCTTTCCCTATCTTTCCACTTGTAGACTTGTGTAGATGCATCAGGTATCTACTTTAAGGAAAAACTGGCACATATACACTTGGCGATTTCTATCTTATTGTGCCTTTCTACACTTCTCAAAATATTTAGTGAAGAATGTGTTTGTTTATTTTTCTTTCATCTCACTAGGTACTTTATTTAATCAACTCAGACCTTCAGTGCCTGAATCTCTTAATTCTTGTTGTTGCATGCTTGAATTTGTACAAATAAATTACTTTGGATCACTGGTTGCATCTACAAGCCCACTCCTTTTGCAGAACAGCAAGTATAGCTGTCTGTTTTCCCCTTCCCCTATCTTTCCTTTTGTAGACTTGTATAGATGCACCAGGTATCTACTTCAAGGAAAACTGGCAAATATACGTTTTTAGCGATTCTATTTTATTGCGCCTTTCTACATTTATTGAAGTGTTTATAGTGAAGGATGTGTTTGTTTATTTTTCTTTCATCTCACTAGGTACTGTATTTAATCAATCAGAACTTGAATATCTTAATTCTTATTCTGTTGCGCGATTGAATTTCTACAAAGAAATTCTTGATAAATAATGTTTGACTGCTGGTTGCGTCGACAACAGTTGCAACAAATGGGATTTTTATTCTAATTGAATATTGGTATTGTACCGCATTTGCAATTTATTGATCTGCTGTTGAAGTGCCTTTAAGACTTTCCCAGCTCTAACCTCGGCGTTTGCTTTCACTAATATATTTTATCTTAAACTCTTGTTCCAGCTGAAACTGTCATATACAGGATATTTTACTATGTGAATAGATCTGGAAATGGCCAACTCACCCTCAGAGAGCTGAAACGGGGAAATCTAATTGCTGCAATGCAGCACGCAGATGAGGAGGAAGACATTAACAAAGTTCTAAGGTTATTACTTGAGTAGATATTTGCAAATTATTTACTATATAATTGGTATTTGATGTAATGAGCAATATCTTGAAATGTTGTTATTTGTAATGTTGCCTTTTTCATGTTACTCTAGATGTTCTGAAGAAATGCCACTTAGCGACCCCACTTTGCAACTCCAAGGTTTTCGGTTCAAATCAATGGTACACGATCAAAATTATGCCAAAAAAAATACTACATCAAAGGGCACAACTTTTATCGTAATTACAAGTGCCATTTCACTGAATTGAATTTGTGGGGTTGCAAAACTAAAGATGCTTAGTGACATTGCACAGTATAAACGCAATTATCCTCAACTCCGTAAAACTGAAGTTGCGAAGTTTCAATAATAGGTGGTGAAGGCATCAAAATATGACCAAGTCTTGGAGGCTTTAAAATTTGGCTAAGTCTCAACGAAGCCCCAAGGCTCCAAACTTGGCTAAACATCGAAGACCCAAAATTTGACTAAGTCGCAGAGGATTGAAAATTTGACTAACTCTCAACAAGCCTTGAGGCTCCAGATTTAGTGTCAAAAACTCAAAATTTGGCTAGTCTGGAAAACTTAGGATCTCAACAAGCCCCGAGGCTCCGGACTTAGTGTCAAAGATTCAAAATTTGACTAACTCCGGAAGACGTAGGATCTCATCAAGCTCGGAGACTCCAAATTTAACTAAGTCATGAGAAACTTTAAATTTCATCAAGTCCAGGAGACACCAAAATTTCGCTAAGTCCTCAAAAGCCCGATGCTTGAAAGCAATGATAGATTTAACATGATGTTTATCACATGAAATTTAAAAAATGCCATTATTCTGTTTTTTTATTAGAATTTGGATTCTCAGGAAATTGGCCCTTCCTAATTTTCTTTCCATAACAGGTTTGTATGTTTGCTTGTTCCCTGGGAAATGAAAGCCCACGTTTTGTCCGATTTCATTCCTCAAACAAAACAAGATGAGGACAGATTTGGAAATCCCTGGGTATTTTTGGGGTTTCATGGATAGGGTATGAACTCATTTCCTGGGAATTTCAATTCCCAGGAAAAGAATACAGCCTTGTGCGCATGCTTATGTCACATTGTGAGGAATGAAACTTAGCATGGGATGAACCAGCATGTTATTTCAGTATTGATCTGTTCTTTCTTTTTAGTATTTTTTTCTTTTTTGGGGGGATGGAGGATCCATGCTTTGACTTGATAAGGTACAACTGTGAGTTATTTTCTTGAAGACAGGGTGTTCTAAGATTGTTTCTCGTGCAGGTACTTTTCGTATGAGCACTTCTATGTGATATACTGCAAGTTTTGGGAGCTTGATACCAATCATGATTTCTTGATTGACAAAGAAAATCTTATTAAATATGGAAACCATGCACTTACCTATAGGATTGTTGACAGAATTTTCTCACAGGTATGTCTTTATGCTGTCATGGCTTCTTAGATTGTGTAACACTACTCATATTTTAGATAGATGTAGCTAGCATAATTTTAACCTTTTCCTGACAATTTGTGACTTAATTGCCTCTAGATTCCCCGGAAATTTACCAGCAAGGCTGAAGGAAAAATGGGTTATGAAGATTTTGTTTATTTTATGCTGTCGGAGGAAGATAAATCATCTGAACCTAGCCTTGAGTATTGGTAATGTAAACTGTTTCATGTTTATAATTTTCAACTCTCCGTGCATTCTATGCCCTTCAGTATTATGCTATGTCTTCATTGTATAGTTCAACCTACAGTATATGATTTTGACTTCTATCTGTAGAACATATCAGGTTCCTGGAATATTTTTTCTTCTTGATTCAATAGAATCACTCCTTCATTAAAAAATACGATGGGCTCATGCTTCTATGATTTATTCTGAAGGCTAACCCTTTAATTTTGCTTCCTCCATTGATGAGCATTTTTGTGTGATAAAATTTTTCAATTATTGATTTTGATGTATCCATGACAATAGAATCATTTGGCAGACATGAAGATATATGGTTCTTCCATTACCAGAGATCAACTTTGGATGACATTGCAACGTTGTTTAGCAGTTCGATTGATCGTTTTTGTATATTTATTGTTATCAAATCTTTACATGAATTAAAATGACAAGACACTGAGGAAGAATTGGCCAACAGTTAGAAAATTTTCTTGTCAGTGATTGAGAACCTTTTCTTTTTAGTTACAGTTGATAAAATTAAATGTGAGTGAAAGATTATGCCTCCATCGACATAGATGAGAGAACAGTGGCCATGTAGTTATCTAGCATTTCTAGATCTGTTAATGAACTAGGTAAAGAAGCTGACAACGGTGTTGAATAGATGCATGCTTTTGTAATGGCCTCATGTATGCTACCTCATTTTATTGATCATATTTGTTTAACAAGTACCATCTTATATTTTTTGTTTAGGTGGTAAACAGATCTTAGGTGATTCCAAATCAAGAAAATGTAATGGACCGGAGTGTTATAGTTCTTACTAGAGTTTAGGTGGAAGAGGCGAATCATGGAAAGGCGATATATTGGACAAGAACATACAGTGAGAATTGCCTAAAAAATGTTCCAAACAGAAAACACACCTAAGTGAGCAATAGGAACATGTTTTCAAATTGTCTAGAGAATCTTCTGCCATTAAAGGTTGCACTAGCCCACAACAAAACTGTTCTAATTTGGTATAATACTCTCTTCTATGCATACCAGTGTTCAAAAACCCGAAACTCGGACTCGACTCGAGTAACTCGAAGACTCGACTCGAAACTCGACTCGGGCGACTCGGTAATTATATATATATATATATATATATATATATATATATATATATATATATATATATATATATATATATATATATATATATATATATATATGTGTGTGTGTGTGTGTGTGTGTGTTAAAAACTCAAAATAGTAAATAGCCCGAGTCATACCGAGTCACAGCTGGTCCGAGTTTCGGTCCGAGTCAACTCGATTTTTGGCCGAGTCTAGTTGGACCGAGTTTTGGAACTATGATGCATACTAAGTCTATGAATTAATGCTCATCTGCTTTATTCCTGTCACGATGTCTTATCGTCATGACCAGTCTTCCTATGATCGCTGTCCTAGCAGCCCCTTTATTCCCTTGATCTCATCGACACGTAGGCCTACAAAAATTTCATCCAACAACTCAAGGATTTCCCTATTACTCTCTATCGATGTCTAAAATATCACTTGGAGTTTCGCCTTCGTGCCATTGGAGAACGAGTCCATTGTCTCGGCTTATGTGAAAATTTTCACAGAATGGATTCTATATAATTTTCATACTACATCAATAGAGAGCATTTCGTTGGAGACTCACTCCATTCCTAGGAAGCACCGATACGGATACGGGGATCCGGATACAGATACGGGGATACGTGGATTTTTAAAAAACTAGGATACACGGTACGGTGGGGATACGTTTGTAATTTAATATATATATATAAAATATTAATAATTAAATATAATAATTTTTGTGCTAGAATATGAGTAGTAAATAGTTTGAAAACAATTGTAACTTCAATCCATCCAGCAGATGAACAACAATGTGGATTTCAGCCAAATTGTTAGGGTTTCGGCCGAAACCGTCAAGGTTTCGGCGGCTGAAACCCTAACAATCCGAGCGAATCTCACTCGAGGCTTTGGATTTTTAAAAAAACCCTTCGATCATGCCTTCAATCATGTGATTTGAAAAAAAAAAACAGAAAAAGTTATTTTGCCTTTAGTCCGTCCAGCAGAAGACCGACAAGGTGGGTTTCAGCCTAATTGTTAGGGTTTCGGCCGAAACCCTAACAATCCGAGCGAAACTCACTCGAGGCTTTGGATTTTAAAAAAAAACTTCGATCATGCCTTCAATAATGTGATTTGAAAAAAAAACCCAGAAAAACAACTTTGCTCTTCAATCCGTTCAGCAGAAGACCGGAAAGGTGGGTTTCGGCCGAAATCGGCAAGGTTCGGCGGCTGAAACCCTAACAATCCGAGTGAAACTCAGTCCGTCCAGCAAAAAAGAAGAAGAAAAGGAGAAGAGAAGAAAAAAAAAAAACTTGAGCACTGGTCATCGCCGCTGCCTCGTCGTCGTCGCCTGGTCGGTGTGGTTGCCGCCTCGTTGTCGTCACCTGGTTGGTGTGGTCGCCGCCTCGTTGTCGCCTGGTCGCTCCCCCTCTCGCTCTCCAACAAGGTCGGCCACGAGATCTCAGTCTGAGCGATCTGAGGTTAAGTTATAACCTAAAAAAAATCACAGCCGTCCGTTATACCAGTTGACGTGGCATCCAATTAGTGCGATTCACCAGATGGGTTTGACCCATTATCACTTACACCCCTTCATGTTTAAAACCCTACAAATCCCCCCCTTTATTTTGAAAAACACACCATTTGCACCCCCTCCTGGTTCTGTTTTGGGTTTTCAAACTATAGGGGGTGTAAGTGATCATCGGTCATAATACAGGGGGTCTATGTGTAATTTAACCTATATAATATATGTATAATATTATATATTTAGACCCAATACGTATCCCCGACGTATCGGGTCGTATCCCCGACGTATCAAGTTGTATCCCCGGCGTATCGGGCCGTATCCCCGACGTATCGAGCCGTATCCCCGGTGTATCGAGCCGTATCCCCGCCGTATCGGATATTGTTTTTTTGTTTTTTTTAATTCCGATACTTCGTAGCCGTATCGGATACGTATCCCGCCGTATCGGGCCGTATCGGAGTATCGGGAAGTATCCGATACGGGTATGGCACTTGTTTTGAAGTATCGGTGTATCCCAGCTCCATTCACATTGCCATCAAGGATGAATTGAGTTGGCGGCAACAACAAAACATGGAACAAACCAGACGTCAGAAACATGATATCGATCGGATCAGGCAATCCTATTTCAATAGGCGTTTTCCGCCTCTTGTAAAGTTTTCGTCACCAGTACATCTGCAAGTAGAATAGAAAACAGAATTGGACAAATTGATGGATGAGTTACGAATCTTGGTCAACAAAATTGGAGTTCAAAGAGCATCTCCATCTCCATCGGTACTATTAGTGAAGATCCCTAGGGAACTCCACGTTTCGATGATCTTTCGATTTTAGTAGAGCCTCCTCACTTGGTTGAGACTTCCGAGGAGCTCCCACCGCCACCAGCACTTTCTTTGGAGCTTCCACTTGTGCCAACATTTTCAGTAGTTTGGAGACTACATCTTCAGTGAAGCCCTCGCCGCCAGCTGTGCAACCACCTGTAGTGGATTGTGTTGAGATGGTTCTACCAGCCGAGCCAATTCTGGATGTCAACTTCTGCTAGCCTTGACTGTTGACTTCATCCGGCTAGATCTTCCACCCCCAGTTTGGATTCTTCTCTGGTTTCACTTGGGTGTGGCTTCATCTACGTTTGTACATCAACCTGCCCAGGTGATTGCTGCAGGTAGCTCGTGCTTCGACTTTTCTTGTTTCTAGTCTCTGCTTAATGGCACCACATCTTTCGCGTGGGACTCGAGAGGTGACTACTGTACACTACGACATCACCTTAAAAGTCTCCACTAGTTGTTGATTTAGAGACACTACTAAAGTGGTAACTTCGGTGTTATATCTGTCTATATTCTTCAAGTTAAAAGTGAGGATGAGTTCTTTGCAACGAAAGTGATTGATGCAAGCAGATTTTTTATGCACGGCTTTTGAGGCTTGGGCTTGGACCTGTCAATGGATCAGATTCGGATCGGATTAGGCTATATCCAAATCTAATCCGTTAAGTAAACGGGTTATCGGATTCGGACTGTTATTTGATCATCAGATAAAAAAACCCAATCCATATCCATTTAAGTACGGATGGGATCGAATTCAGATTAGAATCCGGATTATGGACAGTACATCGGACGATTGTGATATCGTTAACCTTCGAATCTACAGAAGAACAGTCGATTCTGAACTTGGGACTCGGAAGGGCCAGGATAAAATCCGAATCAATCGGGGGACCATGAGAATCTTTTTTATATTAGCCCTTAGGGCCTTAGATCTAAAGCAATTTAATCTAACAATGGATGAAATATAATATATTATGTTATAGTTTGTCGGATCGGGTTCTTAAAGGATAAATTGGCCTAATTCCATATCCGATTTGTTAAGTAAATGATTATCGGATCCAGACCATTACCGGATAGAAAAAACCTAGCAATATCCGACTTAACGGATCAGATTCATATCAAAATCCGGTCCATTGACAGGTCTACCTAGGCTCGACCAGATGCGACGGCCCATCTCAGACGAGGCCCAATTAACTTTTTATTTTTTTTACTTTCTATTTAAGTTCTCATTTTAGTCATAATTAATAGGGTTAATTGTATACTTGGGTAACAAGTCGTCTTTTAGCATTTTTAGTCCCACATTGTTCGTAGATGGTTATGCATGTAAACTGACCTATTAATCTATTATATAAAGGTCTGATCTCTTTCATTTTAGTTAATGAATGAATTATTGAAATTGTGTTTCACAAGTCCTTTTCTGTTGATAGGATGCATCTTCTCCCCCCCCCTAGGTGTCGACTCCAAGGAAACCCTAAGTGTTGATTCCTAGGTTCTTCGCCCCCTCTTCTTTATTATCTCTCTGTTTCTCCCCTCTCTTTGTCTACGAATCCCCTTGCCATTAAAACATTTCCTAAAGCCTTTTAAGCAGTCTCATCGAGTTTATTCTCGCATCGAACCTTAATTTGAGCTAAAACAACCCTGAAACCTTTCAAAACCCTAGATTTTCATCATCAAAATAATCCCAAAGCATTACTCTATTATTCCTCTAACTTTCCTATATAAGATCCACCACTTTCCATCGCCAAAAACCTACCATGAGCCCAAACCCAAATCTGATAATCCTTTGTTATCTCTACATCTAATGGACGGATCACCTCCAAACTTCTACCATAGTTTCCTTACATCTAGATCTACTTACCCTCCAAGTTTTAACCCAACCTGAAAAACTGAACATGATGAAAATACTAAAATAGCCCTCCATTGTTCTTTAAATTCGTACCTTCCAAATCCCAAAATTTTTACATAGAGTGAGGACCCTTCTTTTTCGCGGGACCCCCTACTTCGTCCTGCATCATCGGGTCAGATACATCAACAAATCAAGGAGGTCGAGCGATCATGGGAGATAAACCACATCTCAACTAATCACGTGATGATGAACCCGTACCAACAGGAAGTCACGGGGATGGTGATTTAGTCCACCGATCGCAACTTGGAAGGGATGGCCTGCCCCCACGTTGACCACCTTGTCATCTAGTTCCGGATCAACATCTTTGAGATCCGTTGGGTGATGGTGGATACAGGGAGCTCGGTGGAAGTTTTCTTCTTGATGACCTATCCAAGGATTGTTCTCTCAAAGACGGTCGTGTTGCAAACCCAGCCCGCCTTATATGGATTCCCCGAGGAGCCTGCCCGGGTTGAAGGGGAAGTCATGATGCCACTGTCTGCCCTTATTATCAACTACATTGTGAGGTTCATATTACTCAATGTGGACTTTTCCTACAATGTTGTTGTGGTAGTCAATGATCGTGATCAGAGATGCCTTTTAGAGAAGTAGGTCATGCAGAGGCAGCAGGTCTGACTTGCCCCTTATGGCAGTGCAGATATCGACGTCAAGCTTTAGGAGTTTTGACATGGCTTTTTCCTTCAAAACTTTAGACTCGAATGCATGCGGGGACGGATGTCCATCTTGTTTAGATCACTTGGCGAGTAAGAGATTGATTGGAGCAACGTTTAGGGACTGCACACGTACAAGGGATGTGGAAGCCTGATGAAGGGGGAGTGCGGACAAGACAAGCAATGAAGGGATGTCTGGGGGGGTTATCTTCTCACCAATCCTCCCAAAACAACATAGACCTCTTGGCACATGGCCTACTCGGTTGCTCGTTGACTTGATGACATGCTTACAGAAAATGTATGCTAGGGTTATTCCAATCACATCTCAGTGGTGAAGAGCCTACAACGAGGTTGCATGTTCGATACCGCCTACCTGTGCTAACTAAGGGCTTTATCCCTGTTGTGATGTACGCCGACTTTGAGTCCGGCATAGGGGCCTAATACCTGTGCACTTGTAAGTGCCTCCCGGGGGGGGATGGTACCTAAGCCTTGTAGACACAACTAGGGCTGCAAGCGAACCAAGTTGTTCGTGAGCAGTTAGTAAACAAGCTTGATTAATGCTCGTTTGAGTTTGTTTGATTATTAATAGGGCCAAGGCGAAGCCTATAGTTTAGGCTCGTTTAATAAACAAGCCAAGCTCAAGCAGACCGAAGCTTAGCTTGGTCGGGTTCGTGAACATGCTTGTTTTGGGCTCATGAGCAAGCTTGTGAATAGGCTCATGAATATGCTCATTAAAGGGTTAATAGACCTAACATTAGTAACACATGCAGTCTTAAGCTTTTTACTGAGTCTAGAGTTTGTGAACAAGCTCGATAAGGGATTGTTCGAGCTTATTCGATCACTAATTGAACCAATCCTAGCCAAAAGTTTGGGCTCGTTTAATAAACGAGCCAAGTTCAAACAAACCAATGCTCGGCTCGGCTCGATTATTAAACAAGCCAAGCCCAAGCTTGAAGTTTAGACTCATTTAGTAAACGAGCCAAAGCTCAAACAGACCAAAGCTTGGCCCGGCTCGTTTGCAACACTGGACACAACCTAAAAGAAAGTATTATAGGTTGATGTTGAGTTGGTGGAATTCGTTCCACTGGTCAACGCAAGAAAAAATCCGCCACTAGTTCCTGGCGATCTTACCAGGGCAAATCTCACCACGTTCAAAGTTCGGCAGAGAATGGTATAAATAGAAATTGCAGCCCCGCCCGGAGCTGGTGTAGTCGCAAATAAAAATGTAGCCTTCTTGGGGGAGGATCTCCATATCTAGGATATCGATTCCATTCGCTTCAGGTATATTTTATGCTTTTCTCAGCTCGGTAATCGACGGATAGTTGATATGGTATTGAAACGTCATTTGTCTTCGAAGGGCTTCTAAATGGTCGGAGTGAAGGCAAAGAGTTGCACAAAGAGATGGAGGCAAGAATAATGTGGAGGAAAAAGAGAAAGTTGTCTCAAGGGAGCGCTCTTATAGGTGAAGGGAATCCGAGCTTGAGGCAACATATCTTCGGCCTTAAATGTTCCTGAGTAATGAGAGGTGCGTGTCTGTTGGCCAGCATCAATAGCTCCTCGACGTTCTCATCACTCAAGCTCACCATTATACACACATACTGTTGATGTCATCCCACTTAGACAAACCGGAGCAGAGTTTTAACAAGCGGCCGTTGTGTTGGCTACCATGAGAGATCGAAGTGGTCAGTTGTCGAATCAAGTATGCGATATACGATGGCTAGATTAAATCTGCGAGATATAGTAGAGGACCGAGGGCCATGTGTTGCGGAGATGGCTGTGTTCTGAGGCAGTCTGAATTAGCGCCCATATTGTCAACTTTGATAGATGATCACACAACTCAGACTATGCTAATCGAACATGCGGTCGCATATGCGATAACACATCCCTATTGTACAATTTTTTTATTGGGGGAAAAAATAAAAAGAACTCCAAATAATAAAAAAATATTTAGAAAACTTTCAATTAAAGACTTTAGAACTCAAAAAATGGAGAACACACTCTCGGGGGGGGGGGGGGGGGGGGGGCTTATGTCCCTGACCAGTATATTAGCAAAATAATATGGGTTTCAAATTTTGCTAAAATACAAAAATATTAAGTAAACCCTTATGGGGCATTAAAAATTTACAATTATAAGAGAGATGAACTAAAAAATCTACTAAAATTTAAATTTCCAATCGAGGGAGGTGTAACTCTCGCCTGCATCGTGAGATCTTTTGGCCAACCTGTCATCATCTTAATCATATCCTTATTTGATGTACTTAACACAACTCCAACGGCTAAAACTAACCGTTGGATGCGTCTGCACGACATCATGTGGTCTCGTATAGTCTTATGCGACCACACAATTCCAGCGGCTATAACTTTAGGCGGCGTTCATCTTAGTCATATCCTTCTTTAATGTACTCAGCACAACTCCAATGGCTAAAGCTAACCGTTGGATGCGTCCACACAACTACATCGTGTGGCCTTATATTGTGTGTGGACGTACAAACTACTATAAGTATGCGTTGTTTGCACAACCCAAACACTATTATATTTTTTATATGGGATCATGCAGTCACATATATGATCGCACTTGACAACATTGATTAGCGCATCGCCAATAAGGGGACAATTATCATCAAGGAACACGAGAAGAATCACTTTTTCGACTCGACCTCTTGGTGCGTCTCAACCATGACCCACTTGACTTCTTGGGTGGATGGATCCCGCAAAAGACCCAAATGCCTTAGGGGACTATTATAGGTGGTCAAATTGCAACAATTCTTGTTAGACACATTGTTGACCTCGTGGTTGCACGATCGACTACTCATCTCATGCAAAAGGTACCAAACTTGAATGATCTAGAACAAGCACAAAATCAGAAACTAGCTGGCCGATTTGAGGTGCATCTGACATCCATGTGAGGCCCAAGCTCTAATCCTCAAGTTAGCTCAGCCAATCTGCACCCAGATTGTGGCCTGAGTTGATCCAGTCGCCATTCTAGCTTCGATCTAGCCGACTTAAAAGGATCAAGCTAGGCCACATCTCCTAACAAACATCTCTGAGAAAGACGCAATATCTGCAAGGATCATGAGACCCATTCGGTTGTTGGAGGAGATCACAACGTAACATATTGCATGCAGGGATCTTGGGTGCACACCTGTCAAATTCGCAAACCATCTAGGATGGGAAGGTCTTCATCTTCTTCCGTGAAAGACAGAATGATAGCCCTCATCCCTGTGGAATACACCCAAGGAAGGTGCCACAAGTTTGAAATCATAGGGCAAATCTCGATTAGTAGAGGAGTTTGTGGCGTAACAGGTAATGAGATCCACGGGGATGGTTTTAGAAAGGGATAGATCTTGTTTATGTTCTTTGTTCTCTCCTCTGAACCTGCTCCTACTGACTTGAGCGTTAGAATTTATTCGACTCCTCCTGCAGCACTTAGCTGTGAAGCACAGGTACTTCGTTAGGACTGCCGTGGCTCGTACAAGTACCGGGTACTCACCGGGCAAGGGTACGGGTACGGCAAATCCCGTACGGCGTTTTGAATCCGGTACGAGTACCTAGATTTGGGTACAGCACCTGTGTTACATCGGTGCAACCGTACAGGTACGGGTACAAAAAATTAGGAAAAAATAGATAAATTTAGAAAAAAATTCCTAAAAAATAGAAATAAATAAATAAAAATTTGATACAAATAATTTTTTAATTTTGTGTTACTTTTAATTATAGAAAATTATAAAAAGATCATTGATATTATACTAAAATTTTAAAAAAAATTATATAGGTACCCCACCATACCCGTACCCTACTTTTTTAAGGTTTTGCCATATCAACGTACCTGTATTGTATCCGTACCGGTATCCGTACCCGTGCTTCATAGGTGCTAAGGCATGACCAAATTATGGTTGCGGGTTGGAGCATGGACGTCCTCTATTTCCTCCACCGAGTTTACCCGAATGGTCATTGGGGAGGTGATGGAACCAGAAATTTACCCCACAATGATCATGATGACGACTATTTACCGTGGTTCACATTTTACTTTCAGAAAAATCTATGCAATCCCCTCCCATATATCACCATATGCGAGTTTAGACACATTACACAGCTCTCAGTAGCAGTGATTATACTGACATTTATACTCAGCTTACAACCTTATGTCAACGCTCTCACAGCCTTCCATCAACTGTTTGTTGGTTTTGTGCCAAATTCTTGACTGAGGCCTTGATGTGACGTGTAAGATCCATGCCCAGCGCTAGTATGTGATGGGATTGAAGAATGTTATCTTCAGATGCTAATTGATACATGTGGATAATAAGATATTTCTTTTTCTTCAGATGCTATATAAATTTGAAGTTACTGCTTATATTTGAATTAGGTTTGTAATTTTCGCAATATGCAGTAATGCACCTCAATTTGTAATTTCAGGTTCAAGTGTATAGATTTGGACGAAAATGGAGTTGTAACACTGAACGAAATGCAATTCTTTTATGAGGAGCAGTTGCATCGCATGGAATGCATGGCACAGGAGCCTGTCCTCTTTGAAGACATTCTATGCCAGATGATTGATATGATTGGACCAGAGGTCACCTTGTCTCTACTTTACTGTGATTACTTCACAACTCAGCTAGCCAGACATAACTTGCAGTCCTAACAATGAGTTTCTGTGCAGAACCAGAGCTACTTTACTCTGCTTGACCTAAAAGGCTGCAAACTTTCAGGAAATGTATTTAACATCCTTTTCAATCTCAACAAGTTCATGGCGTTTGAAACTCGCGATCCATTTCTTATTCGTCAAGTGAGTGCCATCCTTTGTTTTCTGTATGCCTAGTCTTCCAACAATTTTTTATTTTTTATTTTTTGAGAACGACGGTTGTCCCGAAACCTTTCGGACAATGGCCCACTTTGGGCTTGGACTAATTCCTCCGGGAGTGAAGCCCGACCCACTCGGCAACTCCCACTTCACTCCTGGGTAAATTGAGGGGAGGAGTCGTCGAACCTTCGACCTCCTAACCCAAGCATCTGTTGCCTTGCTAACTCTCTGATCCTGAGGTGGGTATAGGAGAGTGATGTTCTCTTCAAAAACGTTGCTAATAGTGGGGTTTTCAATGGTTTCTTGCAGGAGCGTGAAGATCCTACGTTGACCGAGTGGGACCGATTCGCACATAGAGAATATATCCGTCTGTCTATGGAAGAAGATGGTGAAGATGCCTCCAATGGAAGCGGAGATGTTTGGGATGAATCACTCGAGGCTCCCTTCTGATTTCAGCCTCTAGTGTGAATTGTAGTTCCCTCCGTAGTTCTTATTGGTATTATCATGCTACTTGACCTATTATTCAGTTTGCACATTTTTTATTCCCCCGATCTTAACATTGTTGCTGTCAATATGACTTGTGCTGTCTGATTTCCGGTGGATGTTTCAGCAAAGCCGGCCCCCGAAGCAACTACATTTGATTGGCAGCAGCAACCGGCCTCATTGATGAAAGGTTTGGAGTTTCAGTGTGAAAAAAAATTTAGATTTTTTTCACACTGAACGGAGAAGTTTGCTGCGTAGGCGAGTCACGACAGGTGGTGGTCTGGTGTGCTTCGGGTCGACACCATATGAATGCTGACCCTTTTTCTATGGAAATATCAGTTTTATTGTTAGAGTAGTATCAATTTTATGTTTTCTTTCCTCGTTGCTGTTGTGTGGAAGTATGGCCATGCTTTCATTTCATCTCTTTGCTTTTGATCGGCATGTGTTTTCTTTCTCTTTTTTTTTTCCCTTTTTTTCTTTTTTTCTTTTCAAGCTCGATCAGGTGATATGCCTTTCGCACGGTGGCTTCTGTGGTGTATTTTGACATGGTATTCCTGTTTGATGGAATTGATGATAAAAGGAGGAACATCGCTTATATCATGTTAATTTTGTCATTCAAGTGCATAATTTTTTTTTTTCTGAAAAACTCTTTGCACGATTTGTTTTAAAATTTGTCAGAATGTTAAATCTTTTTATTTTATTTAGTAGTATTTGATTGTGGGAATGCTGTTTTATTTCAGATCTGACTTATAATTTGTATTACGTAGATGTATGTGATTCATGTATATATCTTCTACCCTCTGTCTACGATTCATTCAGTCCGTCTAGCGGTGGTTTTTTTTTTTTTAATTTTTGGGGCAAACCTAGCTGTGGGGTTTGATCCTTGGTTGCATGAGCATGCCGTAAGTACGCAAGGTGGCCGGTCCATCGGATGGCAGGCAATATAGAAGGCTTCCATCTACCAAATACTACTTGAGTAGATCCTGCCGAAAACTCAAAACTAGCAAACATGGAACTTCTAAATAGAATCCTTTCACTAAATCAATTGGTTATTAGGGGGTGTTGCTCTTTGCGCGCGATAGGGCACTCCACGTAAGGCCGGCGTTGCTGCTCCCTCCTGTCCCTTTTCTCCTTCCCCTCTCTTGTACTCCGACCGCTGCAACTGCATCTGCCCTCCTCTCCCTTTCCTCCTCTTCTTTCTCCTCCTAAGGGTGGTGGAAGAAGGTGACAAGGAGGTGACGGTGCCCTTATCTGTAGACCCGGGAGGCTTCGGAGACACATTATTTAATTTTTTTTGGGTTATTTTGACTTTGCCCCCCAAATTTTGACTTTATCCCCTATTTTTCATTAATTAGACTTTACCCTCCAAAACTAACTGTTCCGTCAGCTCACCATCTAAGAAAAAGGGTGAGCTGACAGAAAAGAACTAAACTTTTGGGGGATGAGCTGACGGAACAGTTAGTTTTGGGGGGTAAAGTCTAATTAATGAAAAATGGGGGGTAACGTCTAATTCAAGGCAAAGTTTTGGGGGCAAAGTCAAAATAACCCTAATTTTTTTCTTAGGCTGTCGCCCTAGAAATTTGAGAACGATAATGTTCCACTCTCCTCAAAGGGGTTGGAACATCCCTCTCCCTTTCATTGGCCCACTTTATGGGCTTTTGGTCATTTCACCATGATGAATAAAGTGAAAGGACATACATGCCCTTGAAGTGGGCCAATGAGTCCCCCTTAAAAGAGTTAAAAAAGTTGGTGGAACAAAATCGTTTTCGGTATTAAATCCCTTTTGACTTCATCTGTGACGGTAAAGGGACAGGGGGGTCACCACGCACTAAGTCATGATATTTGTGTCTCATCGTCAGATCAGCTGGCCTTACTGTACCATAGGTAGAGCTGGGACTTGGCCCCGGAAGAACCCTATCAACCAGACCAAATTCTTAATTTGGATAATCACAAGCAACAATGGTTTAGAATTTGGACGGATATAAGTAAAATTTTTTTTATCCGAATTCGAATTTCGACAAACATAGTCAGCCAAATGTCCAACCCGACCCCGATCCAATTGTTGTCCATTTCTTTTAGCTATGAAGAGAAGCAAGCCCTACCCAAATGTCATCCATTTCTTTTACAAATGGATGAAGCCTTTGTGTGATTGAGAGGCATTCAAAGAATTGATCATTGTCAGCAGTTTCTTATTTTACTGGTCTTTGGAACTATTACAATTAAACTTTGAACTGTGGATCTCTCTTAATAGAAACCTACAGTTAATCAAATGTTATTATATGGATCTAATGCAAACTCTGCCATATTTTTTTACCAAAGGTTAGATCAAAGTGAAACGTGTTGGAACTTTTCTCTTAAAAAAATGATCGGATGGGTAATTAATTGCCTTAGCACTTGTTGACTAAATTCATTGTCTTTCCTTATATATACTTGTTGGATAAGTTACATGTAGGGGGTGGCAACAAGTCGGGTTTGGATCGGACCCTATCCTTATCCATATCAGTACCCATTCCTGTATGGTAGGGTCGATACCTATTCGGGTATAAGAGGATCCATACCCATACCCATTCGGGTTTCGGCTATGAATTGGGTATAAATTTGTCTATTTTTCCTTCACCATTCGGGTTTTGGTGCCGCGTTTCTTTATATATATATATATATATATATATATATATATATATATATATAGAGAGAGAGAGAGAGAGAGAGAGAGAGAGAGAATACGGGGTATGAGCTGACAGTCCATTTGCAACTTTGGGCTGTCAGCTAATAGCCCTCCGATCCCCCATCATGAACCGCCCATTTAAAAAAAAAAATTTACCACTGTCACCCAACTGTCACCCATCTCTCTCTCTCGATCTCGAGCACCAGGCTACCAACCCGACGGCCCTCCGGCACCCCCACCTCCGTCTCCTGCCCCCTCCGACCAGCAGCCCGGCTCCGACCAGCCCGACGGCCCTCCGGCACCCCCACCTCCAGCCCCTTCCGACCAGCAGCCCGGCTCCGACCTCCGTCTCGCGAGCGGCAGCAGCACCTGCCCGGCACCGGCGTTGGCCGGGGCGCGGGGCGCAGGCGGCGCAGCCCGACGGCCCTCCGGCTCCACCCTCCGACATCACCCCCTCCGGCGGCAGCCCCCGACCCCGACCAGCCTCCCCTTCCCCGACGACTAGCCCCCTTTCCCTCCCCCTCCGGCGCGACGGGGCTGAGGTCGAGGCTTGGACCCGCGCCGGAGGGGGAGGGAAAGGGGGCTGCCGCCGGGGAGGGGCTTGGACCCGCGCCGGAGGGGGAGGGAAAGGGGGCTGCCGCCGGAGGGGGTGATGCCGGAGGGGGGAGGCGGATCCGGTGCCGGAGGGGGAGGGGGATGCTGCCGGAGGGGGCTCGCCGTCGGGGAGGGGGATGCTGCCGGCGGGGATGACGCCGGAGGCTTTCAGCGAGAGAGGGAGAGAGAGACATCGGGGTTGATAGAGAGGAGATCGGTTTGGGTTTTGGTGAGATTTTTTTGTAAAATTTTTTAACGGTTTGTGATTTAATCGGACGGTGGTGAGCTGACAGCCCAAATGAAAAAAATAGGCTGTCAGCTCATACCCCGTATTCTATATATATATATATATATATATATATATATAGAGAGAGAGAGAGAGAGAGAGAGAGAGAGAGAGAGAGAGAAATGTTACAGTGAGCTATGAGCTACAGAAGGAGAAAATGAGCTACAATCATTTTGACCACACTAAAAGTTTTGGAATTTCGTAAAAATTGGTGGGTGTGTTGTCTAGGGTAACATGATCATCCTCACCAATTTCCAAGGAATTTTAAAACTTCTAGGGTTATCAAACGGTAGAAGCTCTATCCACCGTCCGTAGTAACCGTTAATTTTGCTTCTACCATTTGATGACCCTAGAAGTTTTGGAAATCCTTGAAAATTGGTGAGGATGATCATGTTACCATAAAAAACACACCCACCAATTTTTACGAAATTCCAAAACTTCTAAGATGGTCAAAATGATCTTAGCTCATTTTCTCCTTCCGTAGCTCACTGGTGTAAAACTCGGTTAAGATGCGAAACCCCCTTATTTACGAAACTAAGCCACAGCCGTCCGATCAACCGATCCAACGATCGGTATTCACCCTCCCCACCGATCGCAACTGTTATTGTGGCGGGCACAGTAACAGCGATTTCGGTGGGGGGTTGAATCCCGGACGTCCGATCGGCATGAATCGAACGGCCAAAATTCTTTCCGCCCGGTTAAAAGATGTAGCCGTTTGATCGAATGATCGAACGGATGAGATCCCGTGGGAAACATCGAATAGGACAAAAAGTAATGATAGAAATCATTACTTTTTGTCCTATTCGATTGTTTCCCACGGGATCTCATCTGTTTGATCATTCGATCGAACGGCTATAATTTTTAACCGGACGGAAAGGATTTGGGCCGTTCAATTCAAGCCGATCGGACGGCCGGGGTTCATCCGTACCACCAAAACCTGGGTGGAAAGGATTTGGACCATTCGATTCACGACGATCAGATGGCCGGGGTTCAGCCCCCCCCCCCCCACCAAAATCGCTGTTACTGTGCCCGCCACAGTAACAGCTGCGATCGGTGGGGGGGGGGGGTGAATACCAATCGTTGGATCGGTTGATCGGACGGTTGTGGCTTAGTTTCGCAAATAAGGGGGTTTTACAACAGATCACTCCTCTTTCTCTCTCTCTTTATATATATATATATATATATATATATATATATATATATATATATATATATATATATATATATATATATATATATATATATATATATATATATATATATATATATATATATATATATATATATATATATATATATATATATATGGGAAATGAGTTCCTATGACATGTCATAGGGAGTACCCTATGACATATGGTGAGTTAGTAACCCTAGAATAATTAGAATGTTCTTAATTTTTATGAGGATGATCACTCTATCTTAGATAGGACCCCCGCAAAAAATCGCCTCATTCTAAAACTTCTAGAGGAATCAAATATGATTTTCAATTTAACGATTAAAATGGATGGCTGATAAAGCTTCTAGCATTTGATGCCCCAACAAGTTTTAGAATGCTTTGATTTTTTGTGGACATTCTATCTAAGGTAAGGTGATCATCCTCAAAAAAATTCATCACATTCTAAACATTCTAGCATTACTAATTCACCATATGTCATAGGGTACTTCCTATGACATGTCATAGGAACCCAGCCCTATATATATATATATATATATATATATATATATATATATATATATATATATATATATATATATATATATATATATATATATATATATATATATATATATATATATATATATATATATATATATATATATATATATATATATATATATATATATATCCCAACCATCCACTTGAATCCGATGAATGGTTGGGATTAAACCTCCCCCTCTCTCTCAATCCGGTAAACCACCCCCCCCCCCTCCGACCGATCCCCCTCCTGACCCCGACCTTCCTCTCCGGCTCCGGCCTTCCCTTCCGGTGACACCGGCAGCCCTGACCGCCCTTCCCCTCCGGCTCCTGCAGAAGGGAAGGTCGGGAGGGGGGGTCGGGCCTGGTGCAATCAGCGCTGGAGCCGGAAGGGGAAGGTCAGAGCTGGTGCAATCGGTGCCGGAGCCGGAAGGGGAAGGTCGAGGCCGGAGCGATCGGTGCCGAAGCCGGAGCTGGAGGGGAAGGTCGGGGCCGGAGCTGGAGCAGGAAGGGAAGGTCGGGGTCTGGAGGGGGACCGGTCGGTGGTGGGGGGGTGGGTTACCCGATTGAGAGAGAGAGAGAGAGAGAGAGAGAGAGAGAGAGAGGGGGGAGGTTTAATCCCAACCATCCATCGAATTCAAATGGATGGTTGGGATCGTTAGTAAATCTGATTTGTAAGTTAGTGAGAGTATATATATATATATATATATATATATATATATATATATATATATATATATATATATATATATATATATATATATATATATATATATGGGCATGCTATAATGCGGCATGCGGTAAGTGCGGCACCGCACCATTGCCATATGATGCACACTCTGTGTGCATCGCGTGCACACAGCGGCATATCAGACGGCAACGGTGCGGTGCCGCACTTACCGCATGCCGCATTATAGCATTTCCCTATATATATATATATATATATATATATATATATATATATATATATATATATATATATATATATATATATATATATATATATATATATATATATATATATATATATATATATATATATATATACAGAGAGAGAGAGAGGGCTGTTACATTAAGCTGTTAGCTGCGGTAGGAGAAAATGAGCTGCGGGTAATTTGACCCCCCTAGAAGTTTTGAAATTTGATGAAATTTGGTAAGGGTGTTGTCTAGTGTAAAATGATCATCCTCACCAATTTTTATCAAATTCCAAAATTATAGTGGGGTCAAATGGTCGAAGCAAAATCTGCAGGTTTTAATGGTGACTACGGACGACAGATTTTGCTTCCACCATTTGACCCCTCTAGAAGTTTTGAAATTTGATGAAAATTAGTGGGGATGATTATCTTACCCTAGACAACACCCTCACCAAATTTCATCAAATTCCAAAACTCCTAGGGTGGTCAAAATACCCGTAGCTTACTTTCTAAACCAGCAGCTCACTATAACATTCCTCTCTCTCTCTCTCTCTCTCTCTCTCTCTCTATATATATATATATATATATATATATATATATATATATATATATATATATATATATATATATATATATATATATATATATATATATATATATATATATATATATATATATATATATATATATATATATATATATATATATATATATATATATATATATATATATATATGCGACATGTGCTACATGCGGCAGTGCACCGCAACCGTCTGATGCAAGCGTTGCGTGCATCGCATGCACGCAGCGGTGCATCAGACGGCTGCGGTGTAGTGACGCACTTACCGCATACCGCATTATAGCATTTCTCTCTCTCTCTCTGTCTCTCTCTGTCTCTCTCTTTCTCTCTCTCTCTCTCTCTCTCTCTCTCTCTCTCTATATATATATATATATATATATATATATATATATATATATATATATATATATATATATATATATATATATATATATATATATATGGGGGCGGGGATGCTGGACCTGAGGTGCAGCAAGAACGCTGCACCTCAGGCATTGTTTTACCTACCTAGAAGTTTTGGAATTCGATGAAATTTGGTGAGGGTGCTGTCTAGGGTAAGGTGATCATCCTCACCAATTTTCATCAAATTCCAAAACTTCTAGGGGGGTCAAATGGTCGAAGCAAAATCAGTCGTTCGCAGTCACCGTTAAAATCTGTAGATTTTGCTTCGACCATTTGACCCCCCTAGAAGTTGTGGAATTTGATGAAAATTTGTGAGGATGATCATCTTACCCTAGACAACACCCTCACCAAATTTCATCAAATTCCAAAACTTCTAGGTAGGTAAACAAGCGAGAGGTGCAGCGTTCTTGCTGCACCTTAGGTGCAGGCTCCCCGCCCCCTATATATATATATATATATATATATATATATATATATATATATATATATATATATATATATATATATATATATATATATATATATATATATATATATATATATATATATATATATATATATATATATATATATATATATATATATATATATATATATATATAGGGGGCGGGGAGCCTGCACCCGAGGTGCAGCAATAACGCTGCACCGCCCCCTTGTTTTACCTATTTAGAAGTTTTGGAATCGGATGAAATTTGGTGAGGGTGTTGTCTAGGGTAAGATGATCATCCTCACAAATTTTTATCAAATTCTAAAACTTCTACGGGGGTCAAATGGTCGAAGCAAAATCAGACGTCCGCAGTTACCGTTAAAATCTGCATATTTTTCTTCGACCATTTGATCCCCCTAGAAGTTTTGGAATTTGATGAAAATTTGTGAGGATGATCATCTTACCCTAGACAACACCCTCACCAAATTTTATCCAATTTCAAAACTTCTATATAGGTAAAATAAGGGGGAGGTGCAGCGTTGTTGCTGCACCTCGGGTGCAGGCTCCCCGCCCCCATATATATATATATATATATATATATATATATATATATATATATATATATATATATATATATATATATATATATATATATATATATATATATATATATATATATATATATATATATATATATATATATATATATATATATATATATATATATATATATATATATATATATATATATATATATATATATATATATATATATATATATATATATATATAGAGAGAGAGAGAGAGAGAGAGAGAGAGAGAGAGGAATGATAGGCTGCGGCGTGCGGTGCCCGCCTGATAGATGCGGTGCAAAATCCTGGCCGTTGGATCGCTCGGATCGGCTGCGGATCGCGCGCAAACCCCTCGCAAACCTCCCGGCCGTCTGATCATCTTCCCATCCGTCCGATGCCGTATAAATCCAGTCTGCTCGGTGTGTTTCTATGAGGATTTGATTCCCATCCGTTCGATCGAGGTGATCCAACGGATTAAACGGTTTTTCGCTGTTACTGTAGCCGCTACAGTAACAGCGAAAATTTTTTAGTCCGTTCGATCACCTCGATCGAACGGATGGGAATCAAATCCTCATAGAAACACACCGAGCGGACTGGATTTATACGGCATCGGACGGATGGGAAGATGATCAGACGGCCGGGAGGTTTGCGGGGGGTTTGCGCGCGATCCGCAGCCGATCCGACGGCCAGGATTTTGCACCGCATCTATCAGGCGGGCACCGCACGCCGCAGCCTATCATTCCTCTATATATATATATATATATATATATATATATATATATATATATATATATATATATATATATATATATATATATATATATATATATATATATATATATATATATATATATATATATATATATATATATATATACACTAGTCTAAACCCAGGCGATGCCTCGGAGGCCATCGAGGTCATGAAACATAACTTTAACAATTATAAATAAAATCACCATCAAGTCGTGTTATTAACTGAAGTACCAAAGCAATCAGGAAAAAAATTTAATAAATACTTACTACCCATAGGAATAAGCTTAGGACCATGATATGAGTAAGCTTGTGATGGTTGCTCTTGCCCCTAACCCATTGTTTCCTTGCTATTCTACTCTTTCGTTTGCATCTCGACAAAATAAACAATAATTTATTTATAGTGATATACAAATTTATATATTGATAAATCGATGAGAGAAATATCCGGCCTTCAAACCCAATAATAGAAATGAGGGGGAGAGAGGTCTGACTCCAAACCCAACAACATAGATCTTTCTCGTTTGAGAGAGAGAGAGAGGCTTCACATCTCCTGATTCTCCTTGTGTGCAAGGAAAAATCACTCCTCCCCTTAACCTCTCTCTATTTTTTGCTTGCCAACAACAACGGCTGGCCCATACTCATGCCACAATACACCTTTCTTTTCTCACCACATTTCTGTTGAAACTCAGGGTTAGATGGGGATGAATATATATAGTGTAATATATATAGGATGTAGTTATTGCAGAAATTAATGTCTTAAAGGGATTCAAGAGAAGTACATTTGCACTATTGGGAATTGGAATGGTCATGAAGCAAAGATGGAATGATCTGACTCGCGGCCCTTGGTATCCCTGAAGTGGCTCTTGATCACAACCGTCGAATGCTTCATTTATGGTTTGTGAAGATCACTATTTAAGGGGTATTAAAAATCTTGCCATATAATATGTCATAAAAATATGCCATAATATAAATAATTATGAGAGAGGGGTGTGTTCACACACCGGACGATCTCTCTGCCTTCCAAAAGACATGAGAGAGATTCATGAGGGAGGGAGGAAGAGAGAGAGAGAGTAATATGGAGGTGGGAGGATTAAATGGTTTTAAATTATTATAAATGGCTCATTCTCCTCATAATGCATGTAAACATCGGGTACATCTAGAGGAAAAAAAACTTTTAAATTTTTTTATGAAAGAATTATGGAATGGGGTAAATCAGTAAATGGTATTAAATTGTTATAAATGGCTTATTCTCCTTATAATACATGTAAACATAAGGTACACACAGGGATATCTGTGTTCACACAGGGATGCGAGATTTTTCTATATCAATATTTAAGGGGTAATAGAAATCTTGCCATAAAATATGTTATAAAAATATGCCATAATATAAATAATTAATCCCTACTTGAGGGCACCTCCTATTGGCTTTACCACAACCCTTGCTCGTGACCCCTAACCTACTGATCTTCGGTTATGCACGTAGGGTGGTTCACGGCTTTTGCGCACATGGGGTCCCAATCTTTTTACAAGATAGATTATCATATTTTATCCATTTTAACAAAGTACCAAAAGCTCAACACAGTAAATAATTACTTTTATACATATACTAAGATAGATAAAAAGGTACATACGGTGATTAATGATCTGCAACAGTTTAACCCTGGTCCCGTACTGCTCTCGCAACCCATAACAATGCTACAGCTATAGGTCGTATCACTCTTAAAGTGATTGGACCTATACTCCCCCAAAACCAGTATAGTAGGATTGCCACTCCTTTTAGGAGGGTGGGTCCCAATAATCATTATTTATATAAATTACAGTTTAATTTAAGGCAATACCTAATTACGGTGTCCATGTAATAATTATGATTATTTTATTAATATTTTAAAGCATGCGTCGCCGGACTCGCGACTCCGCATGCAAGGAGGGGTCCACGTGACTATATGCGGCGATGCCCGGCGAGACCCGCATGCAATATCATGGACACCTACTCTAGTTGTTCTAATTTCCCACTATCAAAGACCACGAGAAGGGAAATAGATGTCACCTGGTTGGTGGGCTTCTACTAGGCGACCTCTGCTCCATGTCCGACTGGGTCGACACAACCCCGAACTGTCAAACAAACACAGCGGCCTAGGTCATTGCTTGCTACCAAGTAATATGGGTTTAGGCTCGAGTTAGCCGAGTCGAGAAATTTAGATGGCGTCGGACGCTGGTCTACTGGCATGCAAAATAATGCTCCATAGGCACCGTCTTGATTAGTCAGTGTTGTCGACGCCAAGGGCCGTACTAAGGTTCAATAGCACTAATCCGACCAAACGATCAAAACCACGTCGGTCGATAGTGAAATCGGCAAAGCCGATCACGACCGAGCTTGATCTATTAAACGAAGGGTTTGTACGGGAATCATACTAGTGGCCAGCCTAGGCCGCTAAGTAGCATACTATTGCCACCAAGGGGGGCAGGTCTCGTATGTAAATGACTGCACAAGGTGATTGGACCTGTATAGGTATTATCGACCCTGAGGCGAGCATGACCCGAGGAGATCGAGCCCGCTAACCTCGAGTGTGGGCTCTTAAGGGGCTAGATCTACATACACAATTATAACCTACAAGCCTTTCGATCCTGGACTCAGATTGGCGGTGACCATCACACACTGCCCGGTCGGATCTCGAGATTGGTTGATTTAATGGTTTAGGTGCGGGTCCATTAGCATGCAAAAGGACATATTTTATGACACTCGTCTCACATAGTCAGCATAACCGACGCTAAGGGTCCCGCTATAGTCCAACTAAACCGTCTAGGTGACCGATACCACGTGCTACTATAAGCATGTTTTCTTGCTCTGAAGAGTCATTTGGTACCACAAGCAACGTGTTGACAAGTCGGGTCGGCCCAAACAAGGATAAGTCGGCTACGATCAAGCACCAGAAGCATCGAGGGACGCGACACATCGCAAAAGTGGATCGAGCACCGAGGTTAGTCATGACTATTTACTTGCGGGTTGTCAGCCCGAGTCCGAAAGACAGGGTGAGGTTCCCCAATGGTGGGGCGGCACTTGGCCTACAACTGTTCGATCGTCAGTCCTCAAGCCGACAACAACAACACGCGAAAAGGCGTTGCTACGCTAAATCGCAGTCAAAGCTCGGGTCGGGCCTTGCCGGCTATCTAGCCGGAGGCAGCTATGGCTGCAACAAGACGGAGGTCATCGAGCCGACGAATGTACTGCCATGGCCGCATCGAAGGCAAGGCCACAGCGGGCCGGGGTTGGTTGGATCACCATCGCACCAAAGAAAAACAGGGGAAAGGAAAAAGGGGGTTGGTCTAGACGGTACCAAAGAAAAGAACAGAAAAAATGAAGGGGGGAGGGCCGAACTGGTACCGGGGAGTGTTGGCTCCGGCTATAGTCTTCCTCCGGCCGGCTGCTCCTCCTTCTTCTTTGGCGCGCTAAATTACCACACAAAGAGAGATATTGAGAGCGAGGGAGGGAGTTGGGCTGGGCTGCTCGGGGGGGGGGGGGGCTATCGGCTGTGGCTGACTGCTCCTCCTCCTTGCTCTTTCTCTGGCCGACTACACCACTTCGGTGCCGCCACCATCCGTAGGCCACATGGGGAGGAGAGGGTGTTGGGACCGGATTAAAATTTTTAATCTCCTCTAAGTATGCGATCAATTAAACGGATATAAAATTGTACCTTGGGGTGATCAACCCTTTGTAGATCAGTTGGTAGAATCGCTACCGGAAATTCTCCTTAACTCTGATCATCTTGAAATTTTAACTAGATGTCAAAGACTTTGATCCAAAACTCCTTGATCACCTCGATTAGAGTTCTATAACTCTGGGAACAATTTTCGGAGTGCAGGTCTGTCCTATCTTTATGTCCAGACGTATTGAAAAAATGCCATCAGCTTTTCCTTCGAGATCTGATTGCTATGAAACTTTACAAGCACATAGGCGCCTTCGTTCCGAAGATCCTCAAAGTAGAACAGAGTCAATCCGATCTATTTATCTCTCGAAACAATTCTTATACTGCAGCTATATTGTTGTATATTCAGTGCGAAAATTTCTGCGCGTTGGCGATCAACCTCCTCGCAATCTTCAACCTCGTATTCCTCGCGTCGCTCAAGAAACAGCGCAGTGGGAGGCCTTCTTTGCAATCCCAAGTGAGATAGAGAGCTTTCTTGAATTAGGGTTGATCTCCAAGATCAAACCCTCGCACATGAGAGTGAGAGAACGAGAGATTGGAGATGGAGGGGCGTCTAGAGCTTGCATAGGCATGCATGGCCAACCCCCTTTCTCCCCTATCCCTTTTATAATCCCTTCCGGATAAGGAGAGGGTGGATAAGCCTTTGAATAAGTCAAGGTCGCCCCCCCCCCCCCCCCTCTATCCTCTTTATGTTGGGTGGATAAACAAGGGGGGCGGTTAGAATTTGACCCGATCAAACCTTATCCCCTTAATTCTCACTCTGAATAATGGTGGCACACATCCGGGATGCCTAGGGCACCCCCATGGTCAATTTAATTCAATACTCACTTATTATTAAAGCCTATATATATCTCATATATATATATGATTAATAATAATAATTTTCTCATGATCACATACTAGTCTCGAGTCACTTTGGACCGGAGTTGGGATCACTTAGGGTCTTCTAACATGGCTCCAACTTAGACTTGAGCATACCGACCAAACTCTTCAGTCATGTTCGTGTCCTAAGTTAGTCAACACCAATTCCACTAAATGGTGATGACTGCACTCCGAGTTAGCGAGATAATATTTAACCTTACAACTTACTATTATGCCCCTCTATCTTTGTGTATCCGTGAACACAGCTAGTTTACATGTGATAAACTGTCCAACCAGCTTGTGCCACATATTGAACTCCATGAAGCTTGATCAAAGCTTATTTGAACATCCACCTTAGTGGAACATCCACTAACCGGTGAATAATCAGGTTTCGATGATCAAAACTAATAATCAACTCATGGTGATACTTAACCTTTTACGGTGAGTGGATTCTATCTTGAGATCTAGGATTTCCTGTAACCCACACTCAGCTACCCAAGATATCCAGGTGTTGGTGCTAAGGACCTCACTGATTGATAAGTCAAAGTAACTGAGCATAAGCTCAAGGTGCACTAGTCTCTCAGGATTAAGAGCATATCAGTTATGTAAGTTATGAGAACCCTAATGACTTGGACAATACAATGTCCCTGACAGTATTATGTCATTGGGTTTACTCATAATCCATCAATGCATCTCATGCACTAGCATATTGACTTGGAATCGACCATTCCAATGGTATGAGATTAACCACCCCCCAATTGGGAGTCAATCATGCTACAACCTACCTATTGAGATATCCGGTCTCACTATCAACTGTAACTAATTTAAAGTATCTAGTATATGTGATTTATATCTCTCTATATATGAATCGAACATTCATATAAATTAATCACACCTAGACTACTTAAGGATTTCCTGCTCTACCATTCATCTCATGAATACAAACACATTATGTTCATTCTCTATGCACAAAACTATTATCCTATTGTTTGAGGGTATACAATCCCAACAATCTCTCACTTGCACTCGTAACCAATAAGGATTGTATCTAACCCCGAATCGATCACCGTGTTACCCAAAAGCCATAGCAGGTACGGTTTTGTACACTGATCCATAGGGTTTTTAACCGATGCAATTTTGGTAAGCAAAACGTTTTACTATTTCCCAAAATTCCTAATTGGAATGGCTCTCCTCTCTATGTATATTATTTCCTTGTAGTTTTCTAGCTCCTTGAATTGAGCACAACCACTTAGAATAAACACATACACTTCCTAGAGTACATATCTGACCTAAAGTCAGAATCTCTAAACCCTATTGGAACAATATCCTCTCCACCGTATACTAGTATTTGATCTCTCTTACTTCTCAAGTATCCGAGAATATGCTTAACGGTTGTCCAGTAATCTGGACCTGGATTGGACTGATATCTGTCAACCATACCTATAATAAGAGCAGATATCAGATCTTAGTGCAAAACAACACATAATAAAACTTCCTACTGTCGAAGCACATATAATGTCTTTTATGTGACCTTTCTCTACTTGTGTCTTAAGACACTAGTCCTTGGAGAATTGAATTACATTCCCAAAGGGAATCATTCCTTGCTTATTGCGCCAAAATCTTATTTCTGTAGTTTCCATAGTAAAGAACCTAAATTAATGACAACTATCCCACATTATCTGTCATGATGAATAAGTCATCAACATCTAGAACTAGAAACATCACCATACTTCCTGTACCATTTTACACACACTGTGCATCCTGACTTTGACTGAGTCTATAAAACTTCACAGCAGGTCAAACGGTATGTTCCAGTATCTGGATGCTTGCTTAAGTCCAAACCTGGACTTATGAAACTTGCATACCCTATGCTTTAGCCTTTAGTTACAAACCCGTCTAGCTACATCATGTAGATGTCTTCCTCAAGTTGGTCATTCTACATACCTTCTTGATATCCATTTGCTAAATCTCTTAATTGAGAATTACCGCAATGGATAAGAGGATTTCTATGGTCCTTAGCATGGCAACAAGCGAGAAAACCTCACTACTAGCCTAGCCTTTGAGGTCTCTACTTCACCATATTATCCTCTCTAACTTTCGCAGATCCACCTACAACCAATGTGTTTATCCATAGCTAGTAGATCAGCAAGCTTCCAGACTAAGAAGAGTCAATCAATTTTTTTCGTTTTTCTTAACTACTTACCAGCATTTACAACTCTATTTAATAGAGTTTCATCGTGTCTAGTGGAACTTTCCTATTCCTCAGGGATAGATTAAAAAGCTTCTCCCAAGAACATGAATCTCCCAAGTTCAGTAAAGTTTCTCCCACTACGATGAAGTACTGGTACTTACCGAAAGGTCATATGTAGTGACTACTAGTTCAATATTCATCGTAACTGACCTAGGGAATAAGTCCTTACCTGGATTCTTTTATAATGAAAGCCTTCTCTTAGTTTTATGGTCCTTTTTATAATTCCTATCCAGGAACACAGTATTCGAACCATCAAATATGGTCCGTTCCTTAGGATTGTACAATACCATACTGGTATCCTTTGGATACCTCACGAAGTAACACACTTATTATCAAGACTTTAAGCTATCCATCTTCTCTTTCAGCACTTATGATGCATACCCCATTATGGAATTACTGTAGACTAGGCTTCCGCCTGGACTACAACTCCCTTGGAGTCTTAGAGTTGAATTAGCTTGAACATAATTTGAGTGCATAGATCGTATTATCTAAGGTGAAATCCCAAAAGAGTAAAGGCAGATTAAGTTAACTCACCATAGAACTAACCATATTAAGTAAAGTATTATTCCTCTCCTCAGACACACCATTATGCTAATGCATGTCCGGGAAGGTCAACTGAGATAATCTCTCATTCTAAATCAGATAGTCCTTAAACTCATCATAGAAGTATACCATTTACTTGATTTAATCAAGAAAGCTTCTAGTTCACTGGACTACTCATATTAGAATGTGAGATATTGGATTAGTTAAGGAAAACTTTACTTTTAAACAGTAATTGTCTTATTAGAATTATCATCATACATATTTAAAGAGATTAGAGAGTAAGTCTAATTAGTTTTCATATCAAAGCATATATAAAACCATTTCCTTTAATAAATTCTTTAGTACAAAATGAAAGATCATATCTGTCATTTACTAAACTTGAAACAACAACAATGTTCCACTTTATTAAGGAAAATACAATATTAAGAAAAAACTAAAGAAATAACTCAGATAGCTCCTACTGCGACTGCTCAGACAGTTGTATCCATTCCCAAGGCAAGCTAGATCTTTCTATCATTTGTATCTACATAGTATGAAACCTTAGCAACAAATTACGAAAGTGATTAGTTGCACTGGAATCATCACACTATAAATTTGAAGTATCCACTTATAAAAACTTACTTCAATTACAAGTGATTCGATCATACCTGTGATCATCTTGAACCTTTCAAGATAGCTCAGACAATTTCTCTTTCAATGTCCATCCAACCCACAATGAAAACACTTTCCTTTGAGCTCGGCCTTAGCCTTTCTTTCCATACTACCCATAGGACCGGGCATTCCTTTTGGAGCTTTGGGACCTTGCTTCTTCTTCTTTTTCTGGCTCTTACCTTTCGACTTAAACCTAGAAGATAAAGGCTTTTCTACGACATGAGCAATAGGAAAAGTCCTTATAATATCCTCTACTATCTGTCGAGATCAAATCAGATCACCCAAAGTCAAGTACCTCATATTGAGTTTGAATTTGGAGAACGAGACAGACAGTGTTACCAGGATAATATCTACTTGAGATTCAATATCAATCTTGATACCCAGTATCTTCAAAGTGCTTAACAAGTCAAACACTCTGAGCAAATACTCTTTTACTTGTATACCTTGACTCATCCTTATGCTCGTAAATTCTTACACGGCTTGCTATTTAATAGCTCACCTTTGGTCTCCAAATACCTCTATGAGGTTTGCCAAAATCTCATTAACAGTTTCGTATGACTGATAATAGTGTTGTATCACATAAGACACCAAAGTCAAAATGTGACATCTAGCCACCTCATCATAACTACGCTACTACCGGAAGAGATCCTAATCCTTCTTAGGGTCATTGGAAAAAGATATCTCCTGACATGGATTTATAAGAACAAATCTATATCCCCTTTAGTCAAGACAACTCCAAGGTTCTTTATCTATTCTACAAGGTTCGTTTCGATCAATTTATTCAGTTTTGAGGAGTGTGGCAAATATATTCGATTTGGTTTCGATCATTTTTCTTAAAACAGAAAAATAGGGTTGCATTGGGACATAATAATTTAATAAATTAGCAATCTATCATTTCCATGGATTCTCCAACCATATGATTTAAATACTGCAATTTGGATATCAAACCTGCAGGTCATGTCTCCTTGGGAAGATACATGGCCTCAGATCTGACTGGGTATCCATCATGCTTGTTATCTTGACATCTCATGTCAAACAACCCATGACTCCTGATCCTTCAGTCCCCAGTAATTCGTCAAAACTCATAGGGAAGACTCTTGACAAATCTCCAGTCACGTGTGGTACCACCGTCCAAACCTTAAGGTAACCGTACTGAGCTAGCCCCTCCTAGGGGAGGTGACCCCAAGCACGTCTCTTAAGATCTGTCATTAGAAATCCATATATGGTAGCCATTGGGTTGAATACCCCCCGACATTGGGGATCACTCCGAAGTGACACAAGGTACTTGCACCACCTTACCATGGATCAACAGTGGAGGACCATGGATTCCTAGGACGAAATCCTTTCCCACTTAATTATTTATCCTTTTTAAGAATTTTATTTAATGTTAGTTACAATTAGCATGCATACAAGATGACCAAGCATACTAAAACAAAACATTAAATCCTCTCCTCCCATGGTCGGAGCAATTTGTCAGCCAACACATTCTGTTAGGCGAAACACTCTGTCAGTATGCACCCATGATGTGCCTATGGTTCCATTGAACTCTTCAATGGGACTCCATAGCATCATAAGTCCGGATATCTATGGCTTCTAAATCTACCTGCAAGATCTAAGATCTACAAGGGCATATAAATCACCAAAACCCCTCTGCCGACCGACATTTTCGAGGATGGTGCTCCTTACATGAGCTGAACAAGATATCAAAACCAAGCCAATCATAGAGCAACAATAGTTTATGCAATTATTTTTTTGACCATGAGAGAGAGGTATAGCAATATTTTAGCGGCGTCTGCAAAACCGAGTTAGAACAATTGCAAGCACATACACCATAGATCTTATCCATGCGAACCATCTACCATGCAACCTACGCTCAATTTTAATTATCAAATATCTACATTCTAATTAAAATTATCGCGAGCGAGTAAAAACTCCATCATGGATCTCATCCATGAAGGACGAACCAACTAAGCATGCATCCTACGCACGAAACAAGTTTTAATTAAAATCTTCGTGTGGAAGAATTCGATGGTTGCATGGTAGAGAATATGTTCCTCGCACGGATCATGTTCCCATACTACCCTGTACTATCATCTTATCCGATTAAAAGCATGCAAAGAGCCATAGCTCTGATACCAATTATTGGGACCGGATTAAAATTTTTAATCTCCCCTAAGCATGTGATCAATTAAACGTGTATAAAATTGTACCTTGGGGTAATTAACCTTTTGTAGATCAGTTGGTAGAATCGTTGCCAAAAAAAATTTTAAATCTGATCATCTTGAAATTTTAACTGGACGTCGAAGACTTCGATCCGAAACTCCTAGAAGTGGAATCACCTCGATCGAAGTTCTGTAACTCCGGAAATAATTCTCGGAGTGCAGGTCTGTCCTGTCTTCACGTCCAGACGTCTTGAAAAAATATCATCAGTTTTTTCTTCGAGATCTGATTGCTATGAAACTTTATGAGCACGTAGGCGTCTTCGTTCCGAAGATCCTCGAAGTGGAACAGAATCAATCCGATCTGTAGATCTTCCAAAACAATTCTTATACTGCAACTATATTGCTACGGATTCTACGCGAAAATTTCAGCGTATTAGCGATCAACCTCCTTGAAATTTTCATCCACGTATTCCTCACGTCGCTCGAGAATCAGCCCGGTGGGAGGCCTTCCTTGCAATCCCAAGAGAGATAGAGAGCTTCTTTGGATTAGGGTTGATCTCCAAGATCAAACCCTCGCACACGAGAGTGAGAGAACGAGAGATTGGAGATGGAGGGGCGTCTAGGGCTTGCATAGGCATGCATGACCGACCCCCTTTCTCCCCCTATCCCTTTTATTAGCTCTTCCGGATAAGGAGAGAGGTGAATAAGCCTTTGAACAAGTCAAGGTCGGCCCCCCCTCTTTATCCTCTTTGTGTTGGGCGGATAAACAAGGGGGCGGTTAGAATTTGACCTGGTCAAACCTTATACCCTTAATTCTCACTCTGAGTGATGGTGGCACACATCCAGGGTGCCTAGGGCACCCCCATGTTCAATTTAATCCAATACTCACTTATTATTAAAGCTCATATATATCTCATATATATATGATTAATAATAATAGTTCCATCATGATCGCATACTAGTCTCGAGTCACTTTGGACCGTAGTTGGGATCACCTGGGGTCTTCTAACACGGCTCCAACTTAGACTCGAGCATACTGACCAAACTCTTCAGTCATGCTCGTGTTCTAAGTTAGTTAACACCAATTCCACTAAATGGTGATGACTACACTCTGAGTTAGCGAGACAATCTCTAGCCTTATAACTTACTATTATACCCCTCCATCTCTGTGTATCCGTGAACACAGCTAGTTTACATGTGGTAAACTGTCCAACCAGCTTGTGCCATATCTTGAACTCCATGAAGCTTTATCAAATCCTATTTGAACATCCACCTTAGTAGAACATCCACTAACCGATGACTGATCAGGTTTCGATGATCCAAACTAATGATTAACTCATGGGGATACTTAACCTTTTATAGCCATCTTGAGATCTAGGATTTCCTGTAACCCACACTCAGCTACCCAAGATATCCAGGTGTTGGTCCTGAGGACCTCACTGATTGATAAGTCAAAGTAACTAAGCATAAGCTCAAGGTTCACTAGTCTCTCAGGATTAAGAGCATATCGGCTATGTAAGTTATAAGAACCCTAATGACTTGGACAATACAATATCCCTGACAGTATTATGTCATTGGGTTTACTTATGATCGACCATTCCAATGGTATGAGATTAACCACCCCCCGATTGGGAGTCAATTATGCTATAACCTACCTAGTAAGATATCCGGTCTCACTATCGATTGTGACTAATTTAAAGTATCTAGTATATGTGATTCATCTCTCTCTATATATAAATCAAACATTCATATAAATGAATCACACCTAGACTACTTAAGGATTTCCTATTCTACCATTCATCTCGTGAATGCAAACACATTATGTCCATTCTCTATGCACAAGACTATTATCCTATTATTTGAGGGCATACAATCCCAATAGAGGGATAAGCGGAGAGATAGAAAGAGGGAGAGAAATCAAAGGGAAAGAGGAAGAGAGAGATCAGGGAGGAAAGATAGGGATATCGGAGGGCTGTAGGGGGTTCGGACTGAATAAGGGAAGGGGGGCAAGGGGTTGGGTTTTTAAAGGGGGGAGGGGTCGACAGCCGGTACAGGGGGGACGGGATCATAGGGAAGGAGAGGGGGAGGTGAGGGAAGAGCAGCGGCGCAGGGGATGGGGGTGAGATGGGGGCTGAACCTTAGGGCTAGGGCTAGGGCTAGGCTAATGGGAAACAGAGGGAAAGTTGAGAGGACTGGGGATAGTGAGAAGGGGGTCATGAGATGGGGGAGGTAGAGTGGAGATCAGGAAAGAGGGGATGGCTGTGATTTAAGAGAGAGAGATGAGATCGGGTGAGAGAGAGTGAAAGAAAGAAAAGAGAGAGATTGGGTGAGAGGTTGGTAGCTGGGGTTAGGGTCGGGTTTGGGTTAGACATGGGTTTGGGTTTTAGGTTTTTAGTTTTAGGTTTTAGTTTTTGAATCATTTCCCTTGTTTTTTTCTAATACCGGTCGAGCTCGACTTATGCTCGACTCACGGCAAGCCTGACTTGCCCTCGACTTGGGTCGCGCCGAGACGCACCGGCACATGAACCTCGCCGGGTCCGACAGACCCGCGACAGTATCTGTTTATTATTAAAATTATATTATATAAAAAAAACATTCATGCCCTGCCTCGATACACGTGCTTATATGCTCATGTAACTACACCTCAGATGCAGCCCTACGACTCGTACTCGAAACCCACTGCCTGGTCCCATTCAAGCACAACCAATAGCATCACCATCAAAGATATTAAAATAATATTATATAAAACAGGGTTGCTCTAGGAGAAAATACCCTAGAATGCTGGTTATTACACTCCATGTATCGTTCGAGATCGGGTGAACTAGAAGGCATCTCCCGTAAGCTTTTGTTGTCCAGAATTTATATAAAAGATCAGTGATATTTCTGCAATATCGAGAGTACAGAAGTTCAAACGCGATGAAACTTGTTTCAAAAGTTACGGCTCGAAGTCATTTATCTGCAATCCAAATTTCAGCCCAATCAGAGTTTAGAGTAGAAAGTTATGGCCGTTGCACCGAAGGTATATCGAGAAGATCCGAGCCTATCTCCATTGACAAAGAAGAATCTTATCGCGGTGAAAGAATCCGCACAAAGGTATGACTTCTAATATATAGATCTAGTGTAGAGATAGCATATTCATGCATGCTAGATTATTCTTTGTGTTAGATCAACGTTAGGGGTAATGTAGTTGCCATGCTAGATTCATACACGCACGTGTAGATCGTTTCAATGAAAATTTTGATATGTAACGCACACCATCTTCGATTTTCGGACCTACACTTTGCTTCCACTGCGGGACTCTATCATAGAATTATTTCCAACATAGTTCTGTACCGACGAGGGTGCGACTCAAGTAGTAACATGCTATCTCCTTGCCTAGCTCGTTGTCTTGAGTTAGGAGGACTACTCCTGGGCGCTAATGTAGAGGATCAAGGGCTTTCCTTGAACTGGTGCTGATAAAATTGGCAGCTTTAGTAGATATTCTCTGATGCTTTTGAGGGCTTCTTAGTAAGTTTCATCCCACTTGAATGATGCTTCTTTCTTCATGAGGTAACTAAAGGGGTGACACCTTCCGGCTAGGTTGGCGATGAATCTTCTGATGTATGCCAGGTGGCCCTGGAGACCTCTGAGATCTCGCACCGTCTTTAGAACAGGTATGTTGAGAATAGTGTCAATTTTGGCTTAGTCTATCTCAATGCCTCGATGCCGCATGATAAAGCAGATGAATTTGCTCGAGGAGACTCCGAACATGCATTTGAGTAGGTTCATGCGAAGTTGGTACCTTCGAAGCCGTTTGAATATCAGCTCAAGGTTTTGAAGATGTGTTGACTTCTTCTTAGACTTTGCGACAAGGTTGTCGACGTAGTACTCCATGTTTTGATGAAGAATATCATTAAAGATTCTCTGCATGGCTGTTAGTAGGTGGCTCCTATATTTTTCAAGCCGAAGGGCATGACTTTGTAGCAGTAGATCCCCTTTGGTGTGCGGAACGCTGTGAGCTCCTCGTCTTTGGGTGCCATCCGAATCTGGTTGTAACCTGAATATCCGTCCATGAAGATTAACACTTTATGGCCTGTCGTCGCGTCTACCATTAGTTCCGTGATTGGCAACGAAAAAGCATCCTTGGGGCATGCATTATTCAAGTCTCTGAAGTCTATGCACACCCTGATTTAGCCATTTTTCTTCTTGACTGGAACGATACTAGAGATCCAAGTCGGTTACTTGACCTCTCAGATAAAGGCAAGTTCAATAAGCTTGTTTACTTCGCTTTCTATCTGGGGTAATAGCTCCGACCGGTAGCGTCTTTGTCCTTACTTGATGGTGCTAGCTCCGTGTTTGATGCCGAGCTAGTGCACTGTAATCATAGGATTGAGACCTGGCATCTCCTTATAGGACCATGCAAAGACGTCTCGGTATTCTTAGAGCAGCTTGATGTATGCAGCTTCTTCTTCGGGAGTCAAGAGTATGCTGATGAATGTAGACCAAGGCTTCTTTTCTGTGCCTAGGTTGATTTCCTTCAAGTCATCAACGCTGGACTACCCCCCTTCTTCAAGGACAGACGGAGCGTCTTGCAATTCGTCGTCCGAAGTAGAAGAATGTCGTTTCCAGTTCTGATAATGGAGATATGATTGATGGCCACCATGTATCACTAGTGAAAGATTTTATTCGGAATCCTTGTCGAACGCATTGACTTGGGTGGGTGGGTGGGAATCGAAACGGCGTCCCTAACTGGCATCCCCAAATGGTCGAACACTGACTTCCCTAATTGGCTCGAGTCTTTCGAACACGGATGTAGACTTTGAATTTGATCGGCTTTGACTGCTTTTCTTTCGCTTCTGGAGTATGGCCTAACATCGAGCTCGTCGCCGTCTTCTTTTAGCCGACTTGGTATTGGGACGAATGGCATAGATGGAGCATGCATCAGATACTGACGATCCTTTATCTGCTTTATCTATCATCTTCACCTCAATGTAGTTGGAGGTGAATGTCTTCTTTGTTACAATTTTGACGACCATCGGGGTTTGACTAGAGCCGATGCCTTGCCAATTCGGGAGAATTTGCTCGCCACTTTGAAAAGATGAGCATGAGTCTTGGTCATCCCATGCGGTATCGCAGTTGGAGGAAGCGTGCTCATATGCACAGCACTTTCTTTATTGTAGCCAGCTTTGAACAATAACTTGGAGGCATTTTGCCCCCAACTCCCTTTTGTCTTGAATACAAGTTGGCAAGAGTCGAAGGAGCCAACTGGTTCTATCGGATTCGAGGCTGGCATCAAATTGGGTAGTGGTAACGTCATTTCTTACCAGGTGATAACATTGGCCTCTGACAGTGGCGGGATCAGCTCTTTTGTTGAGGCAAGAGGCAGTTGTTCGTGTTTGAAAAGCCATTGAGGCATGAGGCGTAGGACAGGTGTAGCTCGAACGGGCAATACAGTATGTTGCATGGATTTCGACTTGAAGCTAATGTGCATCCTTCGTTTTGGCATAAGTGCTTCCCTGACTTCGTGTATTGCCTCGGGAGGTTGCAGTGGATTTGGAGGAGTTTTATCTCACCTCACCTCCTTAGATTTTTGGGTTCAAGGAGCTTTAACTAGAAGGACTTCTGCAACAAGGTCTTTTGCCTGGTAAAACTTGACATCATCAAGGTGTGCTTCGGCCTCATTGAACGGTTTGTCATCTGCAGTGATGCACTTCTCAACGCCTTTCTCATAGTACTTGAGGCATTGATGCCAAGTGGACACCACGACACCGTTTTCATATAGCCATGGTCTTCCCAGTAGGAGGCAATATGATGTCTGGCAGTCAATGACGTGGAAGAGGACCGTCGTGTCAAGCTGGCTGATGGAAAACATCAGACGAATGATCCCGATAGTGGACTATCCGCCTTGGTTGAACCCTTGAATGACCAATTGGCTTTGTGAGAGCTGATTGGTGGTGATATCGAGCTGCCTCATTGTCCGGATGGGCATGATGTTGACAGCAGAGCCACAATCCAGTAGGATTCGAGGTATCGGCTTCTTCTTGATGTACCCCGAGACATAGACGGGCCAGTTGCGCAGTCGTGCTTCGAGTTGCAGATCTTCATCTGAGAAGGTTATTGCTGCGTCACAAAAGGCAATAGTTCTGCCCTTCTTATCATCTTTTCTCTTTTTCTTGTAGCTTTCTTGATCCACCAAGACCACGGCCATCGTTAGACGAGCCTTCTTCTGGAGGTGCAATGCTTCTATGAGCGGCAAGTGTAAGATTACCTCATCGTGGGAAGCAATGCCCTCCTTGTCGAAGCCGTCCCTCTTTTCGTCAGAGTTGTTTTTTTCAGAAGACTCAATCTCGCATTTCTCTCTTGGTATCTCATGAACTTCGACCATGCAACATGAGACTCTGAGGTGCTGATCGACTGGGAGGAAGTGATCGGGGAAGAACTCTTGCAGCATTGTCGGTTCTGGAGGGCTTTGCTAGAGGAGATCATCTGGATTTATTGACGACACTTTGAACACCTTTCTTCCTGGAGCTTTGCTTTTTTTTTTGTAGGTTCTTTGTTCAGGGAGCTTTCTTGTCACCCGATCTAGCTTGTGACGTCTTGCCGGCCGTGGCCTTCGCCTCCGAGGTAGCATGATCCATGCGTCTTCATCGATGGATTCTCCCTTGCCAAGGTAAAGATTTGGAGTGGCAGCTATAGGTTTTTTATCGACTGGAGAGACTTATTCTTCTGGAGGTTTTGTTGGTTCGTCTTCTGATCCTCAGCCGGTGGGCTTGATCTCTTCCATTGAAATGGACAAAGGTTTGGAGTAGAGGACGTAGTAGTCGAACTTGCCTGAGGGCTGGCCCAACAGACCGACTTCTGGATCTCTTTGCTCGTACCTTTCTTGGATGACACGTTGAGATGTAGCATTGCTCGGGAGGTGTTGATGTAAGCAACGGTTTCCCCCGAGGCGATGGTGTTTTATTTTCGGTGAGCGCAGAGGCGCGCCGTCGTCGCTTCGAGATCTTTGGTTGTGAAGCAGACTTCACGATTGGCCTTTGACAGTTGATGCGTAGTTTGGGCATTCTCCGTCGTGCAGCAATGAGTACCGGTGGAAAGGAACCGAATGTGATGGACGTTATATTTGTTGTAGCGACATCATCAGATTCGATCTAGATCTTTCCTTGCTTTGCGAGTGCCATGATTCTCTCTTTGAAAATGAAGCACTTCTCGATGGGATGACTAACCACCCGATGGTACTTGCAAAAGAGTGGATCGTTGACACGATGCATTTGCTTGGGTCTTTTTGAAGGAGAAAGCTTGATCATCTTCTCTTGCAGTAATTGGTCGAACATGGAGGAGACTTCCGAGTTCGGAAAGGGATACCCTTTTGCTTTGAGCTCCTCGAGAGTCATCCTTGGTTACCTTTGAGGCTGAGGAGGCGATACGGCAGCCCCATTTCCTTGATCTGGCTTGCCACCGATTTTGAGTGGTTTGGAGGTTGAAGCGACGTCGGCAATATTGACCTGCTTTGCTTTTGGTGCCGGTGGCTTGTCCTTCTTCTCCACCTTCAAGAAGTCTTTGTTGTTCAAGTCCCCGCAATTTTCTAGGCTGAGTTTCATATCGTGAGCTTGAGTTGTGAGTTCTACGAAGGACCGAGGCTTGATCCCTTTGAGGATGTAGAGCAAGCCCCAGTGCATGCCTTGGGTGTACATCTCGATGACCGAGTCTTCAGACAAGCAATCTCGCAAATTTAGCGTAAGGTTCCTCCAATGATCGATGTTGTTAATCACTGGCTCGTCCTTTCTCTACTTAATGACGGTAAGCACGATCATACTGACGATGCACCGGGTACTGTAGAAGCGGTTGAGGAACTCCCTCTCCATCTGGTCCCAGCTATCGATGGATCATGGTAGAAGATCAACATACTAGTCAAACATATTATCTTTAAGGGTACGAATGAACTGCTTCACCATCTCGTCGCCGTATGTGCTGGCGTTGTTGCAAGTTTTGACGAAATAAGCAATGTGTTGCCTTGGGTTGCCCTTCCTGTCGAAGTGCTAGAACTTTGGTGGCTGGAACCCGGTAGGGAAGCGCAGCTACTGGATCCTTGCAATATAAGGCTTTGAGTCAGTCACCGTGATTGGAAGAAGATTGCCGTCGTAGGAGCGCACCATGTCGGCCACCAATAATTGTATTTACTGGGCAATCATCGTTGCCATTGCCGGCGGTTGTGTAGCCATCGAGACTGGTACTGGAGAGATGACCTCCGTTGGGACGAAAACCGAAGATAGTACAGGAGTAGTCGCTAGAACTATCGGGGCGACCTCTGCCGGAGTTGAGGATGGCACTGGAGCGGCTACTGGTGAAGCAGGAGGTTGATTGACTGCTGCAGTTGTGGGGGGAAATTTTTGAGCCGCCTTGATCGAGAATCCCACCCCACAGCCTTGATTGAATTGGATTGTTTGTAGAGTTAGAGATTAGAAAGTTGAGAAGGAGAGAGATGACACATGGAGTTGTTGTCGAAGTTCGGTCTTACGACCTACGTCTCCGGGCGAGAGGTGCCACCTGATCTTCACTATAATATGAATATAAAGGGTTGAGCGTTCTCTCGACAGGCCGAGAAAGGCTTCTTACAATGTGCTTGCACGGGGCAATTAGAAGAGAAATAAGAAGGGGAGAATTGAGCTCTAGCACTTGCTCTGGAATCCTCCTCCTCTGATTGAATGACCAACCTCCTTCCTGGATGCCTTGGGGGTCCTTTTATAGCGTAGGCACGTGCCCGATATGGCAGTGATGACGTGGCGCTGATGATGTGGCACTGGTTCTGGGCCTCCTTGCTGGGCCCTTATTGGGCCGTTGTTCGGGCCCAATAAGGGGGAGGGCTTGATCTGCGAGCCCCGTAGAGTGGGCCCAGAAACCCGGGCGGGCTTACCCACTTGGGCCGTTGCGTGGGCCCATGCCGCTCTGATCCGGTCCGGTATAATTTTTGCACCCACAGTTACCCCCTCCTAGTCGGGTCAGGACCCCCTGGGTCGGCTGGGATTCCAATGTGCAAACGCCTTAGGATCCTGGCATGGTTGGCAAGGGCCGTCGGTGCCGTGGTTCGTATTAGCAGAGTCTCCTTCTGCCGATGCCGAGACCTTTTTGGCGCGGGCCAAAAGTCTCGGTTTTGCAAGTGGGCGTTTCCGAAAAAGCAGTGCGTTTTCCGACCGAGTGGTTACCGAGAGGATACCGAGAGGGTACCGAGAGGATACCGAGTCGGTACCGAGAGGGTACCGAGTCCCTTTTGGTGCAAGCCAAAAAGTCTCGGTTTTGTAAGGGTATGTTTCCGAAAAAGCAGTGTGTTTTCTGACCGAGTGGATACCGAGAGGATACCGAGTGGGTACCGAGAGGATACCGAGAGGGTACCGAGAGGGTACCGAGAGGGTACCGAGACACTTCTCCTTTTTCCAAACCGAGAGAATACCGCACGTCAATGATGATCGTGGGTCCGTGCTTTTCGGTGTGAGCAGCTCTCTTTCCTTTCTCTTTCTCTCTTTCCTCTTTGGCTTCTCTCTTTCCTTTTCTGTTTTTCATTCACGTGAGAGAGAGAGCAGCTTCCCTCTCTCTCTCTTTCCTTTCTCTCTCTCTCTCCTTCCTTCTCTGTTTCAGCGAATAGCAGCAGCGGTGGCTGCGGCCACGGGCTCGGGTGCAACCGACAGACAGAGCAGAGGCGGCGGGGCCCACGGGTTCTGGGTCTGGAGCCACCGGACGAGCTCGACGCCAAGCGAGTCCTTGACGTCGCTGGAGATGTTCTTGAAGGACCTTAGGATGTCCAGGCCGCCGTAGAAGGGGACGTAGAAGAGCTTGGCGTCGTCGGGGTTGTACACCCGGCACCGGTGCTTCATGACCCTCAGGTGGAAGATGGGCTCGAGCGCGGGACCGGATACATGGGGAAGTACCTGGTGGACGCCAGCGTGAGGCTGGGCCACCCCACCTTCGCCCTCATCAGGGAGGAGGCCCCCCGCCGCCGCGTCCCCGGAGAGGGCCGAGCTCATCGTGGCCTTCAAGAACTCCGGCGTCACCCTGATCTACGTACGTAAGACCCGTCCGGTACCACCCCCTCCCCATCTCCGGGATCGGCTGCCCCATAGCTTCGTTGGCGAAGTAGTCGCAGAGGTCCGTCCATGGCAGGAGGCCGCCGCACCGCTCCATGAGCTCCTTGTTGAATTTGGGAGGGAGGTCGTAGACGAAGATCCCCCGCCCATCGCACGTCGTGGCGGCACCGGAGTTCCTACCCCCCCCCCCCCCCCGGACGTCGACGACGCGTCGGCAGTCATCTCGTCGAAGGCCGGCGAATGAAAGCCGACCGAGAATGGGACGGAGGCTGAGGGCCCCCAAGCCCGCCGCATATACCGCATCCGTAAGCGCTCGTGAGACCCCGAGAGCCGACCGACGAGGCGCGCGCGTATGGCTGGCAGTATCGGTGTGGGGTTGAGCGTGAGTGGCAGGACGCGATCGAGTCGGAGTGGAGTGCGGGGCCTGGCGTGTCAGGTGGGCGGCGAGCGATCGAGCCGGGCTTCAGGAGAGAGAGCAGCTAGCAGCAGCGGCAGCATGCAATCGGGCTGGAGCGGAGCGCGGGTCCGGTGTGTCAGACGGGCGACAGGCGATGGGCGATCGGACCCGGCTTCAGGAGAGAGAGGGTCGCGCACGAGGTCCTTCCTCTTTCCATCTCTCTCTCTCTCTCTCTCTCTCTCTCTCTCTTGTGCTGTGCTACCAGTCGGACGGCTGTAGCAGCAGCGGTGGTCGATGCTGGGTGCGGACGGTAGTGGCTGGAGGATGCGCATGGAAGCCATTGTCATGCGAGGAGGGACACCCGGGTGTGGTTCGCTGACCCCCTCTGGGTTGGCTTGGGCTGCTGCGAAGAGGACATGCGGGGTTGCCTCGGGTCGCTGTGAGACAGCACGCACGGAGGGGTCGCCTCGGTCCGCTGCGAGACGGAGTGCGTGGCAGGGGAGGATGAGTTAGGTTCGTCATCGTCGCCGTGTGACGAATTACATGAGGAGAATGCGCGGGAGGGTGCTTGGTTCATTCGACCCCCTATTCCCATTCTGATCGGTTGTCGCCAAGAGCACGTACGCGTGGGCCGGGAGAGGTGCAACTTCTTCTTTCATACCCGGCGCTTGGCCTGCTATGAGTTGGGCGCGTAACGAACCAAATTGAGGGCGTGAGCGCATCCGTCATTGCCGTGTAATTATTCTGATGCTAGTCTTCGAAGAAAAAGACCTTGAAACCTTCCGACAGTCATAACTTTTCATACACATGTCGGATGAATGCGTATAAGGTGCCGTTGTGTAGGCACCGAAAATACGGTCAAAGTGGACGTGAAACATTGTGCGCCTTGACGAGTAACTTTTCCGGTATTCACCTTCATAGAGAGATGACTCTTAAGAACGTGCCAGCCGGATTTTAGGCTAGCGCCTTAAAGATGTCTCGGCACGCGGTAACTCATCCGTTCTGTCCGACACCCAACTGCACCTAGTTGCTGTGTTCACTAGGGACTGCAGTCGGGCCCCAGTGATAACGCGATGGTTACCGCGTGCTCACCCCTGATGAGAAAGGGGATTTTTTTTTTGACGACGCTCATCATCTGTTGGTGATGTTGATCTCTCCCTCTCGGTTTTCTGACGAAATCGAAGGGGGGCTTGTTGTTGATGTCGTCGCACCCCTCTTTTGGTTTTCTAATGAAACCGAGGGATGGGCTGCGGATGACGCCGAGCACCCCCCCTCTCGGTTTTCTAACAAAACCAAGGGGTGGTTGTTGATAGTGTGTTGTCACACACCCCCCCTTGCTCGGTTTTTGTGTGAAACCGAGGGGGGGCTGCTTGTTGATGCTGACACACATCCCCTCTCGGTTTTCGGATGAAACCGAGGGGTGTGCTGCTGACGGTGTGCCGTCACCCCCTCCCTACTCGGTTTTTATGCGAAACCGAGGGAGGACTGCTTGTTGATGCCAACACACACCCCCTCTCGGTTTTCTAACGAAAACGAGGGTGTGCTGATGGTGTGCCGTCACCCCCTCCCCACTCAATTTTTGTGCGAAACCGAGGGGGGGTTGCTTGTTGATGCCGACACACACCCCCTCTCGGTTTTCTGACGAAACCGAGGGGTGTGCTGCTGATGGTGTGCCGTCACCCCTTCCTCACTCGGTTTTCGTACGAAAACGAGGGGGGGCTACTTGTTGATGCCGACACACACCCCCTCTCGGTTTTCTAACGAAACCGAGGGGTGTGCTGATAGTGTGCCGTCACCCCTCCCCACTAGGTTTTTGTGCGAAACCGAGGGGGGGTTGCTTGTTGATGCCGACACACACCCCCTCTCGGTTTTCTGACGAAACCGAGGGGTGTGCTGCTGATGGTGTGCCGTCACCCCTTCCCCACTCGGTTTTTGTACGAAACCGAGGGGGGTTGCTTGTTGATGCCGACACACACCCCCTCTCGGTTTTCTGACGAAACTGAGGGGTGTGCTGCTGATGGTATGCCGTCACCCCTTCCCCACTCGGTTTTTGTACGAAAACGAGGGGGGGCTGCTTGTTGATGCCGACACCCCATTATTGGGGCTGCTAGAAGAGGCCAAAAAGTGTCGGTATTGAAAATAGTGTGTTTTTTGAATTTCAGTCCCATTTAAAACCGACACTTTTTCGGTAAAACGCTGGTGCGCGGGGATGTCGGCGAGGGACAATGCTATATTCGAGGGGGCTTCTTAGAGATAATCTAGGATGACGCCGCATGATGGCTAGCCAGTCTTCACCCAATGTACTACCGCACCTGGTTACTGTATTTGCCAAGTACTATGGTCATGTGAGGGTGTTGACTTGGCCAGGATCAAGGAAGCACCATTTTATCCCGTGTTACCCACCGTCGACTGCACCAGTGTGGAGACACGCACTGACAGAGTCAGACCAACCACCCCCTGACCGGTTTGGAACCGTTAGTCGTCGAAAAAAAGGTGATGGCCAGTGATAATCTCATGCTTGGACCTGAGTGACAAGACTAATCTTGGACTTTTGATCGAATGCCAATACGTCGGCGACGACGTCTCGGACTTTGTCTTCGAATGCCAAGGGCTGGGCCTTGGGCTTGTAGAGTGCCAAGGCGTTGGTCGCCTCGAGCTTTTTCTTCAAGTGCCAAGGACCGGGCCTTGGGCTTGTAGATTGCCTAGGCACTGGTCGCCTCGGACTTTGTCTTCGAGTGCCAAGGGCTGGGCCTTGGGCTTGTAGAGTGCCGAGGCATTGGTCACCTCGGCCTTTATCTTCGAGTGCCAAGGGCTGGGCCTTGGGCTTGTAGAGTGCCGAGGCATTGGTCGCCTCGGACTTTGTCTTCGAGTGCCAAGGGCTGGGCCTTGGGCTTGTAGAGTACCGAGGCATTGGTCACCTCGGACTTTATCTTCGAGTGCCAAGGGCTGGGCCTTGGGCTTGTAGAGTGCCGAGGCATTGGTCGCCTCGGCCTATGTCTTCGAGTACCAAGGGCAGGGCCTTAGGCTTATAGATTGCCGAGGCATTGGTCACCTTAGACTTTGTGTTCGAGTGCCAAGGGCTGGGCCTTGGGCTTGTAGAGTGCCGAGGCATTGGTCACCTCGGACTTTGTCTTCGAGTACCAAGGGCAGGGCCTTGGGCTTGTAGAGTGCCGAGGCATTGGTCACCTCGGACTTTGTTTTCGCGTGCCAAGGGCTGGGCCTTGTGCTTGTCGAGTGCCAAGGCGTTGGTCGCCTCGGACTTTGTCTTCGAGTGCCAAGGATGTATCTTTGAACTTGGTGCATGTCAAAGCGGCGACGTCTGCCTTGGACTTATTCTCATCGCTTCGGATAAGTATAGTTGATAGTTTAGCTTGACCTGGATTGTCAGGAGCATTTTTATCTGACTTTCGCCTTGAAAGGGCGTAGCCGAATTGCCTTCGAGCTTCCGACTTGAATGGGCAGAATCGTAGGTCTTTCGTTGACCTGGGTTGCCAGGAGCCTTTTATCGGACTTTAGCCTCGAGAGGGCGTAGCCGAATTGCCTTCGAGCTTTCGACTTGAATGGGCGAAATCGAAGGTCTTTGATTGACCTGGGTTGCCAGGAGCCTTTTCATCGGACTTTTGCCTTGAAAGGGCGTAGCCGAATTGCCTTCGAGCTTCCGACTTAAATGGGCGGAATCGAAGGTCTTTGGTTGACCTGGGTTGCCAGGAGCCTTTTTATCGGACTTTAGCCTCGGGAGGGCATAGCCGAATTGCCTTCGAGCTTCCGACTTGAATGGGCGGAATCGAAGGTCTTTGGTTGACCTGGGTTGCCAGGAGCCTTTTTATCGGACTTTAGCCTCGAGAGGGCGTAGCCGACTTTCCTTCGAGCTTCCGACTCGAATGGGCGGAATCGAAGGTCTTTGGTTGTCCTGGGTTACCAGAAACTTTTTTTTTTATTTTTTTTATGCCTTTACACGGTGGAATCGAACTTCGAGAGATTTGATTTTGAGAAAAAAGAGACACTTTATTGATAAAACAAAGTTGCTGTTACACTTTTTCAGAGGCTGCCCAACGGACGTTATGATTTTGCATCTACGTATTACATTGACTTTCTTTCTCTACTGTTGCTGCCTTTACTTCTCTCGACCTGGTTCCTTGTTAGCGAGGTAGCCATCGAGCCGCCCTTCTTGGATCAGGTCCTCGATGTGATGCTTTAGCTTCCGATATGTAGAGGTTGGGTGGCCATGGCTACGATGGAACTCACAGTAGACTGTCGTATCTCCTGCCTGGTCAGAATTTGGAGTGAGAGGCTGTGGCCATTTGCAAAAGGGATCGTTCTGCAAGTAGGTGAAGATGTCTTCAATGGAGGCGTTCAGCTCAGTGAACATCCTTTGCCCCCTTGGAGTTCGCCTCTTTTCTGCTGGAGGGGCTTTCGGATCTTCATTGTACCTTTTGGCCTGCACCTTTTGGTCGGACGTGGCATGGGCAGACTTCTTGTAGTGTGCTTCATTCGGAGCTTCATCTTTCTTATGTCGGGAGTCACGAGACTCGCGGGGCTCGCGTAGTCTTCTGGCCCGCTGATTGTCTTCCACCTCTATCTCCCGCTGTACGCGCTTGAACATCGTTTCCAAGTTATTGGGTGGATGCCGGATGAAGTCGGTGTAGACGTGGAGCTCTGGCCGGATAGCATTCTGGAATGCCAGCATGATGGCCTCCTCATTATAGGAGCGACCGGTGAGCTCAGAATACTCATTACGAAACCTCATCGTGAAGCTCCTTAGAGACTCGTCGGAGCCCATCTTCAGCTGGTAGAGTGTATCCAGCCTCTTTTTCGGCTTTAAGTTTAGCCGATAATGGTCCATGAAGAGTTCAGCCAACTCTTTGAATGTGGCTATCGTACCGGTAGGCAGTGTGTAGTACCAGTCGAGGGCAGGTCCCTCGAGGCTTCCCGCAAACATACGGCACAGAACATGCTTCTCATATTCGTAGGGCGTCAGGGCCTGTTTGTAGGCTAGGATATGGAGAGCAGGGTCTCCCTGGATGCAGTTGAACTTTGGTAGGTTCGGTGTTCGCCAACCCATAGGAAATGGTGTTGCAAGAACCTTGGGATGCAGTGGCCCCACCGAGGTGATTAGTTGCCTACGGTCTTGATGGCGGCGTCCCACGTCGGCAGTATGCCTTAGTTGGTTGAGCAGCTCGCGAGCATCTGTTGCTTTCGTGTGCGAAGGGATAGAATGTCTAGTGGACCCTGTTGACTGAGGTGATCCTTCTCCGCGATAGTTGGGCGCACCGTTGACGTCGAGGCGATCCCACACCGTTTGCCTTGGTGCTTGTGTGGATACTTGACGCCTCTCAATACGTGGCACATGTGATTCTTCAAAATGATGAATCACGGCTGGGCGAGTCCTTGGTTGGTCTTCATCAGCAGTTGGAGAGTTGTGGGCCACTACCCCCGCTCTTTCAGCTACCTTCTTTAGGGAATCCCTCTCTTGCTCGAGGGCTGTGTTCCTCTTGAGAAGGTTCAACAGTTGGAAATCAGCAGCCGAAATTTGGTATGTAGTTAGATCGTTGTCCCCTTGGGTGGCGTGCTCTTTGCCAGATCGTTGCCTCGGGAATGGTGGGTCCTGCCGATTGCTGTGGCTTCCCGGATGACTTCCTTGTGGCCCCAGTCGCTTATAAATATTTCTTCGATTAGTTGCAACCGAGACTTCTTGTTCTTCTTCGATTAGCACGTCGATTGTCCGATCAGCACCCGCCTTTGGTGGGTTGGTGCTGGCCTTTACCATTGAGCGTGTTGATGTCGGCGTGGTGAAGACTTTGAGGTTAATTTGGAGGAGGACTTGTGGCTCGTCACCACAAGCTGAATAGGAGTCGGTAGAGGTGTGGGTAAGACCTTTAACGATGTCCCACAGACGGCGCCAAAGATTGTGGGGGGAAATTTCCGAGCCGCCTTGATCGAGAATCCCACCCCACAGCCTTGATTGAATTGGATTGTTTGTAGAGTTAGAGATTAGAAAGTTGAGAAGGAGAGAGATGACACATGGAGTTGTTGTCGAAGTTCGGTCTTACGACCTACGTCTCCGGGCGAGAGGTGCCACCTGATCTTCACTATAATATGAATATAAAGGGTTGAGCGTTCTCTCGACAGGCCGAGAGAGGCTTCTTACAATGTGCTTGCACGGGGCAATTATAAGAGAAATGAGAAGGGGAGAATTAAGCTCTAGCACTTGCTCTGGAATCCTCCTCCTCTGATTGAATGACCAACCTCCTTCCTGGATGCCTTGGGGGTCCTTTTATAGCGTAGGCACGTGCCCGATATGGCAGTGATGACGTGGCGCTGATGATGTGGCACTAGTTCTGGGCCTCCTTGCTGGGCCCTTATTGGGCCGTTGTTCGGGCCCAATAAGGGGGAGGGCTTGATCTGCGAGCCCCGTAGAGTGGGCCCAGAAACCCGGGCGGGCTTACCCACTTGGGCCGTTGCGTGGGCCCATGCCGCTCTGATCCGGTCCGGTATAATTTTTGCACCCACAGCAGTGTCCCTTGCACTTAGTTTTTGTACTAAAGTGTTGATATGACGGTCCTTCTCCTCCATCAGCAGAGTAATTTGCGCCATGTGCTCACCCATTTGCATAACTTGGAGCTAAAGAGCGGACGGGGGATAATGACGCAAGACATCTTGATGTGGCATGCATGGATCCTCAACGTCATCATCGGAGACGTAGTCGCGCCAGCTTGCTTCTGCTTGATGACGGATGTTTGCCCCCTGTGTAGGAGGTGCAAGGTCCGTTGGAGAACTTGAAAGGGCTCAAGGTTGGGGCTGGTCCTCCCCAAATTTCTGGATATGGATTCTAGGATCGAGGCTCGTTTCTTCATGCACCAAGGCCTCGTCGGCGCTTTGGCAAGCATCTTCAACAGTAGTTTCTGGTGTGAAGACGTCCGTAAGAATTCGAGTACGCCGAGAGTAGACGTGTACTACCGGAGGAACATCATCCTTCGGGTTTTCTGGATCACCGTGTCAGAGTTGAAGAGACTCAGTGATGCGCGATAGGCTTGCTGGAACAAGTGTGTCGTTGTTTGTCCTAGTCATAGAGAAACTTGAAGCAACTCCTTCAGACGTACGGATGAAATGAGAGGATGGTCCCACCGGGCATATCAAAAATCTATATGCGCGGAAAAAAGATTTGGGTTATCTTTATTGCACACACACAGAGACTATAGAGGTCGAGACCCGGGGACTCGGTGGGTGGTGAGTCAGGTGCGGTAAAGATTTGATCAGGAGATTATGGAAGAGATTCTGTGGAGGGTCCCTTTGATCCGCGTCTCCACGTTACTTCGTGCGAGAGCTCTCAAGAGGGTTGCCCAGGATAGAGATCTTTATAGGGTGAGGGTTTCTTGAGAGGCTAAGGAGTCTTCGCCGTTGCTTTTGTCCCTTCCGTGCTTTGCGCTTTCTCGGCTATGGGTTTTTTGGCTTCGCTCCTTGGTTTCTGTGTCTCCCTTGGCCCTTGCTAGATCTCGGCATCCTTGATCGTCGGCTCACGACGTTGATCATGCTTCTGGCGTCGGTTTTGTCTTTGACTTTGGCTTTGGCTTTCCTTTGGCATGGCTCTGGCTTTTTCTTTGCTTTGGTACTTGTGCTTGAACATAAACGGGTATAGGCTTGCGATGCTTTAGTTCTTTCGGACTTCGTATCGTATCAGCTAGAACGTGCGGTGCTTTGCTCGTGATCGTCGTAGTTGCTTGGCTTTGGCACTTGCGTTGCTTTGGCGTGGGCTTTACCGGTGTTCTGCTTCAGCTTTCTGGTTTTGCTTTGGCTTTGGTGTTGGCTTGATCTTCTTCTTGAATGGTGGTGGCGACATCTCCCATGCTTCTTTCTTCTTTCGTTTTCCTCGACGGTTATGGCGTCGGCTTGACTTCTCTTTTTCTCCAGGCTTCTTTGGCGTGATCGGAGTCAAAGGCTTTGTTTTGAAGACGATGGGTGTAGCACCGTTTCGGATGTCCTTCTCCAAGCTTTTTACTTCATTAGTGGAGCTAATATTGTTAAAGACGATGAGGTGATGCCGCTTCGATCTTCTTCTTCGGGCTTTTAGGCTTGATCGGAGCTAAAGGCTTGATGAAGACAATGGGGCGGTGTCGCTTCGATCTTCTTCTCCGGGCTTTTGAGCTTGATTGGAGTCGAAAGCTTGATGAAGATGACGAGGTGATGCTGCTTCGATCTTCTTCTCTGGGCTTTTGGGCTTGATCGGAGTCAAAGGCATGATGAAGACGACGGGGTGATGCCGCTTTGATCTTCTTCTCCGGGCTTTTGGGATTGATCGGAGTCGAAGGCTTGATGAAGACGACGGGGTGATGCCGCTTCAATCTTCTTCTTCGGTCTTTACTTCTGGCGTCATCGGAGTTGAAGGCTTCTTCTTCTCCGAGCTTTCTCCTTCGTGCACGGAGTCGAAGAGTTGATCTTCTTGTGTAAGGGTCTTCACGTTGATGAGGACTTTTAATGGACTAAGCTGGTCCCAAAGGGATAGGCTTGCCCGAGCCTCGTGAAGTCTTGGGTCGTTAAAGGCGTATCTCCTCTTTTGCAGAGCTTTCTTGTCTCTGGCTTCGACCTCTTGAGCATTCCCCCTCCCCCTATAATTATAGGTGAAGGGGGTTGGAAGAGATATGAGAAGGTTTGTTTGAATCTCTTGATTAACTCTCTCCAAACTACCCAAGATTCATCCCCTTATTTATGGGAGAATAAACCTTTATTATTTTTCTTTTCTGGCGAAATAGTTATGACTCAATCATTTTGAATTTTTATATGAATCTTGAACATCAAATCGATGGTGACCCGGTCTCGTTTCTTGTTTGTCGGATCGAGGAATCAACGTAGATCCACATTTGTGTAGACGTCTACGCAACTTCTCCCGTGCATGGCGGTTTGCTTTCCTTTTTCTTCTTCTTTTTCCTTTCCTTTTCTTTCTTTCGTTCTTTTCTTTCCTTTTCTTTCTTTCTTTCTTTCCTTTTCTTTTCTTGTGTAGACTTCTACGCAACCTCCCCCTGTGGTGCCGCTTCGATCTTTTCTTTCCTTTTCTTTTCTTTCCTTTTCTGTGTCGTCAGGCATCGATATTGGATTAATTGGGGATGAACTCAATTTTAGAAAGAAAAAAAAAAACAAATTGGGAATGAGAAGAAAACCTTTCAAGATTGGTTTCTCTCCTCTGCGATGGTATCAACAATGGATTAATTAGGGATGACTTCAATTTTGGGGGAAAAAAAAACAACTTGGGGATGAGAATGAAGCCTTTCAAGATTGATTTTTCTCCTCCGCGACGGCATCAACGATGGATTAATTGGGGATGAACTTAATTTTGAAGAAAAAATGAATTGGGGATGAAAAGCAAACCTTTCAAGATCTATTCTGCTTTTCCACGATGTCATCAAGAATGGATTAATTGGTGATGAGCTCAATTTGGGGATGAAATCAATTTGGGGATGAACTCGCTAATGAATTAATTAGGGATGACTCAATTTTGGGGATGAAATCAATTTTTGAGGATAAACTCAGCCCTAATTTTAGAGAAAATAATCTCACTTGTTAGATTTTGAAGCTCTCTTTTTAAGGTTAGAGAAAATAATCCCCTACCGTTAGATTCAGCCACCTAAGAAAGAGCAATATATATATTTTTTTTTTTTTTTTGACATCGGCGGGTGTCCCGAAACCTTTCGAGCAATGGCCCACTTCAGGCTCGGACTAATCCCTCCGGGAGTGAAGCCCGACCCACTCGGCAATTCCCACTTCACTACTGGGTAAATCGAGGGGAGGAAGAGTTGAACCCACAACCTCATCACCAAAGCATCAGTTGCTTTGCCAACACTCCAGGAGTGTTGGCAAAAAGAAAAAAAAAAGAAAAAAAGAAAGAGCAATATTTGAAGTATTCAGTTCATTAAAGCCAATTTGGTCCGCCTAATGCCCACCAAACGGCTCGGAGACAGAATGGGGGTTAACACAATGTTTTTGAAAAAGTTGGACTAAAGTCGGAAGGCTGCTAAAGTTGGGGCTGTAACTCAAAATATCTCATTGTACTATAAAGTGATAAATCCAATGGTTGGTTGGATTAGAAGTACTGACGGAACTCCGTATGGACCAAGGAGGGCCCTGCCGCCCCCCCCCCCCCCCCCCCCCGCCCCTCAATTTTATTTTTTTAATTTTACGAAGTAAAATCAGGCCGGGCAATTTCGGACCCGACATGGCAGACCCGACACGAAGTTAGCGGGTCTGGGTCAGGGCTAAACGGGTTCGGGTCATAAACGGGTCGACACGATAGACCCGTTTAATAAACGGGTTGGGTTCTGATTTAGGGTCTGGACACGGTAGAGCCGGGAAGACCCCGTTTAAAATTCACCGGATCGTGTCGGGTCGGGTCTACCCGCAATCCGATACTATAATATATAGTATCAGCGGGTCTATCGGGTAATGTCGGGTTGAGTCGGATCGGGTCAATTGAATAAACCCGTGTGCTAAACGGGTCTTATCGGGTCTACCCGTTTATAGACGGGTCGGGTATGGGTTTAGAATCTAGACACAATTAGTTAAACGGATCGGGTCCGGGTCTAGGGGTTTTGGACACGACCGAAACTAGACACGACACGAACCCGACCCGACATGACCCATTGCCACCCCTAAGTAAAAGTCTACATAATCCCAACATGGATTTGGGCCACTTATCTGCAATATTGAGATTATCATCTGCTTGTTTTGGTAGTATATCTGTAGTGAATTGTGCCATATGAGTGGCCTTGCTGGTTATTAGATAAGTGCCATATGAGGTCGGATAAGTGGCATTGGCAGAAAAAAAAAAATTTATGGTTTTCGAATAAAAATAAATTTCATGTATAAACCCTTTTTAATTCGGAAAATACTATTTAACCAAACAAAAAACTTACATACGGAATCACAGTCGTCCGTCACACCCGAGCCTCTCAACCCCTATTGGCAGTAGAGGTGGGTCTTAGACGGGTTTGACCTGAACCCGACCCGCCCACCCCAAACAATGGACAAACATGAGCAAAGCTAGTTAAAGCGTGGACGGATTTGGACAAAAAAGATCAACCCGATTTAAATTTGGACGGGTTTGGACACCGATCTTTCCAACCCGAGAAACCCGAGGAAGTGACACTGAGGTTGAATGCTTTGGTAGTTTTTTTTATGAAAATCAAAGACAGTCTGTTTGATGTTGAATGCTAAGAATTCGTTTGAAATATGTGAAGATATGGATTGAACTTTGTGTTTTCGTTATGCAATTCAAAGAATTTTTTTATCCAATTCAAAATTTTGTTGGCTCCTTTTTCATCTATTTATGTGCACAATCATTTCTAATTGGGTAACTCATCCATTATTTTGCAAATTGGGCAACCCGAGGAACCCGAGCAATTAAAATGGGCAAGCACGGATTAGACGTTCATGAGTTCCTCGGGTTCCACGGGCAAAATGGATTAAGGTTTGTGCAAATCGGGTTGGGCATGGGCAGACCTTCAACCCGCCCCAAGTCCCACCCCTAATTGACAGACAACGTTCGAATGTGATCTGGTCTATAATTCTTTTTGTCTGGTCGAATAACATTTCTCGTTAATAGATTGTTTTAAAAAATAAATAACACTTTTTTTTGATAAAATAGTGACTTTGAAAAAAGTCTGAGTAATAATGGTTTGGCAATGCCACAAGTAGAGGTCCAGTCTCTGCTACCATGAAGGTCGGTTCAACTCCTCTCCATTTGTCGCCCTCTTAATTTCTCTTCATTCATTAAAACCTTATGGGTGTATATATAATCTACTACAAGGTGACGAAACCAATGCTTGAATTTGAAGAATCTTTTAATTTTTTTTTTAATCTCAATAAGGATTTTTAGGTCATTGATTGATTCTCGGCCACCTCCTTTTCTTAAGGTGTCACAGTTTTCACCCACAAAAATTACTATGGTCCCCAACTAATAAGAAATTAAATATTGGATGTGTCTAGGGCGGCAATTTTTGACCCGACATGGCCCGACACGAAGTTAGCAGGTCTGGGTCAGGGCTAAACGGGTTCGAGTCGTAAACGGCTCGACACGATAGACCCGTTTAATAAACGAGTCTGGTCCAGGTTTAGGGTCTGGACACGGTAGACCCGAGAAGACCCGTTTAAAATTCAACGGGTCGTGTCGGGTCGAGTTGGGTCTACCCGCAATCCGATACTGTAATATATAGTATCAAAGGGTCTATTGGATTAGGTCGGGTCGAGTCGGATCGGGTCAACTGAATAAACCCATGTGGTAAACGGGTCTTATTGGGTCTACCCGTTTATAAACGGGTCTGGTACGGGTTTAGGATCTAGACACAATTAGTTAAACGGGTCGGGTCTGGGTCTAGGAGTTTTGGTCAAAACCCGAAACTAGCCAGCACACGATCCCGACCCGACACAACCCATTGCCACCCCTAGATGTGTCCCCAAGCTTCCAAAGTCGATCAATTGATAAACGCACTGCCACCACGGTGCAACCCATCACCACCTCCGTTGTTGTGACCCTCACATCCGCCTCTGCCTCCTCCTCCTACCCTTCTTTCTTTTTTCTACTCCTTCTCTTCGTTTCCCTACTTCCTCCTCCGCACTCCACCATCTTTCTTGTCGAAGCCCTAATCCACCTTGCGCTCATGTCAGTGGCTCCCCGCCGTCTACAAAGTCCGATCAATAGCCGGTGTTATGGTTTCGACGAGGAGGAGGAAGAGAAAGACAGGGAGAGAAGCCCGGGTGAACGGCGCAGCGGTCGGGAAGATATGTGTGTATGTGAGCTTGGGGGGTTATCAAAATGGGGGCCTAGTAAATGCAGGACTGAATTGAACTGAGGTGGCCATATATATATGTAGCTGGGGGGCCTAGTGATTTGGTGGGTACAAATAGCTACACCCTTTTCTTATTGCATGGTCGATCATGCTGAGCATGTTGGTAGATTGCTCCATCAAGCGAAGAATCTTCTAATTTTATTTAATACAAGTGGCCAAATTAACAAGAGTGGGACGTTTCCGTTGTCATTATGAGAGGAAGCTAGGTTGGTAGGACCTAAAAGCTGGAAGGTGTAACCGCAAGAATAATGCTTTCTCCAAATATGTAACTCATCCCAATTATTCGGGCTGACTCGGATGAGGGCCCCTATTTTCTGACAGCTTGGCTCATTTGCAACCCTAGTTCACATTAGGATGTTTGGCAATATCTTGATGTGGAACCGGATCACCACCACCCACCCCGATCGGTGAATCACACTCACCCTGATCGATAGGCACTAACTACCACATGCCAACATCTCGATGTCCCAAGGCTCAACTCATCCTAAAAAGACAATGGGGGTCAGGGTCCAAGCTCGAAGGAAGAGAGAGCGCCATGCCCTGATCGATGCGGGTCACGACTTCTCTAACGAGGGGTCATAGCAGGCATCTGGTGATGAAGAGGACACAATCAAGGTGGGGACAGAGACCATCCCAGAGCCAATGCCCTATGCAAGCATGGGTCGAAATGTCACAATACCCAATGCGTTTTTTGTTTCTCTTAAAGAATGTCACTATAAAAAAATCTAGTATCGCTGTCGAAAAACTAGATATATGAATCTCATTGTCGAAAAATGCGATAGAATCCCACAATCAAAAAATCGTATAATGTTATATTTTTCGACATTGAGATTTTAGACTCTGCCGCACTAGCACTTGACAAGGCTTAATCGGCCGCCCAAACCCTGTCACACCTTGCCTTCCACAACACCCACATAGCAATAGCTATCATCTCTTGAGGCATAAGGGGAACATGATGTCGTACCTTCTGGCCAGTAGAATGAAGTAACTGCTGTGAGAAGAAATTAATTCCCGTCTCCAGTTGCATGCATTGCCAAAATTTTATAACCATAGTGCAATCCCAAAATATGTGTGCTATGTCCTCCTCCGGATCACTACACCAGGAACAACATCCATATCCCATCCTAATCCTCTGTCTAAGGAGAGTTGCCATTGGCAAAGCCCCAAGCAATAATTTCCACAAGAATAGGTGGACACATGGCGGAACTCTCAACCTCCAGATTCTAGCTCCACCCCAAATAGGCACTACAACGGTATCGCTAACCTACTCACCCCGCAATTCCCCCAACATTTTTCCATATTTAGGCCGCAAGTTACTCAAATTCCAACTCGTCTGTTGCAGCCGCTACATAGTTCGCCGCCACCAAATCGATGCCTTGCTTCCTTGCCAAGTTTGACAAGACACCAAATCTACTTGATATTTTTCTCTAATCCACCGAGCACCCACCCTGTTCTCCGTCAGCACGTACCACATATTGACCATCTCTTGTTGAAGTTGTAAATCTTGAAAACAAGAGATCTGTAGCCCCCCAAATCACGAGCCTTAGTAATCGACTCCCAAGAAACAAGATGCAGGTATCGTTTACCATCGATATGGCCCCACAAAAAATCTTGACAAATCCGATCCATCTGATTTAGCACCCCAACATGTAATTGATGCAAAACGATGCAAATGACGAAATGTTATTAATTAATTGAGCAGGCAGAGCTTACTATTAATTTTGATACCGCACGAGAAAATTAACTCAAATAAATAACATGGGCAGATGCGTTGGGAACTACTGTAACAATGCCGATCGATTTCAATATCAGGCGATAAAAGACAACCCTAATAGTCCTACTTGCAATATCTAGATTAACAGCGCTACAGGCAGGTGGACACTCAATCTCACGACAGGGCAGCAGTTGGCAAAGATAATAGACTAGATATCCAATTGGTGAAACACGTTGATACCTGGTCGAGTAGGGAAATCCTTACTGATGAGGTGCTGATGGCGGCGCAGGCACAGATTCCTCCACGCTCTCTCCTTCCAAGTCGGGAGGGGGGAGTTGATGTCGAGGCACCCTTCACAGGCTCCTCCACGCTCTCTCCTTCCAATTCGGGAAGGGGGAGTTGATGTCGAGGCACCCTTCTGCGTCTTCAATCATCCACTGATCCATGTCGGAGTCCGCCATGGAAGCATGCCGGACCGGTGAGGGGATGGAAGGTTGGACCGGGTCCGATCGAATCGGATTGCGTGAGAGACCGAGTGGGGATGGGATCGGGCAATCAGGGAAGGAGGGAGAGGGTTCGGGCGGCAAGGGCCAAGGTCGGGTAGGCAACAGTCGGTAGAGAGGAGGGAGATCGGGGTGGAAAGGGGAGAGGAGGGGTCGGGCCGGTTGAGGGATGAGGGGACGGGGTCGGGTTGGCTGGGGTTTGGGGCCGGCGGCAGCAGCAGGAGGGGAGAGGGGGATCGGGTGGGATGAGGGATGAGGGGACGGGGTCAGGTTGGCTGGGGTTTGGGGCCGGCGGCAGCAGTAGGGAGGGGAGAGGGGGATCGGGTGGGGCTGGTGGCGGGTAGGCAGCAGCAGGAGGGGGAGAGGAGGCGATCGGGATGGGGAAGGGGGTCGGCGCCTGGGTGGGGCCGGTCGGGTGGGAGGGAGGGAGGGAGAGGGGCGGCGGCAAGGGGGGGGGTGTTGGCTGGGCCGGGGGAAAGGAGGAGGCGGGCTGGTGGCTGGGTTGCGGAGCAAGGAGGCGGAATAAGGTAAGGGTTGGGCTAGGGTTTCACACGCCTAGTACCCACCTAGGGTTTCACACGCCTAGGGTTTGGGATTGGGGTTTCACACACCTCACCCTGTTGTCACTCAACACAATAGTGGAGAAACAAAATTTTTATTTCATTATTCAGTGCCATTACATGTTCCATGGGCAGGCCTATATAAAGGCCTGCGATAACAAACGAAAACCCCTGAAAGTCGAGGTGGGACTAAATAACATAATGCAGAAAATAAAAATAAATGCAACCATCCATGGTGGTGCAGGCTGTCTGATCAGAGCCATAGGCTCAGGTGGCGCCTCCTGCGCTCGTACACGCGCCATGGGCTCTGCTCGATGTCCCCATCATTCTCCCGGGGTGGGAGAGAACTCGACTCCGTCGAGTAAGGCTCGGTGCGGCTCTCGTACAGCTCCAGCAGGTCTGGGTCCATCTGCTGGGGTCCCTGATGCTCAATCCACGCGTCCTCAGAATGGGGCCTTCCTTTCCAGCAAACCAGGTACCGCCGGATTCCACCATCTCTACCAGAGACGATTTCGTCATCTAGAATTTTATCAATACCATCTGCTGTGGGATTTGGGATATTTTGGGGTAGTGGAGGTAAATAGTTGCTCTCAGAAACAGGATCCAGGGTAGGCTCTACCAGAGGGTTACTAGGGTTGAAATTTGGGCCCTTGTAGGCCACTAAATCTTCGGTATTGAAAGTCGGACTAATGCCAAAACCCTCAGGTAGGTCAATGACATAGGCATTGTCATTTATCTTCCTTAGGATCCGAAAGGGGCCGGCACTGCGTGCATGTAGTTTCTTCACAGTCCCCGGGGGAAACCGTTCCGGGTGGAGCCGGACCATCACATAATCCCCAATGTTAAAAGTTTGAGCTCGTTTTCGAACATCGGCTCATAATTTATAGTCAGCATTGCTCTGCTCAATTTTGTTACTGATTTCTTTATGTAGTTCTTGCATATGTGATGCAAATGCAGATGCAGACTCGAAAATTTTATGATGCTCAGATATGGGAATAAGATCGACTGGTTGCCTAGGTTTGAACCCATGTATGACTTCATGAGGACTCACACCGGTGGACCTATTGACAGATGTATTATATGCAAACTCGGCTACTGACAGTTTCAGATCCCAAGTCTTAACGTGTTCACCTATCAAGGTACGGACAAGGTTTCCCGGACTCCTATTGACAACTTCAGTCTGGTCATTGGTCTGGGAATGGACGGTAGTGGAGAACTGGAGCCTAGTGCCCAGCTTGTGCCATGGGATTTTCCAACAAAAACTGGTGATCTTGACACCCTTGTTGGGCATGATTTCAGGCAATCCGTGTAACTTTATGACGCCATCGGATGTCTTGGAAGCAGGGAGGAAATGGGTCACCCCAGAAAATCGGTCTATGAAGATTAGGACCGAATCATGCTCCTTGAAAATCTTTTTAGCTAGCGTTGATTGCTGTTCGGCCTGACTATTCTTAGGTTGGCAGGGACCCAGTTTGACCTTCTTGTCCTTGGGTTGAGACAGGGCGCACCTAACAACTGACATGAAGGGAGATGACATTGGTTTAAGGGAAGTCAAGATGGCTTCGTCATCCTCATCAAAGTCTCAATCTTCTTCTTCAGCTTGATAGACAAATTCTGCCTCTTTAGCCTCTATCACTTCAATGAGATTGCCATCAATGTTGTTGACTTTGACATGGCTTGCACAGTTTGCGGCCACATGTCCGTAGCCTTGGCATTTACAACACGTGATGAGGGGACTAACTTTGGAGAAGTCTTTCTCAGGGACCTTGTCATGGTTGTCTCTCTCATTGCTTCTATTGGTGGAGTCGGCTCTTGGTTGGGATTCGTTGGGGTAGGACCGACTTAGGTAGCTATCCGAGAAAGGCCGAGGGACTTTGCTTCGAGAATCTTGATCCCGATGGAAATGGTTGGACCTAATGCTATCGAGGTTCTGAACTAAGGCATAGGCTCTTTCCAACTCTGTAACATCTCGGGCAAGGAGCTCACTTCTCAGGTCTTCTCTCAAACCTGATCGAAAACGTGCCAGGACCTGGGCAGGGGTTTCTGTTCTGATGACATTGCAGCGAGTTAGGAACTCGTCGAATTTGGTGACATAGTCCCTGGCTGATTTGTTGCCTTGGGTGAATTGGTGCCACTGGTCCAATAGGTGGGCTCGATATGATGGGGGCACATACCTGCCTTTTAGCTCATTCTTCATGGCGACCCAAGTATCAATGGGGTCCTGAGTTTTTGCGGCTCTCAAGGCTTCTAAATTAGTCCAGTATTGGCTGGCGGGTCCACTAAGCTTCATGGCAGCGAATTGTACTTTTCGTGGTTCGGTTAAAGGGTACCAGGCAAAGTATAGGTCCATGGACTGGAGCCAGTCCAAAAAGAATTGGGGATCGTGCCTGCCATCGAAAGAGGGCACCTCTAACCTGATGCTCCGGAGATACTGTTTACCCGGATTTTGATTGTTCTGCCAAGGTGGCCGAAAATCTTGAGTGCCTAGGGGTGGTGGAGCTAGCGGTGGAGCTTGGTCCAAACGGTCAAAACGGCCATTGGTGTCACGCTGACAAGCGGTGAGGTTCTGGTTCATAGTTGCTATTCCTTGGGCTAACTCGGCAAGTGCCTTAGTTAAGACATCAGGATCCATATTGTCCGACTCACTCGATTCGCCTAACAGATAGGACCTACCTCAGGGGTTGGCATGCAAAGACAAACTCACAACATGATGCATGCTGAATTTTTTTTTTTTTTTTTTTTGTTAAATATGGCAATCAAAAGTTAAAAGAAAATTTTTCTAGATGCAGTACAACTAATGCATGACAGTTCCTACCTACAACCATGCTCTGATACCAAAATGATGCAAAACGATGCAAATGACGAAATGTTATTAATTAATTGAGCAGGCAGAGCTTACTATTAATTTTGATACCGCACGAGAAAATTAACTCAAATAAATAACATGGGCAGATGCGTTGGGAACTACTGTAACAATGCCGATCGATTTCAATATCAGGCGATAAAAGACAACCCTAATAGTCCTACTTGCAATATCTAGATTAACAGCGCTACAGGCAGGTGGACACTCAATCTCACGACAGGGCAGCAGTTGGCAAAGATAATAGACTAGATATCCAATTGGTGAAACACGTTGATACCTGGTCGAGTAGGGAAATCCTTACTGATGAGGTGCTGATGGCAGCGCAGGCACAGATTCCTCCACGCTCTCTCCTTCCAAGTCGGGAGGGGGGAGTTGATGTCGAGGCACCCTTCACAGGCTCCTCCACGCTCTCTCCTTCCAAGTCGGGAAGGGGGAGTTGATGTCGAGGCACCCTTCTGCGTCTTCAATCATCCACTGATCCATGTCGGAGTCCGCCATGGAAGCATGCCGGACCGGTGAGGTGATGGAAGGTTGGTCCGGGTCCGATCGAATCGGATTGCGTGAGAGACCGAGTGGGGATGGGATCGGGCAATCAGGGAAGGAGGGAGAGGGTTCGGGTGGCAAGGGCCAAGGTCGGGTGGGCAATAGTCGGTAGAGAGGAGGGAGATCGGGGTGGAAAGGGGAGAGGAGGGGCCGGGCCGGTTGAGGGATGAGGGGACGGGGTCGGGTTGGCTGGGGTTTGGGGCCGGCGGCAGCAGCAGGAGGGGAGAGGGGGATCGGGTGGGATGAGGGATGAGGGGACGGGGTCGGGTTGGCTGGGGTTTGGGGCCGGCGGCAGCAGTAGGAGGGGAGAGGGGGATCGGGTGGGGCTGGTGGCGGGTAGGCAGCAGCAGGAGGGGGAGAGAATGGGATCGGGATGGGGAAGGGGGTCGGCGCCTGGGTGGGGCCGGTCGGGTGAGAGGGAGGGAGGGAGAGGGGCGGCGGCAAGGGGGGGGTGTTGGCTGGGCCGGGGGAAAGGAGGAGGCGGGCTGGTGGCTGGGTTGCGGAGCAAGGAGGCGGAATAAGGTAAGGGTTGGGCTAGGGTTTCACACGCCTAGTACCCACCTAGGGTTTCACACGCCTAGGGTTTGGGATTGGGGTTTCACACACCTCACCCTGTTGTCACTCAACACAATAGTGGAGAAACAAAATTTTTATTTCATTATTCAGTGTCATTACATGTTCCATGGGCAGGCCTATATAAAGGCCTGCGATAACAAACGAAAACCCCTGAAAGTCGAGGTGGGACTAAATAACACAATGCAGAAAATAAAAACAAATGCAACCATCCATGGTGGTGCAGGCTGTCTGATCAGAGCCATAGGCTCAGGTGGTGCCTCCTGCGCTCGTACATGCGCCATGGGCTCTGCTCGATGTCCCCATCAGTAATCCCTCTGCTCCCATCAGATGCACACGTGTAGCTGGCAAAACAGATTTAATCAACACCACACGTTCTGCTTGCGATAGCAATCTAGCCTTTCAACCCGCAAGTCGAGTTTGCATCCTGCTTATCACAAACTTGAAGCAGGCATTTGGACCCCGACCTCCATTAATAGGGACTCCAAGATGTACCCAAGGTCCCACCTCCTCCTTTACCTTCAAAGCCCGCTCCACCCGCCTTCGAACATAAGCCCTCACACTCCGTGAGAATTTGATACTGGACTTTACTGGATTAATCGTTAGACTCGTACTCAAAGCGACTTTTGAAAATACCTCTCGCAGTCCCCAAGCATATAATTTCGTCACCCTAGTAAAGAATAAAAAAATCATCAGCAAAAGCTAGAGTGGCAATCTGCTGTGAGTCTCACCTAGTAGTGAACCCCTATAATGCCCCCTCTCCAATACTATTATCTATTTCCCATTGAAAAACCTGGGCCACTAGGAGGAAAAGATACGGAGATATCAGATCCCCTTGTCGTAAACCACAGGTAGGCCAAAACACCCTTGTCTCCTCGCATTAATCAATTACCGAATAGAGGTTGATCGTACACATTGCATGCATAACCCACAAAATCTAGATCTGGTGGAACCCCATCCTTGATAGAATTACCTCCAAAGCCTCACATTGTATCCTGTCATATGCCTTATCTAAGTCAACTTTAACCACCATATCCACCTATCGCCAAGGAGCCCCAATGATTGAATGAAGGATCTCTTGTGCAAGGAGGACATTATCTCTGATCCGCCTCCCAGGAATAAACGTGTGTTGTTCCTCTCGAATTATCGAGGGTAACAATAGCTGAAGGCGATTGGCCATAATTTTAGAAATAAATTTATATTGAAAGTTACATAGACTAATCGGCCTAAAATCGCTACGTGACTCCAGCACCAGCTTCTTCGGGATAAGGACAACAACAGTATCGTTCCATCCCACCATCATTCTATGCGATTGGAAAAACGTCTGGATCCCCCTAATCACATTCTCTCCAATGATAGCCCAATATTCTTTATAAAAATCTCCATTAAAACCATCAGGTCTTGGAGATTTATTCGTCGATGAAGCGAAAACAACCTGCTTGATTTCACCTTGATCCGGAACTCGAATAAGGAATTCATTCATCTCATGAGACATGCACCTCGATATCTCATCAAGAAACTGAAGCTACACCTCATCAGCGCATGACCACCGCTTTTGGAAAAATTCGAGCAACACTTGTTGTATCTGCTGAGGCTCCGAGATCTCTACTCCCTCCACCAGTAGGCATCTAACACGATTCCGCGCTCTTTGCACTCTAGTACTAGATTGGAAGAACCATGTCTTATGATCACCCTCATGTAACCACTGCACTCTAGATTTTTTAGCCCAAAGTGATTCTTGTTGCCCGAAGACCCACTCCAACTGCCTTTGTCCCCTAAACCACTCCTGCGACTGTGGGTGCAAAAATTGTACCGGACCAGATCAGAGCAGCATGGGCCCGCGCAATGGCCCAAATGGGTAAGCCCGCCTGGGCTCACATGGGCCCACTCTACGAGGCTCGCAGATCAAGCCCTACCCCTTATTGGGCCCGAACAACGACCCAATAAGGGCCCAGCAAGGAGGCCCAGAACCAGTGCCACGTCATCAGCGCCATGTCATCACTGCCATATCGGGCACGTGCCTATGCTATAAAAGAACCCCCAAGGCATCCAGGAAGGGGGTTGGTCATTCAATCAGTGGAAGAGAGGATCCAGAGCTAGAGCTTACTTCTCTCCTCCTAGTTCTTTTCTTGTTGCTCCGTGCAACCCCCACTGTAAAAGGCTTCTCTCGGCCTGTCGAGAGAACGCTTCCCCATCTTTATATTTATTATAGTGGAAACCAGGTGGCACCTCTCGCCTGGAGACGTAGGTCGTAAGACCGAACTTCGACAACAACTCCACGTGTCAATCCTATCTCTCTACTTTCTAATCTCTAATTCTACAAACAATCCAATTCAATCAAGGCTGTGGGGTGGGGGTTCCCGATCAAGGCGGCTCGGAAACTTCCCCCCACAATCTTTGGCGCCGTCTGTGGGATATCGTTAGAGGTCTTACCCACACCTCTACCGACTCCTATTCAACTTTCGGTGACGAGCCACAAGTCCTCATCCAAATCAACATCAACGCCTTCATCACGCCGACATCAACTCGCTCAATGGTGAAGGCCAGCACCAACCCACCAAAGGCGGGTGCTGACCGGACAATCGACGTGCTAATCGAAGAAGAACAAGAAGTCTCAGTTGCAACCAACCGAAGAAATGTTCATAAGTGACTGGGGCCACAAGGAAGTCATCCGGGAAGCCACAGCAATTGGCAGGACCCACCATTCCCGATGCAACGATCTGGCAAAGAGCACGCCACCCAAGGAGACAATGGTTTAGCTACATACCAAATTTTGGCCGCTGATTTCCAGCTGCTGAACCTCCTCAAGAGGAACACAGCCCTCGAGCAAGAGAAGGATTCCCTAAAGAAGGCGGCTGAAAGAGCGGGGGTTATGGCCTGTAACTCTTCAGCTGCTGATGAAGACCAACCAAGGACTCGCCCAGCCATGAGTCATCATCTTGAAGAACCACATGTGCCGCGTATTGAGAGGCGTCAGGTATCCACACAAGCACCAAGGCAAACGGTGTGGGATCGCCTCGACGTCAACGATGCGCCCAGCTATCATGGAGAAGGATCACCTCAGTCAACAGGGTCTACCAGACATTCTATCCCTTCGCACACGAAAGCAACAGATGCCCGTAAGCTGCTCAACCGAAGACCTTCGATTCCGCCCATTCAAGTTGGAAGCTCGAAGGCAATTCGGCTACGCCCTCTCGAGGCTAAAGTCCGATAAAAAGGCTCCTGGCAACCCAGGTCAACCAAAGACCTTCGATTCCGCCCATTCAAGTCGGAAGCTCGAAGGCAATTCGGCTACGCCCTCTCGAGGCTAAAGTCCGATAAAAGGCTCCTGGCAACCCAGGTCAACCAAAGACCTTCGATTTCGCCCGTTCAAGTCGGAAGCTTGAAGGCAATTCGGCTACGCCCTTTCAAGGCGAAAGTCCGACAAAAAGGCTCCTGGCAACCCAGGTCAAACAAAGACCTTCGATTCCGCCCATTCAAGTCGGAAGCTCGAAGGCAATTCGGCTACGCCCTTTCAAGACGAAAGTCCGACAAAAAGGCTCCTGGCAACCCAGGTCAACCAAAGACCTTCGATTCCGCCCATTCAAGTCGGAAGCTCGAAGGCAATTCGGCTACGCCCTCTCGAGGCTAAAGTCCGATAAAAAGGCTCCTGGCAACCCAGGTCAACCAAAGACCTTCGATTCCGCCCATTCAAGTTGGAAGCTCGAAGGCAATTCGGCTACGCCCTTTCAAGGCGAAAGTCCGATAAAAATGCTCCTCGCAACCCAGGTCAACCAAAGACCTTCGATTCCGCCCATTCAAGTCGGAAGCTCGAAGGCAATTCGGCTACGCCCTTTCAAGGCGAAAGTCAGATAAAAATGCTCTTGACAATCCAGGTCAAGCTAAACTATCAACTATACTTATCCGAGGTGACCAATGCCTCGGCACTCTATAAGCCCAAGGCCCAGTCCTTGGAACTCGATGACAAAGTTCGAGGCAACCAACGCCTTGGCACTCAACAAGCACAAGGCTCAGCCCTTGGCACTCGAAGATAAAGTCCGAGGTGACCAATGCCTCGGCAATCTATAAGCCCAAGGCCCAGCCCTTGGCACTCGAAGACAAAGTCCGAGGCGACCAATGCCTCGGCACTCTACAAGCCCAAGGCCCAGCCCTTGGCACTCGAAGACAAAGTCCGAGGCGACCAATGCCTCGGCAATCTATAAGCCCAAGGCCCAGCCCTTGGCACTCGAAGACAAAGTCCGAGGCGACCAATGCCTCGGCACTCTACAAGCCCAAGGCCCAGCCCTTGGCACTCGAAGACAAAGTCCGAGGTGACCAATGCCTCGGCACTCTACAAGCCCAAGTCCCTGCCCTTGGTACTCGAAGACATAGACTGAGGCGACCAATGCCTCGGCACTCTACAAGCCCAAGGCCCAGCCCTTGGCACTCGAAGACAAAGTCCGAGGTGACCAATGCCTCGGCACTCTACAAACCCAAGGCCCAGCCCTTGGCACTCAAAGACAAAGTCTGAGGCGACCAGCGCCTCGGCACTCTACAAGCCCAAGGCCCAGCCCTTGGTACTTGAAGACAAAGTTCGAGGCGACCAACGCCTTGGTACTCTACAAGCCCAATGCCCAGCCCTTGGCATTCGAAGACAAAGTCCAAGACGTCGTCGCCGACGTATTGGCATTCGATCAAAAGTCCAAGCTTAGTTTTGTCACTCAGGTCCAAGCATCAGATTGTCACTGGCCATTACCTTTTTTCGACGACTAACGGCTCCAAACCGGTCAGGGGGTGGTTAGTCTGACTCTGTCAGTGCGTGTCTCCACACTGGTGCAGTCGACGGTAGGTAACACGGGATAAAATGGCACTTCCTTGATCCTGGCCAAGTCAACACCCTCACGTGACCGTAGTACCTGGTGAATACAGTAACCAGGTGCGGTAATACATTGGGTGAAGACCGGCTGGCCATCATGCGGCGTCATCCTAGATTATCTCTAAGAAACCCCCTCGAATATAGTATTGTCCCTCGCCGATATCCCCACGCACCAGCGTTTTACCGAAAAAGTGTCGGTTTCAAATGGGGTTGAAATTCGAAAAATACACTATTTTCAATACCGACACTTTTTGGCCTCTTCTAGCAGCCCCAATAATGGGGTGTCGACATCGACAAGCAGCCCCCCCTCGGTTTCACACAAAAACCGAGTGGGGAGGGGGTGACGGCACATCAACAGCACACCCCTCGGTTTCGTCAGAAAACCGAGAGGGGATGTGTGTCGGCATCAGCAAGTAGCCCCCCCTCGGTTTCGCACAAAAATCGAGTGGGGAGGGGGTGACGGCACATCAGCAGCACACCCCTCGGTTTCGTCAGAAAACCGAGAGGGGGTGAGGGTCGGCATCAACAAGCAGCCCCCCCTTGGTTTCGCACAAAAACCGAGTGGGGAGGGGGTGTCGGCACTAACAACACGAACACCCACCCCTCAGTTTCGTCAGGAAACCGAGAGGGGAGGTGCTCGGTGTCATCCACACACAATGATTATTCAAAGACGAAGGGCTATCTTCCATTGGGTCGGTTGAATAGAATCTCATTCAAACCTATTGATTTGCTTGTACAAACTTCACAAGAAAAAAAAAAAATCCCCTCTCTCATAAAGGGTGAGCACGCGGTAACTGTTGCGTCATCATAGGGGCCCGACTGCAGTCCCTAGTGAACACAGTAACTAGGTGCAGTTGGGTGTCGGACAAAGCGGATGAGTTACAGCGTGCCGAGACATCCTCAAGACGAGCGACGGACACTCGGCCAATGCGTTCTTTAGAGTCATCTGTTTATGAAGGTGATTACCGGAAAAGTTACTCGTCAAAGTGTGCGATGTTTCACGTCCACTTTGATCGATTTTTCGGCGCCTACACAACGGCACCTTATACGCGTTGATCCGACGCACGTATGAAAAGTTACGGCTATCAGAAGTTTTTGAGGTATTTTTCTTCAAAGACAGACATTGGAAAAGTTGTACGTCAAGGTGAACTATATTTCACGTCTACCTTGATCAGTTTTTCGACGCGGACGCAATGGCTCCTTATACGCATCGATCCGACGCACGTATGAAAAGTTATGATTGTCGGAGGTTTTCGAGACATTTCTTCCTGAAGACCAACTTCAGAGAGGTTACACGGCAGCGACGGTCACACTGACGCCTTCAACCTGGTTCACTATGCGAACAACTCGCAGCAGACCAAACACTGCGCCTAAGAGAAGAACTCATGCCTCTCCTCGCGAGCATGGGTACTTGGTCGGAATGGGGACAGGGGGTTGGATGAACCAAACCCCCCTTCGTGTGACGGCCCACGACGACCTGGGTGGGAGACGCAGTCCACCCGCCTGTGCGCGAAAAACATCAGCCGCCACGATGCGCTCGCCGATGCGCCCGCCACCTACACCATCTCCTTCTATGCGGTAGAGGCCTCTCTCATCCCGGTGCTGGACCGGTCGACGGAGGGAGGTGGGACCCGACTCCCCCCCATGCGTCCTCTTCACGTGGCGTGACCCGAGACATGAAGTGAAGGGGGGGGGACGAGGAAGCCGACTCTTCCCCCACGCTCTCTCTCGTTCGAACCCTCTCTCTCACCGAGGGCTCTCTCTCGCACCCGCTCTCTCTCACGCAGACCCTCTCTCTCGCCGAGGGCTCTCTCTCGCCCCCGCTCTCTCTCGCAGAAGACAGAAGGGAAGGAGAGAAAGAGAGACGCCTGCTCTCTCTCTCACGGAAGAGAAGGCGCCGGGGTGCAACCCGCAGTCCAGCGCCCGTGCCCACCTCCAACCCGGCCGGAACCCGCGCCCGAAGCCGCTAACCACCGCCTCCGCCCGCGTCCGGAGCCGCACCCCGACCACCGCCTCCGCCCGCGTCCGGAGCCGCACGCCGACCACCACCTCCGCTCGCACCCGGCTGCCGCTGAGCCCCGCGCCATAGCCCGCGCGCCGCACGCCGTCACCACCGCCTCCGCCTGCGCCGCAAGGCTCTCTCTCGCACCCGCTCTCTCGCGAAGATCTCCCCCTCTCGCTGCTGCCCTCTCACCGAACAAAGAAAAGGAGAAACAGAGGGAGAGAGAAAGGAAAGAGAGAGAGAGAAAGGAAAGAGAGAGCGGGCTGCACGGGCTGCAGTCTCACGTGAATGTGAGCCAAAGAGGAAAGAGAGAGAGAAAAGGAAAGAGAGAGAGAGAAAGGAAAGAGAGAGAAGGAGGCTGCTCTCTCACGTGAAAAAAAAGGGGGGTCCGATTTGCATCCGAGCGGGTCCGGGAGGGCGTGTACCATGGGACGGCTGTGATGCAGCCGGACTCAATCTAATGCCCCTTCCGCCGAGAAAATAAGGAAAGAGAGAAGCAAAGAAAGGAAAGAGAGAAAGAAATAAAGGAAAAGAAAAAAGCTTTTCTTTTACCAAAAGACTCTCGGTATGCTCTCGGTACCCACTCGGTATGCTCTCGGTATGCTCTCGGTACCCACTCGGTATGCTCTCGGTACCCTCTCGGTCGGAAAACGCACTACCTTTTCGGAAACACCCCCTTGCAAAACTGAGACTTTTTGGCTTGCACCAAAAGGGTCTCGGTACCCACCCGGTATGCTCTCGGTACCCACTCGGTACGCACTCGGTACCCTCTCGGTATCCACTCGGTCGGAAAACGCACTATTTTTTCGGAAACACCCCATCGCAAAACCGAGACTTTTTGGCTCGCGCCAAAAAGGGTCTCGGCATCGGCGGAAGAAGGCTCTGCTAATACAAACCGCGGCACCGACAACCCTCGCCAACCGCGCCAGGATCCTAAAGCGTTTGCACCTTGGAATCCCAGCCGACCCAGGGGGTCCTGACCCGACTGGGAGGGGGTAACTGTGGGTGCAAAAATTGTACCGGACCAGATCAGAGCAGCATGGGCCCGCGCAAAGGCCCAAATGGGTAAGCCCGCCTGGGCTCACATGGGCCAACTCTACGAGGCTCGCAGATCAAGCCCTACCCCTTATTGGGCCCGAACAACGACCCAATAAGGGCCCAGCAAGGAGGCCCAGAACCAGTGCCACGTCATCAGCGCCACGTCATCACTGCCATATCGGGCACGTGCCTACGCTATAAAAGAACCCCCAAGGCATCCAGGAAGGGGGTTGGTCATTCAATCAGTGAAAGAGAGGATCCAGAGCTAGAGCTTACTTCTCTCCTCCTAGTTCTTTTCTTGTTGCTCCGTGCAACCCCCATTGTAAAAGGCTTCTCTCGGCCTGTCGAGAGAACGCTTCCCCATCTTTATATTTATTATAGTGGAAACCAGGTGGCACCTCTCGCCCGGAGACGTAGGTCGTAAGACCGAACTTCGACAACAACTCCACGTGTCAATCCTATCTCTCTACTTTCTAATCTCTAATTCTACAAACAATCCAATTCAATCAAGGCTGTGGGGTGGGGGTTCCCGATCAAGGCGGCTCGGAAACTTCCCCCCACAGCGACGCCTCCCCCTCTGTTTGATTCTCTCCCATCGCTTCAACTTGTCTCCATAAAGACTCCACCAGCAAATGAAGATTACCTACAGTATTTTTATTCCAATAAGCAAGAGCTCATCGGACAAAAGGCAAATTCGCAGCACAACTAGCTCCTTTGATCCAATTGTGAAGTATCGCCTCCCGATAATCCTATCAAGACATCCAGAAGTTATTAAACCTCCACGGGACCTGTCTAGGTCTAGTATTAGCAATAGTAGACACTAAAATCAGTGAGTGATTCGACACACACCTCGAGGGATGCTTAACCGAAGTATCATCAAACTCAGCCGTCCATCGATCATTAACAAAGCACCTGTCCGCTCTCTCCCATATCCAAGTGCCCCCTTGTCTGTTGTTGCACCAAGTAAACGACTCCCTCCTGAACTGAATATCTCACAACCCACTAGTATTGACCATCCCCAAAAACTCTCGAGTGCTACGTGACCAACAAAACGGTTTGCCTCCTCTTTTATCCTCTGGCATCAACACACAGTTGTAGTCCCCTAACAGGCATCAAAGGTAACTCATCCGACTTAAAACCGTCAGTTCAGTCCACAAACCCCTCCGTTCCTGTTCGGACGTACTAGCATATATAGAAGAGAGAACAATAGGATTGACACTATGCTCAGTCTCCACCAAATGCAACACTTGCTTCTGGCAAACAAGGGCAGTAACCAAACCCAAATCCCCTCGCCACTGACAAACAATCCCGCCCGCCAAACCATTAGATGGAATACATGACACTTCTTAATGACCTCGAAATATAGCCTTAACTCGGCTTAGCTTAGATAGTCTCACATGGCTCTCCACCAGCAATACTACTTGAGGCTCAAACTTCTTTACTAGAAATTTTACATGCCCAATTGTCGCCGGTCGTAAGAATCCCCGGCAGTTCCAAAACAGGTTATTGTTATTTTCAGTTGTTTTCTATAAAATGATGAAACCAAGTGTTGTATAAGAAACGGCTAGATCAACAAAATATTTTGTTGATCTGTCGTTTTGTCGTTCCCATATGGACCTTCTTCAGATCCGCCCTGGGCCTGGGGGAGGGGCCTTGCATGATCCACGCCTTGTGGACCTCCTGGAGATCGTCTTCTGTCCCCAAACCTCTGAGGCTGGTCAGTTGGGATATAATCGCAATTGTTGTGGCATGGTCAATTTGGCTAGAGTGGAACAAGAGGATCTTCTCGAGGAGATCTCTCCCAATCGATCTCCTTATCTCGAGGGTTGGCTCTCTCCTTCAGATATGGCTTGATTGCTCATCGGTCAAGGTTATAGGGAAGTTGCAGCTGACCACTAGGGCTTTCTCTTGTACTAGGTTTTAGTGAGTTGTAATCATCCTTTGACTTAATAAAATGGCCGGAGCACATGTCTAACCCCCCTTGCAGAAAGGGATTTCTCAATCAAAAAAACAAAAATTACATAAATCTCCCCTTAGCTATAACCTCATTTCATATTGGTCCCTTAACTTTTTTTATTTGAACAATGACTCCTGAATTATGCTTCGTTTGCATTTAGCCCTCTCCATCAAATTTTATTCCAAAAAATCCTCTTCCTAGTTAGCATAAGTTAAATACTTCACAAAATATTTGAGTATTATTGAAAATAAAGAAGGATATTTTTGGAATAAATTTACAGAGTTAATAACGAAAATGCCGCTGCAGTGGTGGTTAGGGGTGGCAATTAACCTGATTTAGCGGGTTACTCGACCCAATTCTATTGGGACGGCTTAGGGATGCTTAAAAACGGGCTTGGAATTTAAATTTAAAATCCGATCAAATTCGGGTTTTACTCCAATCCGTCCCGATCCAACCTGGTTATATAGCTTATATGAATAACTCCGTACGAGTCAGCAACATTAAGTTTTGTAAAACATTTACTTTTTGAATTATAAATAATATCTAATTATTCATGAATTAGTATTTACTACATGATTTTTACTTGAACATGCATAGTCAGATCATTGGATCAGATCATTATCCAATTATTGATGGATTCATATAGCTTATTTTATGAAGCCGATCCAACTCTACCGACAAATCCTAAACGGAATGGGACGGAGCCGGAACGTTGCCATCCCTGGTGGTGGTTCCCGGGTTGCTGTGGGAGGGAGCTGGACGAAAGTTGACGGTCGCCCTTGCACTCCTTGCGCTTGCGGGCCCCACACGTGAACATGCGACTTTGGGAGTTCAGCTTTATTACCAAGCAAGCCGCTCTTAGTTTTGTCGGTGACGGCTGTGATTTGTTGTCTTCATTCCCCGTAACGGACGCCGCCACTATCAGCTGATCGGAGCCGTCCATGGCCCATGATCTCGACAGTCCATTTGTTTTCCTTTTTTATGAATGGAGTGTCTGCCAACCTCTATTCATAGAGGTGGGACCGTGGTTGGTTAGTAGAGACTATCACCTCAATTGAAATAAACTTGTCCACACGTATTTCCCCACCCCATTGTCTTCTTCCAACTAAGCAAGCTGTTCCTTCTTTGAGAAATGTTATTTATACCAAAAGCTTTTGCCTGATTACTTAAGAAAATTTGAAAGTTAAAAGGGGTGATACCTTAGGTTTACCTGTTTCTTTAAAGATTGATGGCTTCTAGTCTCCCGCTACGTAATCGATTGGTCAACTTTATTTCTCATATATCTCTGATTTTGCATCCTGTCTCATCATGACATGGAGGACGAAAGACACCTATTTTTTGCTGCATCATCTCCCATAGAGTATGGGAGCCGGTTTCCATTCCCTACCCATCAGGTATCTATGATGTCACTACTGCGTCTCGCATGAATTTTTTATGGGATCTTTGTATGTATAATCAAGAAAAACTGTACTTGTCGGTATACATTTTCTGGGCTATTTGGAATGAACGTAACAACACCATCTTTGAGTGGATTGCTCATTCGTCAGGTGGATTCTTGATGTGACCAAGAATCTCTATAAAAATTTGGGCAATTGTCCAACAACAGATCGATAGAGATCAGTTGAATGATAGTACTAAACCAACTTTGCAGCAACCCCTGGAAGGATCGATTCTTGAAATTGAATATGGATGCATTGGCAGGAAGTGATCGATCCGCTTGTGGCTTGGTTATTCGGGATACTAAAGGCCAACTAATTTAGTTTGCATGCAATGTTTTTGATGCAAGCACGCCTCTTGAGGCGGAAGCTCTAGCTATGGTAGAAGGGATCAAGCTCTGCCAAGGGCGGAGCCAACATAGGCCCAGTGGGGGCAGCTACCCCCATTGAGAATTTTTTTTAAAAAAAGAGTAATGTTATTTGTACAATCTCAGTCAACAAACACATTGACATATAGACCAATGAAGTGGAGGTGGGCTAAGTGCATCGGCATTCACACCAAACACTAAGCACTAAGGTTCCGCCCCCACTTCATAGGTCTGGTTTGTCAAAAAAAAAAAAAGATTAAATATAGTACACTTTGGCCCCCTGAAGTTTAGCTAAAAGACACTTAACCCCTTATATTTTCTACATGCCCATCAATTTAGTTTTGATCAGATAAAGAGTACCAAATGAAAAAATTAAGTAGTTGACAAAAGGGTGTATTTTGCGAACATTTCAAACTTTAGGGATCCAATTGGAATAAAATAAACTAAGAGGTTTATGTGTTTTTGAGCTAATTTTAAATGGGTAAAGTATAATTTACCTAAAAAAAATCAACGTTCGTCTCTCTCGTTCGTCCCACGACTACCTCCTGGTAGCCTTGCACAATCTTATGGCTTAAATTGTATTCTCTGAGACTCCATCCCTGTCCACTCCAGTCATCCTATGCTCGAAATCTGTGGTCGGCGACGTGATCGGTAAGTGCGGCCTGCTTATAGCTCCAACCGAAACCCTACTCTCTCTCTCTCTCTCTCTCTCTCTCTCTCTCTCTCTCTCTCTCTCTCTCTCTCTCTCTCTCTCTCTCTCTCTCTCTCGCTCGCTCGAGCTCGTTATTCACAATTTTTTGTGTAATGTTTTTATGGATGGAAGATTTTTGTGTGCTTATGAACTGAAAGTGAAGTATTTTTGTAATCAATTCAAATCCTTTATTGGTAGAAATTGGGTAAAACTTTTAAAACCAAGCAAAGACCGCCCTCACTCGAGTGAATTCCTAGCTCCGCCACTGAGCTCTGCTTACAGCTCAAAATCAATAATGTAATACTTGAGGGGGATAACCTCGCAGTTATTACGCTCCTGTTGGAGAATGACACACCTCCTCCTTGAAAAATCCATAGCTCTATTATGGAATGCAGAAGACTCATTCAGCTGTTTGCAATTTGCAAGCTAAACCATGTTTATAGAGATGGCAACCAGGTAGCACATGTTTTAGCTTCACATGCACTTTATTGTAACTCAAACCTCTCTTTATCCTCTCCCCCTGGCTGTATCTCACCTCTTTTTGAAGAGGCGCTATGTAAGGATATTATTGAAGATCGTCAATGAGAATTATCTACCGACCTATTACCCTCTCCATTCTCTACCCCGGCCTACTGGATGTGGGCAACTAGTTGGGATTGATACCCAGTGCCGGGATAGAGAATGACAGAGTAATGGGACATTGGTTTTGAATTGCAAAAAACAAAAAAAATTCAAAGTGGACACTCTGGGTTGAGTGGGATTTACTGGTTGGGACTGGGTGAAATGGACAGTTATGATCATGACACATTATTATTTGTAAATAAATTGGTAAGAGCTTTCGAATACATAGTACTTCCTTCTTCTAATGAAGGGGGGATTTTTTTCTTTTTTTAACTTGACATTGACCGATTCATCCCGTACTTCACCCGTGAATGGGCCTGGTTACTGTGTTGAACACAAATCACCACCATGATTGGAATATGATAATCATGGTCCGCCATATTTATTTCATTGATAGTAGTAGTCCCACTCCTCTCCCTAAAGATGAGAGTGGCGATACAATCAGACACAGTCGTAGATTGAATAGAGGAATTGCAATTAACACTATGCCCAACATGTGAGAGAGCCACTCGCGACCCAATATCACAGTGTATTGGGTTACCCAGCTGGTGTTGCATCGATATGCCACCCCTGCAGACCATCCACATCCATATATGGAGGTGCATTCCTTAGTTTGAACTACATCATATTAAACCCAGGCTTGGTGGTTAACACTTTGATTGTTGATCGGATTTGATTGCTCGGCCAAAACAACTGGAGGTGCGATGTACTGTGTCAACTTGGAGGGAACCTAGCCAGATGATCACTTGAGTCTGACGGTACTTTCTACCGCTCAAGTTGATTTATGGTATCGTGTGGAGGGACAACGTATTACCAATACTAAGAGAAAAACATGGGTATGCGAGTGAGTATATATATTAAGTCTAGGTGAATTGGAGTACAGCCTGTGCGGTATTCTAGGTGGCTACGCAGGTTAATCAGGCTTAGAGAACTAATGGTACACTTGGAAAAATGTGTTTGTCGAGTTCGATTAGAAGCCGAACCCATTCCCTGAAGGTTCCACCTTATCCACATTTGGTACGGATTTGCTACTTTTTCCTATCTCACTAGAAAGGAAGTTGGTTCCCAGCAAACCCTAATTATTCTTCATTCCTTGTGTGCGTAGCACTAGAGCATAAGAGATGTGGTGGGTTAGTATATCTCTAAGGGCACTCCATAGTGGTAGAAGATATACAGGTATACCTGATTCCCATATGGACCTCACTCCATGTGTTCGTAGTACTAGAGCATGGTAGAAGTGAACTAGTATGTTTTATTAAGGGCAACCCATGTTTTTTAGGAAACCCCAGTGAAAAGTGAAATTACTAAAGGCACCCCACTTGTGGGCCCATTGATGTGTGCGGGGTCCCTAATTGAACTACGATTTCCTCCACATCTAAGGGGCCTGCCATATGTGGCTTGTGCAAGCTAAGGGGGCCATCTACTCTAGCCGTACGCAAGCTATAGGGGCCGACCACAACTTGCATGTGCAAGCCATAGACGGCCGGCCACTATGGCTACACTCAAGGTATAGGGGGGGCGACCATTTATGTGTTGCACAAGGATTAAGAGGCTGGCCACAACTTGCATATGCAAGCTTGTGTGGCCGGCCACAAGTCCTATGCGCAAGGGGGGTGCACAACTAGGGTGAAGGGGGTGGTCACAAATTGTATGCTTACACAAGGTTGTGGAGCTTCTATTTAAAGGGGGGGATGAGGGCGGCCACAAATTGCCCATGGTCGTTCCAACAGTAGGAGCTCAACATAGTGGACCTGCTCCCAATTAAATCAGGTAGAAAGCGATTACTCCTGGCCTCCACCGACTAATTTATGAACTGAGTCGAAGCACTGCTTCTCTGGACAGTCAAGCACCTAGGCGTGGAGAAGTTTCTCTAGAACTAGGTGCTCGACCTCTAAGCCGAGGTACCAGACTACATAGTAGTCAAGGGACAACCTTATCCCGTAAGCCGAGAGAATGGACATGCGATAAGGGTGAAATAATATAGATCCCTCTACAAAGGGATCGGAGGAGGTCTGATCGGAGTGTGCTGGTCACCTAAACATTAACTACTTCCTATGATCCCCCTAGTCGGAATGCATAGGGTTGACTCTGGTAGATTAAAAATTATCTTGGCTTATGTTCTATCATAACCTTGGAATACTACTGAGTTACATGCATGATGATTAGATATCGGTTGGTTCCCTCTCTACATTCTATTTAGAATAGGGTTTTTGTGTAGTGGAGGGCAAAAGAATGTAAGGCTTGCATTGGAATTGGTTACCTCTTCATGACAAATTCCTCTCCAGTTGCGTCGGTACAGTGAAAGCATACAAGACTTACATGAGAACTTATACTACAACTCTTGGTTCCTAAGAAGGATGATGAATTTTGCATGAGACTATTCAGTAGGCATTCATGAGGACATTAGTATTAATATTCCCTTCTGATTGACCTATAGAGGGGGCAATTGTTTTGTGCTTTCTTGAGGGGTCTTTCCCATTATGAGAGGTCCCACCCTGCTTACCACATTCTCACCTAATTCTCAAAGAAAGTGGTGATCTGGTTCCCAACCATAAAGAGGGATGGGGATGAATATAACAAAATAGAAAATAATATTTCTTAAGGTGAGGCTTGAAAAGAGAGGTAACTGTGGTATTTGAGTAGGGCAAATCTTAGTGTTCAAGAACAAGGTGTTAAGGGTTTGTCCCAACTATTTCCACCATGATATCCAACCTTGATAGAGAAGATTGTCTCAACAGAGATCAGTTCTTTTCCAAATAGTTGGAAGCATTTTCTAACAACAAAGTTTGATGATTTCTCAAAAAAAAAAAAAAACCAACAACAAAGTTTGATGGCTTTGTGAAGCAAAAGGAGGTATATATATATATATATATACAGAGAGAGAGAGAGAGAGAGAGAGAGAGAGAGAGAGAGAGAGAGGTGATAAAATGCGGCGTGCGGTGTCGCACCGCAGCCGTCTGATGCACCGCTGCACGCACCGCAACGGTGCATCAGACGACTGCGGTGTGATGCCGCATGCACCGCACGTCGCAGCCTAACACGCCTCTCTCTCTCTCTCTCTTTCTCTTTATATATATATATATATATATATATATATATATATATATATATATATATATATATATATATATATATATATATATATATATATATATATATATATATATATATAGGAGTTAGGAGTGATCTGTTGCGAAACCCAGAAAAGATACGAAACCTCTTATTCGCAAAACTAAGCCACAGCCGCCCGATTGAACCAAATCGAATGGTCATAAAAGTTGAGAAAAACCCGATATTGTTTAATCCCATAATATTTTGTCCGTATCCCCTCTCATCCTTTCTCTCCTCTTGAGCGCCGATAGCGAAACCCTCGCCGTCAGAGGGCAGCCTCCATGAACTCCGATCCCGACCGGCCGAGCCCTATCTCACCTTTACGAGCCACATCTCTCTGTCACACACAAACAACCTTTCCCACTACCGTGGGTTTTCGGCCCTTCACCGTTCACCGACGAGCGAATCCCTCAATCCGAGATCGGAGTTCGTGGAGGCTGCCCTCCGACGGCGAGATGGGGTTCAGCCGGCCAGGATCGGAGTTCGTGGAGGCTGCCCTCAGACGGCGAGGGTTTCGCTATCGGCACTCGAGAGGAGAGAAAGGACGAGAGGGGATACCAGACAAAATACTATGGGATTAAACAGTATCGGGTTTTCCTCAAATTTTATGACCATTCGATTTGGTTCAATCGGGCGGCTGTGGCTTAGTTTCGCAAATAAGGGGTTTCGCATCTTTTCCGGATTTCGCAACAGATCACTCCTCTCTCTCTCTCCCTATATATATATATATATAGATATATATATATATATATATATATATATATATATATATATATATATATATATATATATATATATATATATATATATATATATATATATATATATATATATATATATATATATATATATATATATATATATATATATATATATATAGGGCTGTTACAGTGAGCTGTGGGCTGCCGGGGGGGAAAGTGAGTTGCGGGTATTTTGACCCCCCAAGAAGGTATGAAATTTGGTGAGGTTGTTGCCTAGGATAAGATGATCATCCTCACCAATTTCCATCATATTTCAAAACTTCTAGGGGGGGGGGTCAAATGGTCGAAGCAATTTATGTCGTCCGCAGTCACTGTTAAAATTGCTTCGACCATTTGACATTCCTAGAAGTTTTGGAATTTGATAAAAATTGGTGAGGATGATCATCTTATCCTAGGCAACAACCTTACCAAATTCCATCAAATTCCATAACTTCTTGGGGGGTCAAAATACCCGCAACTCACTTTCCCCCCCGGCAGCCCACAGCTCACTGTAACAGCCCTATATATATATATATATATATATATATATATATATATATATATATATATATATATATATATATATATATATAGGAAATAGAGTGCATAGTCCTCCCAACTAGCCAACACGCTAGTCATATCTTAAATTCAAGTGCCATGTGGTAATTTTTAACTGGGTTAGGGGTTGGTCAAGATTGGTTCACCCTTCCTAACAATGATTATGAAAAAAAAATTAAAAAAAAATATGTCATATGGCATTTTTAGATTAACCATAGCAAGGGGTATTTGTGTGTTACAGTTTACCGTTAAATTTTTCGGTCATTGATCGGGTTGTTTTAAGTTTTTTTTTTTTTATTATTATTTTAATCATAATCTAAGTAGAGTGGATTGACCATCCATTAAAAAAAATAGTTAAAAAATACCACATGACACCTAAATATAGGCGAGGACTAGCGTTTTGGCTAGTCGGGAGGATCATATTTTATATGGGTCAGGTTCAATGGACACTGTTTTTGCACTCAATTTTTTACACCGATTTTCAAACCATTAGATAAAGGTTTCATAATTTCTTGATTTTTTGTGAGCATAATCATCTTGTCTTAGATAACACATCTACAAAAAATCAGCATATTCTAAAGCCTTTAGACTTATTAAATGTGCTCTTCAAATTAATGATTAAAATGAACGGTTGATAAAGTTTTTTAGTTTTGATGTACTTGGAGGCTTTAGAATGTGCTGATTTTTTGTGGACGTGCTATCTAAGTCAAGGTGATTATGCTCACAAAAAATCAAGAAATCCTGAAACCTCTATCTAGTTGATTTGAAAATCGGTGTAAAAATTTAAGTGCAAAAACAGTGTCCATTGAACCTGACCCTATATATATATATATATATATATATATATATATATATATATATATATATATATATATATATATATATATATATATATATATATATATATATATATATATATATATATATATATATATATATATATATATATATATATATGGGTCAGGTTCAATGGACACTGTTTTTGCACTCAATTTTTTACACCGATTTTCAAAACATTGGATAGAGGTTTCAGAATTTTTTGATTTTTTGTGATCATAATCACCTTATACTAGATAGCACGTCCGCAAAAAATCAGAACATTCTAAAGCCTCCAAGTACATCAAAACTAAAAGGCTTTATCGACCGTCCATTTTAATCGTTAATTTGAAGAGTACATTTAATAAGTATAGAGGCTTTAGAATGTGCTGATTTTTTGTAGATGTGTTATCTAAGAAAAGATGATTATGCTCACAAAAAATCAAGAAATTTTGAAACTTCTATCTAATGGTTTGAAAATCGGTGTAAAAAATTGAGTGCAAAAACAGTGTCCATTGAACCATATATATATATATATATATATATATATATATATATATATATATATATATATATATATATATATATATATATATATATATATATATATATATATATATATATATATATATATATATATATATATATATATATATATATATATATATATATATATATATATATATATAGAGAGAGAGAGAGAGAGAGAGAGAGAGAGAGAGAGAGGCGTGTTAGGTTGCAGCGTGCGGTACGTGTGGCATCGCACCGCAGCCGCCTGATGCACTGTTGCGGTGCGTGTGATGCACGCAGCGGTGCATCAGGCGGCTATGGTGCGACGCCGCACGCACCGCACGCCGCATTTTATCATTCATATATATATATATATATATATATATATATATATATATATATATATATATATATATATATATATATATATAGGAATGCTTAGGTGCGGTCCGCGGTCCGCAGCTGTCCAATGCACTGGCCACGTGCATCCGATGCACGGAGTGGTGCATCGGACGACTACTGACCGCGGATCGCACGAACCACAGACCGCACCTAAGCATTCCCCTATACTATATAAATATATATATATATATATATATATATATATATATATATATATATATATATATATATATATATATATATATATATATATATATATTACTTAAGCTTGGGAATAATAAATGTATGACTTGTACTATTTATTGTTTTTGGGATATATAGTAGATCTTTAATTTCCACGTTTGCTCTACAGTGTTTTTCCAATCATATTAGAATGTTGTTCACATAAACTTTGTCATCCTGTGTTCATTTCTTGCTCTCTTTGAAGTTAGTGATTAACTTCCATATTAATATTCGCTTGTCTTGTTTAGAAATTATATTTTCAAAATTTATGGTTTTATTTCTTTAATTCAGTTGCTTCTACATGTACAATCCTCCCTCTCAAAAGTTACATACTTGAGTAATTAAAAGTATAAACACTTTTCAAAATATTAGGTCTCTTAATATTTGGTTGGTAGGTCTAGGGTTTAACTTCCACATTAGCGGAGTTAACTATTAAAAGGAAAACACAAAATAATAGTAGAGTCCTTAAGAAAATTTTAATTATCCTTGTAATAGGTAGGTATATACATGGATAATAATGCTCTCAATAATCTGTGAATTTCACTTTTGACAGAAATTAAAAAATTAAAGATCTCTATTAGGGAACTTGTGATCTGCCAAACAAAAATAAAGCCATCAATATAGTCGTTTTTCTATGCATCCAACCTTTTAGGAGGGCAAAGTCTTTATCCCAATTAGTCACAATATCTACCTAATAATTAAAAACCTTGAATATTTCACATATTTTTTAGCGGTTAGATGCTACTTTAAATTGCTCTTTAGATCATTGAATCATTGAATTGTACATTGCCATAACCATTAAGCTTATGGTAATTAGTCGAATATTTATATTCGATAGAGTTCCACTACGTACCAAATTGAAATTTTCAATACCATATCGAATCCATCTCCTCCATCCATCTCATTTTCGATATATCGGAGTGGTGGGAGCATTATTCTAGGGGCCATGGGATGAACCCTAAGTGGATGCCTGATATCCACCATTTGGCCACCGGATGGTCGCTATGAATTTCAGTACGGTACCAAAGTAGGTATCATAGAATTTTCCTTTTCGATGATGTATCATTTTCTTCTTATTGGACCAATCAATGGACTGGATTTTGATTCAAATCCAATCAGAATCGAATCCATTAAGTTGAATATGGATGGATTTTTTTTAATCTGATAATCCGGTAATGCTCCGGATCCGGTAGCTCGTTTACTTAGCCAATTTGATATGGATTTAGGCTAATCTAATCCGTTGAGAACCTGATCCGACAAACTATAACATAATTTACTATATTTTATCCACTGCTAGGTTAGATTTTTTTTTTGACCAGGGGGTGTTGCAAAATCTTTCAGGTAATGGACCCACTTTGGACTCAGACTAATCCTTTCGGTAATAAGCACCGACTCACTCGGAAGTTCCCCTAGGCACTTGTTGGTAACTCAAGGGGTTGAACCCACAACCTCCTCACCAAATCATCAGTTGCTTTAGATTTAAGAGTAAGGGTCAATATAAGAGTGATACTCATGATCCCCCGATTGCGAATCCCATAATCTCCTCACCAAATCTTCTGCTGATTCGATCAATATCATAATTGTTAATGGACCGGATTTTGATCCGAACCTGGTCTGGGTTGAGTTTTTTAATCATACGATCCGATAAGGGTCCGACTCCGATATCCCATTTACCTAACTAGTTTGAAATAGTCAAACCCGACCCGTTGAGAGGACTCGTGAAGCAAACGCCGCCTCCTCCTTCCCCTCGCTCACCCCCTGTCCCCCTTTACTCTTTTTGTACTCAAAGTCGTCCCGTGATTCTGCACTCTCTGCGTACAGTGGCTCGAATATTTAGAAATTGTCATTTTTAATTATCATCACAGCAATTTTCTGGGTTGTCTGGTCGGAATCCAAAGCCCCACTTCTCTCTCCAACTCCTCCACCACTCTCTCTCTCTCTTATATTTTCCGCCATTAAAGAGTTTTCCGAGCTCGCTCGCTCTCTCTCTCTCTCTCTCTCTCTCTCTCATTTATGTAAATTCTTATTTATTTCTCTGCCATTGCTGCTTATTTCTTGAGCTCTCTTCTCTCTCTCTCTAAGAATCACTGAAAGGTTATCCAATCAGAAGAGAGAGAGAGAGAGAGGGAGGGAGAGCTGAAGCCCTAATCCTTGTTGAGAGATCCAGACTTCTTGTGGCAGACACAATGAGGTCGGAGACTCGGCTGGACTCGGTGGTCTTCCACCTCACGCCGACTCGAACCAGGTCCTACTCGAGATCCCCTCCCGAGCTCACTGTTTCTATTCTACTTTTAATATCAGAAAAGTTTGGTTTGAATCGAGTTCTTGATCTTATCCGTCTCAAATGCGATCAGCTTGTCATGTTGTATTTGTCCTGGCTTTCATCATCTCTCTCAAGATCCCTGCATTCGCCATGGAGTGCGCCGCGCACCACAAGTTTATTCAAGATTGGATCTTTACCATCAGTCTTGCCTGACCGGAGATCTGGACCCTTTTTTCTTTTTCTTTTTTCTTGTTTTTTAGGTGTGATTTGGTGATCATAGCTAATGGAAAGACGGAGAAGATCGCATCTGGTTTGTTGGAGCCTTTTCTGGCCCATCTGAAGACTGCCCGGGATCAGATTGCAAAGGGGGGCTATTCCATTACACTTGAACTGGACCCTCAGACCGATGCACTATGGTTTACAAAGGGCACCGCGGAGAGGTCAGCTGCCTAAATCTTTAGTGCTTCTCTATACACAGAACACTCTTTTTCCGTTTCTATTTCTTTGTAAGGGTGTTTTTATTTCTATGCAATTGCAATTGATTTGGTAATACGCCAAGCATCCATCGTGTATCATATTCATGTTGCATGAGCCCTTCTCGCTACGAATTCGTGCCATTCTGAAGAAAGGTATGATTCAATTTTCACTTAGGTTTGTTCGCTTTGTGAGCACGCCGGAGGTTCTCGAACGAGTCAATACCATAGAGTCTGAGATCTTGCAGATCGAGGAAGCAATTTCGATTCAGGGAAATGAAAATCTTGGCTTGAGCTGTGTAAGTAACGTGCCAACTCGACTATGCCTAGTTGATCGCCTCAAATGACACCCTAGTTCTTTCTATTTTTCGCAGGTGGAATATCAGCAAACCAGGCCAACGGAATGCGTTGAAGGTACAACGACTGAGTTAATGTATTTGTTTAGTTATCTCTTGTATTTGCCTTCATGAGAACTATTAAGGGATTTCCTATTTGTCTCACTGTTTCTGTTCAATGTTTTTGTCCGCATTAAACCCCAATCCGTACAAAACATAATGCTAAGAGCTGGGATATTTTAGCCCGAAGGACTACAGAAACATATAATGTGTACACAATTCCGACTGGTTGTTATCAGTTTAAGGTCATTATCGGCTTAGTTGAACCACTGTCGTGTGAATCAGTCGCCATAATTTGTAGATGGTACTGTAGCTGATGATTCTCAATATTTAGTAGAGGTTATCCTTCAATCAATGAGTTGTTTCTCAATTATTGGAAGTTATATTCTTTTCGTAACCTATAAGCAAACCATTTAATCAGATGTTAAATTGCTTAATCAGTTATGAAAGTAGAAGTAAGTGTCTCCATTAGATGACCTCTTGACCTCTGATCAATGTTGACCGGTATAGTCAGTGATGGCCATATCATAGTATCATGCAAATCAATTTTCGCTGGAAGAGTCATCATAGCACTTTGTTAAAACCTCTGAATGAATTTGTTAGTCAATATGGTTCTTTGTTGACATAGCATTTTGCAAGTATCCTGTGGAATCCACCATCGTGAATCATTAGTTTGAACTTTTGATTTGGTATTGTTGTTTTTGTTCTTGGTTTCTTCGATTAACTTCGATAACTATAGTCTCACATTGCGTGCTCATGGGCAGGTAGTAAATCTACATTTGATGCTGATGCTGAAAAGGCGATTGTTCTCTATAAGGTATTGGTATGAGACACACTTTTATATTACCTTGATGTAGTACTTCATAGAGTGTTCTTAATGTGGGTTCCCCTTGATTAATGGCAGCCTGGATCACATGCAAATCCACCAGATTCAAATGGATGCACTACGAAGGAGGAGAATTCAAAGTATTTACTAGCTAATTGCATATTAGATACAATGTCGTTACTCGTTACGATGCAATAATAGATCGGTTGTCTTCTTTTCTGCTTCATAAACAATGTTGATGCATGGAAATTAATCACATTCAAACTAAGTGCATAAAAGAGAAACAAAGTTAAAAATTTCATCTAGAAGGTCACAAAGTAGTGCATACATGCTCCGTCTAATTATACTTCCAATAAGATATACTGCTGTCTTTTCTATTATGCTTGCAATTATTATGTCTCCGGAATGCTTCTTTGAGGTTTTATGCATATCTACTTTCTACAGAGTTCAGCTTCTGAGAGTGCTTGAGACACGCAAAACTGTGCTGCAGAAAGAACAAGGTATGGCATTTGCACGTGCTCAAGCGGCTGGTTTTGACATGGATCAAATGCCACATTTGATATCATTTGCTGAAAGCTTTGGTGCTTCACGATTGATGTAAGCTATGTTTATTTCTTGCTAATTCACTTGTTTGGTTTTATGGAGAGATTGCTTTTCTTTTTGGTTTGCCTATTACATTAATCAGGATACAGGAATACTTAACCAAAAGCAAACAGTAGAACAAAGTTGTGGATATATCCGTATTTGAAGATGTAAATAAACAACAAATGGTAGAGAAGGATATGAAAAATATGTGATGGAAAGAATACTCAATGTGATGATGTAAGAAAATGTTAGATGGAATTCATGAAGTATTTGCATTATTATGTGAAGGTTCATAATTTATTTAAAAAAGTGTCATCAATTCGTGATAAGACCAGGGGAAAATCCTTACTTTCAAAACATTTGACAACTATGTGTGGCTTTCTAGGCTTGCATCGAAGATGGGCACATAACCTAGGCATCAAGTATGTGTCTAGACTGATAGAGAATAATAGTGATCATTTGGGTCTAGATTGACAGAGAATAATGGTGGTTATTTGGGACGTTGTCATGCACAAATTTTAAAATATATAGAATAGAGGGGGACTTAGCGGTCCGTCCCTGGTCAAAATTTCAAATGGCTTAAAGGACAACCAAATTGCATGACAAAAATACCCCTTGCCTCACTTCAAATTTTCATTTGATGTCATTCCATTGAAACCTAAACCTAAACCTAACTACAGGCCATGGGATGAATCCTAGACCTAATTCGAACCGAACTGCTTGATGCCATTTCATTCAAACCTAAACCTAACTATCTACAGGCCATGGGATGAACCCTAGACCTAATCCGAACTGAACTGCTTGTCGTCTCCGTCGCCGACGAGTCTAACCTAAATCTAACCCTAAACCCAAGATCTATAGGCCATGGGATAAATCCTAGACCTAGGAGTTCTAAACCTAATTGAACCCCTCCGTTCTCTTTCCTTCTCGTCCTCGTTGCTCACCACCGCCGCGTTGCAGCTGCTTGCCGCCACTATTGCTCGGGCCGTTGAGGAGGAAAGAGGCGTCGAGGGACGGGAGGAGGTGGAGGCCGAGACGCCACCTTTGCTCTCGCCCACTACCGTGGTCGGACCATTGAGGAGGAAGGAGGCGTCGGGGGACGGAAGAGAGAGTTTGGCATTTTGGGCTTTGGTGAGGGTAGTATTGGATTTCGGTAGTCCTTTACACTCCATGGAACTATGGTCCAGGGACCCTAGGCAAGAGGCAAATGTTGCATGTCCTTTACCCCCCTCCGATCTGTTAACAGAGACCTAGACGACACATTTACCCTAGAATAAAATCTTGAACATTTAGAATTAAAGCATTGCAAATGTTAGTCATAATATCACTGTTGAGAAATTTTAGGCTATATTGTTTAGAAAGGCTCATTGTTCATAGTTTTTCTTCTTTTTCTTTGGTACTTTTTCCTTCTCATCCTTTTTTCTTTCTTTCCCTTGCTACTTTCAATGACGCAGATTATTGTGGCATCTGTTGCTACTTGGCATTTTCCTCTGTTGTAAGAGGAGGAAGAGGAATAAAAACCAAAAGAGAAAGAAGTGGACCAAAAACAACCAACAACCTCCCAAGAAATGAAACCTAGGTGTCTTAGGTTCCAAAAGAAAATCAAATGTATTTTGCCTAAGATGGCAACTACTGTTGGTTTTTTTTGTAACAAGTACTCGGCGACAATCAACGGAAACCGATGCACGGTGTTCCCACATGCACAACGTGGTATCCAACATGGGGGAGTGAGAGAGACTCAGAGACACACAGATAAGAGAGAGGATGGCAACAAATATTTTTATTCAAACATCCACTACTTTGTTACATCCAACCGATTTCTATATATAAATAACAAAAGGGATCTCTAAGTCCCAATTAAACTTGAACTTTATATCATATTTGGATAAACACCAAATATATCCTATTTGACTCAAACACCTAATCCTAGTAGAATTCAAATAATGCTTGATTTAGTCTTTCCAACACTGCCTTAATTCAAACCGTGTCTGATGTTGTCAATCGCCAAAGTCGCACTCGTCAGCATCATCTCTTTTGCTGTGTATCGCATTTCTTATCGCATATCACGCCACGCCAGCATCCTTGATCACGCATGCTCTCGAAGCTTTATCTTTTTCCTGTTTCTTGGATTTTTTAAGTAACACGAGTTCTTCTTGATCTGCCCAATGAACTAAACTATATTCGTCGAAGACTTTAACTTGATCATTCACAAAAGTTATTAACCAAGCAAACTTTGACATACATAATATCATGTCTGGCGCAATGAAACCTTCGGATTTTGATTGCTCTAGGATATTTTCTCGTGATCCATAGGCTTTTAATTTTTTATTCCCCTATATCGACAACTTGCAATCTTTTCTCGATCTACAAATTTTTGGATGTTCTTATCCCATTTATAAATTATAAATCCATTCAATAAGGAAATTTTGATACTTCCAATTATGACGAAATTGTCTTCCAGCTTCACGAGCGTCTTCACATACCTCCATAGTTGATGGAGTTTCTTCGGTGATATAGATTTTGCAGTCATCCTCCCTATTTGGAGACTCGTCACTTTTGTCGCTTTCAACTAGAAATACTTTTTCTTTTACCGATTCAGTGTTTTCATCTGCAACCGAATCTGTTTTAGTCTATGAATCTTCGCTTATTTTTTCATCGTATAATTTTCTTTTTCTTTATCCTCTTCATATCATCTCATCTACACTTTGTTGATGAGTGATCTTATATTTCATCGAAGATTCTCTCATCCAATGCCATGATCATTATGAGCGCTGCGATATTATTATTTTTCCGGTACTCGAGCATTGCATCTTGACTCTCTTCTGGGATTTCATCTTCATCATGTCTCTCGTGCCTTTCACTGAATTCGTTTTCCAAAATGTCCGAAACTTTATGGGCTTTGAACACCTCTTTCAAGTGGGTGCTCCACTGCTGATAATTCTCTCCGTAAAAACAGGAAGATCCAATTGCATCCAACTCATCTTGTAATTCAAAATTTTAAATGTTTGTGGCAACAAATTACGTTGGTCTTCTGCACTCTCTTCCATTGCTTTGATTTTTTCACACCTTTTTTTTGTCATCCCCATATTTAAAAAAATCAGCTACGATTCTATCGGTTGTTGGACCTTCCACTTTTTTCCCGGATCGATGTCACTTTCCCGAGCTCTGATTTTTTTGTAACAAGCACTCGTTGACAATCAACGGTACCCAACACATGGTGTTCCCACACACACACAACGTGGTAACCAACAAGGGGTGGAGAGAAAGAGAGAGGATGGCAACAAACATTTTTATTCAATTCTCCACTACCTTGTTACACTCAACCCGTTCTATATATAAACAGCAAAAGGGATCTCAAGTGCCAATTAAACTTGACCTCTATAACCTATTTGGATAAACACGAAACTCCAAATATATCCAATCTGACTCAAACACCTAATCCTATTAGGACTCAAATAATGTTTGAATTGGTCTTTCCAACACCTTTAGAAGAGTGGCTAAGAATAAATAAGAAACTTCCAAATCCTTGAATATTTATTTGACTAAGTCTGTCCGAACACTGTTTGACTACATACAAATTCATATCTATTTTTCTTAATTGATGAAACAGGGAGGCATGCTTACAGTTTATGGAGTTATGGAGGGGAAAGCATGAATCTGGACAGTGGCTTGAAGTTGAGGCGGCGGAAGCAATGTCCGCCCGATCTGAATTCTATTCTTTGAATGCCTCAGGCATCATACTATCCGGAGATACCAGAAAGCAGAAAGAATTTGGGGAAGCATGGCCTGCATCTGAGTTGGGTACGGAAAACAATGGAAAAGTTGGTGACCATATCAGTGCAGAGTTGACGTCTGATCATTTGAACCCAGATGATAGTAAAGGTCAGTCTTAATGCTGTGTGCGGACAATTTGGAACTTAAACCAATCATATTATCTGGTTAAATCTTCAGTTTCTTCATATCATAGTTGAAGTTCCCCTTTCCAGAATTTTGTTTTATGAAATTCTTGAAATGTGTCTATATTAAACACCATTTTAGTCTAGTTAGAAGCTTCGTCTTTTTTCCTGCTTATATTGTTAGATATACCTTCTTCCATATCAAATACAAATTTCTATATATGGTATTCTTTCTTTTATTTTATTTTCTTTTTGTTAAAGATTTCATTGCTAGTTTTTACATTTCTTAGAAATGTGTAGTTGATATTTAACTTTCTTCGATGATGGCTTTACATGTTATTTTTTATTTATTTAAAAATTTATGTCTTCTTCATTTAGGATACTAGGCAGATGTGCATTCTTTGTAATATCACATCACCTCTTCTTTTGGCCAGATAAAAGGCACCCTGATCCTCAAGTCCCCTTGGGACCCCATGATTATTTTCAAGGCCAATTTCAACACCCCACATTTCCCCAGTGGCCTATGCATCCACCACCAGGTCCACTGGTCTATCAACCTTATGCCGTGCAAGGAATGCCTTACTATCAAAGTTATCCAGGGGGCAGTCCATATTTCCAGTCCCCTTATCCTCCGATGGAGGACCCGAGGTTCAACAAGCCTCAAAGGATGGGATTAAAAAGGCATTCAATGGATAGTAAAGACAGCAATATTGAGTCAGATACTTTGGAATTGGGTGTTTCCAGTATAAGATCACAGGATGATGCAGATAAAAACATGTCGGACTTTGAGAAAGAAACTTCTCAAGGCCGTGACTCACGTAGAAGGCATGGTCATTCAGGGAGAAAAAAACCGAGTAGGGTTGTCATTCGTAACATCAATTACATCACGAAGAAGAGACATGGAGCATCAGGAAGTGAATCACACTCCACTTCCGACTCTGGCTCTGAAACTGAATTGGAAACGGAGGATTTGCATTCGGATGCTCTGGATAGAAAGCATAAACACTCAAAGTCTTTAACGAAAAAGGAGGGTCGCACAAAATCCACAGAAACTTCACATGCATATGGCAATGACGAGGAAGTTTATAAACAGGAGGCAGATTCTGGAAACTGGCAAGCATTTCAGAGTTTCTTATTGAGGGCTGAAGATAAGGTGAGCACTGTTTCTGGAGACATCTTCGCCGGTGAAAAAGAGCCTCCAGTAAAAAGAATACAGAAGAAAAGTGAAGCTGATCCTATTCTTTTTCCTCAGCATGATTCTGATGGTGTACGAGAACTGCGGATGGCGGAATATGAGTTAGTTAATGGCAAGAAAAGTCAAATAAGGATGGCGGCTTCACACGATGGATTGTTAGTTTCAGGTGAGAGAATAGGCATGGGGGATAACCAGCTGGATCCAATGTTCAAAGGAATCGAAAGTGGAGGTGGGGGGTACCGTAGGGCAACAAGTGATGATTTCATGATCTATGAACGAGAGACACAAATGGGCAGTAAGAGAGCTGCAGACCCACTTGCCGAACATGAGTATGAGCATGCTACCAATTTGGACAAGAGTTCCTTGTACAACGTAACCGATGAATCCTTTGTGGTGCCCTTTAGGTCAGGTTCCGAAGATCAGCTTGGAGCACACAGCAGAACTGCCATTGACATGGATTCTGAGTTTCCTGCTGCTCTTCAGAGAACTGAGAATCCTTCTAATAGGGCAAAAAGTCAGCTCAGCTATGAACCAGATGATCTGACGTTGATGCCTGAACGTGGGGTAGAGAATGAATCTATTGGTTATGATCCTGCTAAAGATTTTGATACTTACATTCATGTTGAAGATACTGCTATACTAGAATGCAAGAACCAAGGAGATGTACCAACAAACACGAAAGAATTACCACAGAAATCAGACAAGGAAAAGAGGTTAAAAGCTCCTCAAGATAGGTTGGTGAAGAGGAAGGAGGTTATAATGAGGAAAGACAGATCCTCAAAGTTGAACCCTTTGGCTGAAGCACAGAAACGGGCAGAGAAGTTGAGAGCATTCAAAGTCGATCTTCAGAAAGAGAGAAAAGAAAAGGTTTATCTCTCACTGCTCATTTCATCTTTCCCTTTTGGATGTTATCCTGGCTCTATCTTGATTGCTGATTTTAAAAAAAGGTGGAAGGAGGGAAAGGGAAGTTATAGAACATGAATGATAACCAAAATCATTAGTTTTGGAATTGGCCAAAGTAAAATGAGCTTAGATTATATTATTTTCTACAATGCTAGAACTCCCAAATCATTTTTTTTGAAAATCCCTCTTAATGTTTTCCTCAATGTAGAGAAGCTTTGAAAAATTTATGTGTTTTCTCCTATCTTCAAATGGCCTGCAAAATTTACATGATTTGCAAGAAAATATGGAATTTCACGGTCATTAAAAATAACGAAAAATTGTTATCAAAATGAGATTGCATACAACTTTATTTTACTAGATATAGTTCCTAGAATCTGTCTGTCTGTATTTAAAAACCTGGATATTCAGTCATTATGATTATTTTTTCCTACTTCTCTTCCGAACTCAAGATGCGGACTGAAACTCCTCATCTTTCTTTTTTTTTTTTTGCAATTTCCTCATCTTTCTTTCCATTAGTAATGTTTAACATTTACATCCCAATAGAAAAGGCATACACCTCCTAGAAAAGAAAAAGAAAAGTGCCTAAAAAGTATAACTTCAAAAACATTGGTATAATTCTTTATGTTCCAAACTTCCAATGTTCCATCATCCTGATAAACTTCTGAGGTTCTCTAAATATAGTATGAACATGCTAGCTTGCTTTTCTCTCTCCTAATCAGTCCTGTCTCTCTAAGTTCCCCTTGGTTTTGCTAGCTTGATTTGGGTTCGTCATAGTTTGGATTATCACAGTGTGCGTTTCTTTCTTTCAGGAAGAGGAAGGCAGAAAGCGATTGGAAGCTTTGAAAATGGAACGACAAAAGAGAATTGCTGCAAGAAGTGGTTCAAACACTGCTCAACCACCATTGACCCCAAATAATAACAGAGCCCAATTGCCTCCAAAGCTTTCTCCAATTTCACGCAAAGGATCAAAGTTCAGCGACTCAGAACCTGGATCTTCACCTTTACAAAAGTTGCCTAGCCTAACCACTTCAATTGGCTCCGGTGATTCTCAGAAAACCATTAAAGTTAACAGATCAGATGACGGTAACAATTTGTTAAGTCGATCAAGATCATCATTGCCTGAGTTGAAGAAAGAGTCTAGTGGTCTCATGTCAGAAGCAAAGGCTGCTTCCATTCGATCTAAAAGGCTTTCTGATCCCAAAGGGAGTAGCATTCACCATACTTCACTGAAGGCGGTAAGCAATGATCAAGGACCAAAGAAAAAAATGGCAGATGAGCCTCCGGTGAAAATCTCTGCAATAATGCAACTGGACAAAAACAAGTCAGCTACCCTACCAGAGCTGAGGATTAGAACATCAACAGCTCCGTCTGATGCAGTCCAGAAGTTAGCTACACTGCAGAAAGGGACTGGAAGCAACAAAACAACTATTACTTCTGAAAGCATTCTAGTAAAGAAGAATAATGAGATACCCCCAAGGTTTAGCAATATTGACGAGAACCCAGTAGTTGAGAAGACTGTTGTGATGCTTGAAAAGGAGATGGTTCCTGCTCCTGTGGTCCAGGCACGTGAAGATATCATAGACACAAAAGATAGATCATATGGAGATGATATAAGTGAGAAGACTGGAGTGGATTCTGAACTTGTGGCTATCCGTGCCCCACCTTCACCAATAATTGTAGGTGAAGTCGGGTATGACCTGCTGAATTCTCGTGAGGTATGTTTATTACAAGTTTACAACAAGTGTTATGGCAATTTCCGATCCATGTTTTATTTTATAATGAGCCTTGTGGTTATGGCAATTTCTCGATTAAGCAATGCTTGGACCACAGGTATTTAAATATTCTCAATCCTACAGAAATGAAATAATACCAACATTTCTCCACGAAACACAATAATCACCTACAATTAAGAGTGGCAGAAACACCTCTCTGGTTCATTTAAGAAAAAGGATGGCAAAGAAGTAAAATCATTTTCTTGGCTGACTATTACTTTATATTATTTTTTCTTCTAGTATATTTAAATTCCAAGTTTTTGTTCTTAGATGAAAAATGTTTGATGTGGGATGGGGGACAGATCTCGTCAAAAGAGAAGGATCTCGCTCTAGGTGAAGGATGGGGATTTAGGAACGTGCAGACTTTCAGGACAGCAAAGGGGTGTTTTGGCCTTTTCACTAGGTTTAGATCGGGTTGAAACTTGATTGGTAGGTGGGTCTTTTTATGTAAGGAAGGTGCGGTAAAGTTTGGTAGTGATTTGTCTGTTGGATGTGGAGATATCAAAGGATTACCAGATTTGGACTGCGGTTCAGATTTGGTTTTGAATGCAATTGGGGTTCAATTCGGTTGTGAGATTTGGGGCTTTTAGCGTAGGAGGGTGTAGGATGATAGGAGGTTCAAAAGGAAATTGGTTTCACGAAATTCGGACGAGGATTTAGGGAGTTGTGATTGGATTTAGGATTCAACTGTAGATATTTTCAGGTTTTTGTTGAATGTGGTGATGAGTTGATAGCAAAGGTGTTGATTTAGATTTTGTGGATGACAGGATTGCTAGAAATAAAAATAAAAGAGAATATGAAAAGAAAGAGAGGTGAGGCTTCACACCCCTCCGAAATCACACCAGGTCTCGGTCTCGTACCACCTTCGAATCACATGAATAACAGAGAACAAAAAAAAAAAGTGTCACGGCAGCTCCAAGATAGTTGGCTTTGGGTACCAAGCTCGATGCCCTTCGGGTCAATTCTCCGAAATATCCATATGTACTCAAGGATTTTTTATTGTTGGCGGATCCTATTTTAGTATAGCAATATAGAAATGAAGTCTAAATTGACTATGCCGACAAAAACGTAGAATATCATCAATGTCTTCTTCATCCAACGCTCCTCAAGCCATTGATTCACATCAGGGAGAGGGGGTCTTGCCAAACGAGAAGGATCTCACTCTAGGTGACGGATGGGGATTTAGGAAGGTGTAGATTTTCAAGAGTGTAGAGGGGTATTTTTGTCTTTTCACAAGGTTTAGATTTTCTGATTAGATTGCAACTTGGTTGTTAGGTATATCTGTAGTGAAGATAGGGTAAAATGTTGGTAATTATTCATCCGTTGGATGTGGAGATATCAAAGGTCAGAAGATCCGGTATAGTTTAGATTTGGTTTTGAGTGCAATTGGGGTTCAATTCGGTTGTAAGATTTGGGGCTTTTGGCATAGGAGGATGTAGGAATGATGGGAGATTGAAAGGAAATTGATTTTGCGGAATTCGAATGAGGATTTAGGGACTTATGATTAGATTTATGATTTAGTTGTAGGTATTTTCAGGTTTCTGATGAAAGTGGTAAAGGTGATGGTTTAGGTTTTGTGGATGATATGATTGCTGAAAAAGAAAAGAAAAAAGAGAGAAGATGAAAAGAAAGAGGTAGGTGAGGCCTCATACCCCTTTGGAATCATAAAGGGTCTCGGATTCGCATTGATGATTTTTGAATCACACGAAGAGCAAAGAACAAAAGAAGAATGCACCACGACCTCGTCGATACACCTCCGACCTCTTGCCGGAGTTGAGCTTATCGCTCTCACCTTCTCATAGGGGATCTTTTCAAGTTCACAAAATTTTAACCTTCATTGATAAATGAGGGCTTTGGGGCATTTTTATATGCATTCAAGCAATACAGAACCTATAAGGTGTAGGACTCCTAATGTACTAAGGTCTATGACTCCTAAAACATAAAGAAAACCCCTATAAAGTGGGTTTTAACATAATAAAAAGCTAATTAAAAACTTTATATTTGCTATAAAAAGAAACAAAATAAAATTACTTTAATGCTTCTAAACAATAAACTTTTACTTATAGCCCATATCAATGGGCTCTTGTCCTGGTGGTATTTCCTCTCTCCCATGTTGGAGAGGTTCCATGTTCGACTCCCGGTATGGACACCGTGGAGTGAACTTTCCCACAAGGCCTTTGTGACTTGTTTGATCATTCAAATCCTAGCTGTTTATGTCATGTTCATAGGATTATGGAATTAATAAAAAAAAAATGTAGTTGCCTCCCTTCTTTCGATCTCTGGACCTCTTTGAACCCTTACTTTAGCGCTCTGTCCTCTGATCACTTGGCCGGTTTAGCAAAAAAAAAAAAATTTGGCCCATAAGTCGAAAGGAACAGAGCTTGGCCTCGAGAATCATGCATAGTGTGATATGTTCCACATCAATGTTATTCGGTGGTAAACAAGGAGAAAGAACTTTTGTTAAACTCAATTAAAAGATTAGTATTAGTTTTGAGAAAATTTTCGTTCTTAGAAGTTTGTGGGGAATATTATTTAGTTATATGTTCCCCATAATCATGGGTTAGAACCATGGTTCATAAACTCGAAACTCGGATTCGACTCGAAAGTCCACCGAGTCGAATAACTTTAAGACTCAACTCAACTCGAGCAACTCAGTCTATATATATATATATATATATATATATATATATATATATATATATATATATATATATATATATATATATATATATATATATATATATATATATATATATAGGGGCATGCTTCGCTGGGGTCTGCATCCGCAACCGTCCGATGCCGCGCGCGCGGTGCGGCGTGGTGCGGTGCACCGCATCAGACTGCTGCGTGTGCGGACCACAGGACCTCATTTAAGCATATATATATATATATATATATATATATATATATATATATATATATATATATATATATATATATATATAGTACGGTTCTCTTGCCCGACGTCAGGCATGCTTATCTTGCCCGACAAAAAAATTTGAGGGACCTAGAGGTTTTATAATTTGCTGATTTTTGGTGAGGATGATCATCTTGCCATAGATAGGATCTCCACCAAAAATTAGCAAATTATAAAACGTCTAGGTCCCTCAAATATGTTATTCAATTTAACGGTTAAAATAGACGGTCGATAATGAAGAACACCTTTGAGGGACCTAGAGATTTTATAATTTGCTGATTTTTGGTGGAGGTCCTATCTATGGCATGATGATCATCCTCACCAAAAATCAACAAATTATAAAATCTCTAGGTCCCTCAAATTTTTTTGTCGGGCAAGATAATCATGCCCGACGTCGGGCAAGAGAACCGTACTGTATATATATATATATATATATATATATTTCAGCTCACCTGCAGGATGTCCCGCACCGGCTACCTGCACGATACTATGTTGATCGTCCGATGCAAGATGATTGTGCGATGGAGAATGTGTTCGGTCTCAATTTGGGGACGGTGGGGTCTTACCACGTTAGTCCCTCAGACCTCTGGCAGTGCCCACAGCTCAGCTACCCTCATTAATGTCCCTCTCTCACCTACCCTCATTATTGTCGCCCTCTCCTTTCTCTCTCTCTCTCTCTCTCTCTCTCTCTCTCTCTCTCTCTCACACCTAGGGTACAACGGGAGACTGTGATTGCTGCCTCAACGGAGAGATGTCGCCACCAGCCGCCTGATCTGCTTCTCCAACGTCCTCGTTGAGGGATCTGAACCACCGATAGCCCGATCTAAGCCACTGAAACCTCCTCCGCCAGCTGGTCTGCACCATCGACGTCCTCATTGAAGAATCTCAACCACTGACAGCCGGATCTGGTACCCCGACGTCCTCTTCGGCAGTTAGTCTGCTCCATCGCCATCCTCGCCGAAAGATCTAAGCCTTCCGAGCATGAGCTCCCCCCCTCTCTCCTCGACCCGATGTGATTCACATAGAAACCGAGCGGCAACAAGGTACGATCCTAGTAGTTGGGCGAGTCGACCTGAAATGCTAGCGAGCCGGGTCAACTCGGGCGAGTTTCGAGTTGACCCGGCGAGTTTTTAAACCCTGGTTAGAACATCTTTATCCTTAACAAGAAATGGAGAATGACTAGAAAAGAATCAGTGCAACCTCAACCAAACTATTGCATGCCAATTGTGGAAGGGCACTTAAGCAGATGTCCTTAAAATTCTTTGATCCTTTAGAAGAGGAGAATGACTTGATCGATTTCATGTGTTGATTCTGCTCGTCCTTTTATGCAGCTATATTTATGTGGCTTTCTTGACATGCCAGTAAATCTGTCCTCTAGCTTTTACACCATCTTTCGGCCTCATTTAAATCATTTAAAATGTGTTCATGCACTGAATCTGGATACTTGTGATGACCAGGTGGTCATTGATTACTCTAAGGATGAGAAGTTCTCAGACTCTTCTATGACTGAGAAGTCTTATCAAGCCCCTTATGCCAGAGCGACATCCTTGGAGGATCCTGCTACCAAGAGTTTAGAATACTCGGAACCATCACCTGTGTCAAACTCTGAGATGGCTACATTGAGCACTGAGATGATATCTAAGGCGCGTGTATCAAATTCTGCAGACTCGAGTTCAGCAGAGCAAATCCAAGAAATCTATGACAAGTCACGTACTAAAGAATCTAAAGGTTTCAGAAAACTGCTGAAATTTGGGAGAAAGAGCCACAACTCAGGTTCAGGCGAGGGTAATCTGGACTCGGATGGATCGGCTGGTGATGAAGGCATAGTGTCTGCTTCTTCTAGTGATGGTAAGATGTTGCCTCACTTGTTTAAGATGTTGAAGGCTTGATCTGTGATCTCTATTCCCTCATGTTCTGAGATTTGGGATCGACAGCTGACGTTTCTTGGTTGCATGTTTCAGCTCATACACTGAAGAATCTCATTTCTCAAGATGATACCCATGGAGGCACTCCACCTAAAGGTTAGATGTGCCTAGTTCCTGTATACCTCTTGCTAACTAGCGCAACGTTTTATCCTTATGTTGTGCATGATCTTAGAGATAAATACTCTGAAGTATTTAAGACTTTATTTTGATAATTTCTTTGTTTTGCCCTTGCTCGAATGAAGTTTTCCAGACTTTTGTGAATAAATTCATGATATTTTGCAACATTTTATGAAATATTATGCGCTTCTTTTCAGAAATTCTGTTCATCGCCGTGTTCTTCGAAGTACTTACCTCTGCTCATTTATCTTTGAAAAGAAACTATCAAATGATGATCATTTGCCTTGGTGAATTCATTGCATATCCTGACTTTTTACCCGATTCGACTGGTTGTGTAATGTGATTGGGATCTCTCAGACTTCCGTTCTTGTTACAGTTTCGCGTCCCTTCTCTCTCCTCTCACCCTTCCGCAGCAAGGGGGCGGAGAAGCAGCTGGCGGCGTGAATATGGGACTAGAGATGGTGAGGAAGATTTTATTGCTGGTTTGAATCACTGCGTGCCATTGTTTTGTAAACAGTTGTGTATAATTTTGTTTCGTTTCTGGATGTCGATAGAGAGCACGCTGTGTTTGGTTTGTAATGCTAGTTTTGTACAACTGTCTCTTGGGATGTGGATTGGTTGGACGGCAAACATGCAGAGAAAACAAGAAGGATTCTTCCATTGCTGAGAGTACGGCTCTCATCTGTGAAATAAGTGGTCTTATTGCTCTAACTGGACTTCTCGAGTATAAGCAACTGCGGTTGCATCTCAGCGGTTAACCCTTTGTTTTCTCTCTGGAGGTTGCAGGATCGAATCCCGGGTGTCTGCACTTCGAGGAGCTTCACCAAAGACAACTTTACACACTCCTTATTCATATAGACTCCCAAGTGATCAATGACACTGTTGAGGTATCGGCGCTGGGCTCACTGACTTGTTCCTTTGATGCAGAACAATTTGGTGACAGGTACACTATCTCTCCAATGGATTCGTGTGGTTTGAAAGCTTGTTCTGATTGGCCTGCTACATTGGCGCTGTCATCACTAGGGATGCTAACGGGTCAGGTTTGGGATGGGTTGGCCTATCCTAAGCCCATCCCGTTAAGGAATACCTTGTTCACCTGTCCCAAATACGTCTCATTTGTAATAGCCAAAAATCCTAACCCGTCCTGTCCCAATTATAATTATTTTTAGACCGGACGATTCGATGCGGGTTGAATTGGGTTTGAATTAAAAGAGAAATACTAAAGGTCGTAAGAACTAAATTTATTTTTAACTAAAAATAGGTAAATTTTAAATATTTTCATAAAAATATGTTTATGGAAGGAAATTTTTCGACAATGGAAATTGCAACTATTATTAATGTATATGTTAATTTATATATGTATATGTAATCAGGTCGGGTTTGGAGTGGCGTAGGCTAAATCTCATCTCGTTCCAATTCTGATCGAGTTTTTTCAAGCAATCCCAAAACCGTCTTAAATCCTATTTAATTTCAAAGTAAAGTGAGGGATAATGTCTGATGAAACCCTATTTTTTTTAAAGAAAATATCATTCAAAGTAAAGAGGCCAATTCTGAACAACTGTAATAATTAGATAGAGCAATGCTATTTGATCATATTGCGGAACAGACAACCTGCAGTGGCTCGGCATTATCACTGAGCCCTGGCCGACACCCCTACACTACCATGGGTTCTGCAAGATATGTTCACTCTTTAGGGCTGTGCAAAAGCCGACCCGAACTGACAAATCAAACCGAAATCGAGTAAAAATTAAGCAAAAAAATCAAACCATTGGACAAACCGAACCGAACCGAATTACCGATTAAATCGGTTCCGGTTTAGGTTCCCGGGTATAGGTAACCGAAACCAAATCTGAAAAACCAAAATCCAACTCATTTGAGAAAACCTAAACCATATGTTGTCTCACCTCTCGTCTCTATCCATTTCAAATTTGTATATATGCTTCTTTGTATATTTATATATTGAAAGGCCTCTAGTCTCTACAAAGGTATGGGGGGAAACTTAATCAATGATCATAATGAGACTTGTTGTGGTTCTTGTCATGGAGCATAAATAAAATTTGGATTATTCTCTAGTGTTTATTTGTTGTTATACCCTTCTGCTATGCTAGTTGTTTTTTCTTATTTTTTAAAGATGTTGATAAGAGACCGAGTTATTAAATTTCTTATTAGTGGTATCATTTCAACATCAACTAAGTTTGAAAACCTTGAATGAAATAAGTCGGTGAAAACCGTGACAGAACCGAAAACCAATCACACCGAACCGACAACAAACAGATCATTCTGTTTTCAGTTTTGGTTCCTAGTTTTTTTTTTTAAAAAAATCAAAACCGACACTGAAATCGACCGACAAAACAGAGGCTTAACCATGGGACATACACTGCTTTTTGAACATACAATGGTACATAAACTCAGACAGTGCCATCGTGGGGGGCCATTGGCCAGCACCATCAAGAGCTGGCTGATGCCCCCCCTCTCATGTCAGCCTTTAATGCATCGTAAGAGCATGTAGAACGCGGCCTACAGCAGAGGAAGAAATGGGAGCCACGTCCCACCATTTGAGATCCCAAAGTGTCCCATTTTACAGCTCAGCTTCGGACAATTTTTCCCCTTTCCCATAAATTAAAGGGTTATTTTGACCTTGCTCCTCATATTTTGAATTAGACTTTATCCTCTATATTTTCATTAATTAGAGAGTGAGCTGGCAAAATTTGGGAGACAAAGTCAAAATAACCCTTAATTACAAGTAGGGGTGTCAATGTGTCATGGGGTTGTGTCCAAAACCCCTAGACCCAGACCCGACCCGTTTAACTAATCGTGTCTAGACCCTAAACCCGTATCCGACCTGACCTTATAAGACCTGGTAAGACCCGTTTACCACATGGGTCTATTCAGTTGACCCAATCCGACTCGACCCGACCTGACCCGATAGACCCGTTGGTACTATATATAATAGTATCGGATTGCGGGTAGACCCGACCCGACCTGACCTGACCTGACACGATCCGTTAAATATTAAACGGGTCTTCCCAGATCTACCGTGTTCAGACCCTAAACCCGGATCCGACCCGTTTATTAAACGGGTCTATCGTGTCGACCCGTTTACGACCCGAATCCGTTTAGCCCAGACCCAGACCTGCTAACTTCGTGTTTAATGTCGGGTCTGCCGTGTGGGGTCCGAAATTGACAGCCCTAATTACAAGTCATATTGTCTACAGCGGCTCCTCCATCTGGTCTTCATCTTGCGATTGCAATGTAAAATGTCGATAGCCAAACCCATTTGACATAAGGAGGATTCCGGCTCATCAACGTTGAGAAGTGGGTTAAGAGGTTGGCGTGGACCCCACCATCGAGAAAACCGCTGGATGCTCTATTTTAACGGTGGTGGGACCGACCGATTTGGTTGAGGAGGCCGTTACTTGTACATGCCCTAAGAACCACGCCCCATGGAGAAAACTTGTCAATAACTATGGATGTTCATGGTTCGGGTTGATTAGTTTTTTGATAAATTTGGAACCAAACTGAAATTGATCAGTTCTCTAAAAAATGGAACCGAGCTAAATCATTCTTTGATAAAAACCAAACTAAACCAAACCGAAAAAGTTCGGTTTGGTTCGATTCAGTTCTGCGAGTCTTTCAAATCACTCGTCATCACACCGTGAGGCGTTAATGGTTGAGCCGCTGAGTTAGTTCAGATTTCATTTTTAAGCCTTTAACTTTGGATGCTTTTATTTGCCTGTATAGAATTACTAGTAACATCCTTAATTTTCACTTTGAGATATTTCATAAGTTGGGATTTGGGGGTGCTAGTAACAATGTGGGTAATATCCTTTCACTTTTCAGTTTCATCATACCGTTGAACACTTGAAAGTTTTGAATGCACTGAATGGTGGTAATTGGGGTCACCACCATTATATATACAATATTAGGGAGACTGTACACTGTATAGTAATAACTACTGAGGTTATAATATCAATGGTTTGGATTAAAAAACTCACAACCCAGAACTGAACCGACCTTAGTGGGTATTTTTTTTTTGGAACCGAATCAAACCAAACGGTCAAAAATACCCAAATCAAACCAAACCAAATAGACCAGTTCGGATCGGTTTGGCGGGCCAACCCGAACTGATGAACACCCCGATCAAAAACAACACACCGACTATCACATGTGGGAGGTTTCCGCTGCCAGGCTTTTAAATCCAACTACAAACTGGGACTGGTTCGGGCTGGGCCTATGCCCGCACGTATCAGGCCTAGTTTTGTTTTAGGTCTAAAATCGAAGCATACCTTGCTCCAAGCGGGTCGGTCTCAAACAGCCCAGGGCTGGATTCACCTGATTCAGCCCATGAGTCTGCTTACTAGGGCTACACGACAATCCATATGAACACACAGTTGTCTGATATAGCAAACCTAGGCATCAGTCTCCTCGCACCTGTGGTGAGTTTCTATCCTTGGTCTCTCTTGGGCCAGCGCATTAACAGGTGATGTACTAACCACTACGGTGGTCCCTTCCAAATAAAAAATAAAGGGGTTATTAGCCAAAGACATCTCTAACCAACCCAACGTTAGAATAAATCCACTAAGCCTTTTCATTTGAGCTCTAGTCCCACTAACCAACCAAATATTAGGATAAACCGTTCACCTTTTCTTTAATCCCCATACCACCATCACATCCTTTCCTCTCTCGATCAATAGGGTCATCGGGTCTGGCGAAGGCAAAAGAAGAACTTGGAGGCAGCCTCAAGCGACTACAAGCTGAGATGAAGCAAGCAAAGGTGACTATGAGCTGCGATGAAGGAGGCGATCGTGATCAGCGGTGACATAGACTACAGGCTCAGACGGCAACGACGATAGTGGGGTTAGGTTTGAAATTTCTAGGTCTAAAGTTCATTCCATAGTCTGTAGATCTTAGGTTAGAGAGATTCAAGTGGGGGTTCGATTAAGTCCGGCAGTGGCAGAGACGACAAGGGATTCGGTTAGATCCGATGGTTGTAGAGGCAACCATGGGTTCAGTTCGGTCCAGTGACAGTTGTTGGGGAATTGGTTAGGTCCAGCAACAACCGGGGGGGAGGGCAGGTCCGACGGCGGTGGGATGATGGCAGCAAACATAAACTTGAGCTCAAATGGAAAGGTTGTCAGGACTGCAGCTCCAACTGATCTCTTCTATCATGGGCTCCTTGCTAAACACCCCCCCCCCCCCCCCCCCCCAAAAAAAAAAAAAAAAAAAAAGACTAAGCATCATGTAACACCAGCATACAAATTAAGACACTAAGGATAATCTCTACATCACAATAAATATAGCTAAGAACTTCATTCAAGTAAATTGCAGAATCCTCATCAATCTCTGGCCAGGTCTCCCTCAAAATTGAGAGAATGTACGATAACCGAAATTGGATAAAAGTCGATTCGCTTTCCCTACTCTGGGATTTCAATCCGAACAAGGAAAAAAGAGATCACACGCTCCCACAACCAAATCTGGCAAAAGTTTGCTGGGCAAGAAGGATCTCAAGCCGCAGTCTGCTTCTTCAGCTTTGCGAGCTCTTGCCTGATAGCACCACCCCTCTGAAGATGCAAAGAGATGATCCAATCAGTGAATCGGTGTCAAATGCTGAAAAATAATAATAGAAAGGAAAATCATCGGAGGAGCTATCTAACCTTGATCCTCGCCAACATGACCTTGAACCTGTCAAAGTCGTTCAGAGAAGCCCTCTTCTTCTGCACAATCAGCTTCCTACCCCACGAGCTGTTCTCCCATTTGTTCTTCACATCTGCCACAGAAACATTATTGTTTGCAATCAACATCATCATCATCTAATTCTTAACGATCGAGATGGGGTCAACCCTCTAAGATTTAACTAATTCTTATCGATTGGCAATGGTGTGGTCGGCCAAGATTAATGCCAAAAACTATCGAAGATAACTTGGCAAGAGAATTACATGACAAAAAACCTAAAAGTCCACTTGGCTGGTTAGATGACCTTCCATGTTGGTAAGGTAGTACAACTAGAGAGCACTATGAGTGCTCTCGGCTTCTAAATCATAATCAAAGAGTAGTATCTTACCTGCAGCTTCCATAGCAGCAATCAGGGATTTCTTCTTTGGAATCCTTGGAATGTCGATCTTTATATCAGTCAGTGATAGCCTCTTGAAATTCATTTGGCCTCGCACCATGTCGGGGGCATCGACCAGGGCCTGATAAAGTTTTCCAGTGGAAGAAAACAAAATAGTTAACAATCGACTTCGGCATCCGGAGTTTACAGCAAGGCCGTCATCAAGAATAAATAAATAAATGTAAGCACAAGTATGACTACAACTGGATGCATCACTAAAGATCATTATATAAATAATCAGTGTATATCTCACCAAGAAAAAGCGTGAAACAAAGAATAGGAGTTCACATCATGTGAGCCTGATTCATATGATGCCTGAGCCTTACTTATATAGCCTCAAGGCATTTTCTAATAGCATTGCCTGAGGCGTGAGGTTAGGGAGCAAAAAGTAAACAATTATTGGATTAAGGACCCAACCAAATTCGTGGATAGAAAATTCTATGGTTATATAGAAAATTTGACAACAATATGATCAGGTTGTCCAAAAGTACATTTATCTTGGTTCATGTTGTACTACTCGTAGTCATCCTCCACTGTCATCAATTAGTCGAGAAAAGCATTGGGAAGAAGCTTTCTCGTGAAGTTGGAGACTCAATACATACACTGATTGTGATGTCCTAAAAGCCATCATGTACCTTAACTCAATATTAGGGATGGCAATCCTTGACCCAACCCGCCAACCCGACCCGAAGTTAGCGGGTTTGGGTTTGGCCTAAACGGGTTCGGTCCATAAACGGGTCGACCCGATTGACCCGTTTATTTAATGGGTCGGGTTCGAGTTTGTACTTATAACCTGATTGACCTGACTTGACCCGTTTACCAAATGGATCGTGTCGACCCGGCCCGAACCGACCAACCCGGCCCAATCCGACCAGTCTTGACCCAGCCCGATAGGTTTACATGGGTTTTGTTAACCCAACCCGAGCCAACCCGACCCGACCTGTTTAGTAAACGGGTCGGTTTGGGTCAACCCATTTATTGATGGGTCGGGTTTAGGTTTAAGTTTTTGACCTGTTTATTGAACGGGTCAGGTTCGGGTTGGATGTTTTACCCTTATACCTATGTCTCAACCTGACCCGAACCATTGCCACCCCTACTCAATATTCTCTAATGGTTTATCAGATGTCCTCAAAGGGATTCTTGTTGGGGTGGATAATGAGTAGGAGTCTACCGAGTCATCGATGGTTACCAGGTCACCCCCTCTGAGAAGGCTCCAACGATGCCCTATCTTTGACCTAGTGTTTTGCACCAAATTCTTGAAAATTAACATTGTTAAAAGCTCGCTCCTAAAAGCCATCATGTACCTTAATTCAATATTGGCTGATGGTTTATCGGACACCTCAAAGAGATTCTAGTGGGGTTGGATAATAAGTAGGAGTCTACCGAGTAATAGATGGTTACCAGATCACCCCTCTGAAGGGGCTCCAACATCTTTAACCCAGTGTTCTTCGCCAAATTCTTGCAAATTAACATTGTTAAAAGGCCCCCCTTCCTGATCGTGCTCTCGTCGAGGATGATCAATGATAAAGTTCAGTGATCGTTTTGAGTTTTGAATTGGAGGATCATGTAAAGAATTCATCTCTTGTACTATTGTGCAAGACTACAAAAATCTCCCCCACTATTGGTCGTCAGGGTTGTGGCCAAATCTTGGGCTCTAATAGCAAATTGTTGCAGGAGACTTCACTGGGCTTGTGAATTTGAGTGAGATTATGGAGTGATTCAGAAGTAAACAAGTATTTGAAATTGTTCTGAAGTTAGACTTCCACTGTCGGTCGTCAAGAACCTCAAGGTTATGCCAAATCTTGGGCTCTAATAGCAAAATGGTGCTGGAGACTTCAATGGACTAATGAATTTGAGTGAGATTACGGAGAGATTCATAACAAAATATTTAAAATTATTTTGAAATTAGGTTATAAAGTGTCGGATGCTTGAAAAGTAAACTAAAGTTAGTCTATTAATGAGGATTAGTATCTTAAAAGATTTTGCAAACTACCGAGAATTCATCAAGGAACCCGTAACATAAGCTTTTTGGACTTACAATGCAATAGCAAAAAGTAAGAAGTTGGAGGGTTTATGAAGGCTTTGGCGTAGACATAACTCCTAGGCTAGATGATGGATCTAGAAGACAGTCTAACAAAACCATGTAATATTATGAACTACTACAGATGTAAAATGTTGGAAGATAGCAACAGTTATAAAGGAATAAAAAAGGCCAGACATTAAACGAGTCACACTTCTTGCAGGGTACAAAGGCACTGCAACTTAGCATTCCCAAATATGGCACCAAGGAACTAAGACAACTCCACAGACAGTTGCAGTAAAAATATGTAGCAAATAAGAGAAGAAAACTCTGAAATTGTTGATTGAATTTGGTGGCCAAAAGCCCCTAATTACTTCTAGCACGGCTAGCTGCCCCTTTTACATTTCAGATCTCGCCTTCTACCCTCTTTGTCAAGGCTCTTTTATAGTCTAGGGAACTTAGAGGGTTGCTCCCCAGTTGCATGAGCATGAAATGCATAACCAACAAGTTAGGTTGCTTTAAACATCATAGCCTTTTAGATTTTTGCAGTCCCCTCTTCTGCCAGTTTCCTTGGGTCAGGTTTTGGCACCATTCTTAAAGGGTTGGCATCAAGTTGAGAGGTGGCTAGAAATTTCTTCTCAATATTTCCTCTTGATTAAAATTGTGCTCAATAGTCAACCCTACCATGAAGGTATAAGACTTGGATGATGATAACGACAATGGTCAACTACCCCTCCTCATTTGCAAATTGGGGTCTTCTTCCCTCTTCTTCTTCCTTGAATCTCATATACCCAAATGGAAGATACATCATGATAGATAAATCTATTTTTTTCAGGGAATTTTGTTTTAAACAAGCCCAACCAAGCACAAAAGAATTTGTGAAAACTAGGATGCATGTTGTCATGGGAAATATTTTTAGAAGGATTTAAGTAGTGGAACCAATTTACCTCATCTATACATTGAAAAAAATTAGAGAATAAAATTCATGTTGCTTATAAGTTTCGAAGCACATGAAAATTTTAAGGACTTTCAGGTATAAAATGACCTTGTAATAAACAATAAACAATGGCCAGATAATAACATAAACTTGAACATTGTCGCTTAAAAATGGAGTGTAATATGATCTTTGACGCTACAAAATGAACAAGTTGTTTTTCTGGGTTAGAATTCAATTCAAACCTTCAACAAGAACAAATGGAAAAGGATGTTCAATTATTCTAAAATGTGCCTTCCTAAATTAAATAATTTATATGGGTAAACCACGATTTCAAGTTTATGTACCCCCCTCACCACTTCTGCATACCAAAAATGGCTTACATCGAGAGAGATGAATGCAATGGCATGGCTCAACGTGGTAAACAATACCCTACCAAATTAACATTCAGAAATAAGAATAATATGATTTAATAAATTAAAAGAAGCTTCTAGAAATTGGAAATAAAAACCAGTTTTTCTTTTAGAAAAATGATTACACCATTTAGAAGAATGAACAAAGAACAATGATTGCAAGTGTCAGCCTATTAACATCACATATACCAAACAAACCCATGTGCACGTTTGTTTCTTAATTGAAGAATGTCCTTCCACAACATAAATAAATTGTGCATTTTGGGACAAGAAAAAAAACACACTCAATTAAATAAACGCTTTATTGGTCTATGGCCAAAATGGCTACAACACATGTTTAAAAATTTATTTTGAAAAATAAAGTGTTCCAAATTATGAATAACATCCTGTCCTCTTATCTCCCAGAGGAAATTGGGCCTAGCTAAAATATTCCAAAAAATTGAATAATTTTTCAAGTGTTCCTGAACTTTTCATATAAAAAGTGATTTTTTAACTTATTTCTGAACAACTTGATGAGAAAGCCTTTCAATAAATCATATATTACTCATGAATCTGTTCATGATGAACTAAATCAACTTTCTATTGTTCACTGTCATTGCACTTCCCACGTTTCTTGTTTCCCATGCTTCCTGATTTTGTTCTACATTTTTTTCATTATTTTAATCTTTCAAAATTCAACAAATGTTTCCCAAATTTTGAGAAATTTCACTTTTAATCGGATGTACGGAGTAGTGCATCGGACAACTGCGGATCATGGACTGCACCTAAGCATCTCTCTCTCTCTCTCTCTCTCTATATATATATATATATATATATATATAGATAGATAGATAGATAGATAGATAGATAGAGAGAGAGAGAGAGGAATGTTACAGTGAGCAGTGAGCTGCGGATTTAGAAACTGAGCTGCGGGTATTTTCACCCCCCTAGAAGTTTTGGAATTTAATGAAATTTGGTGAGGGTGTTGTCTACGGTTAAATGATCATCCTCACCAATTTTAATCATATTCCAAAACTTCTAGGGGGGTCAAATGGTTGAAGCAAAATCTGCCGTCCGCAGTCATCGTTAAAATCTGCAGATTTTGCTTCGACCATTTGACCCCCCTAGAAGTTTGGGAATTTGATGGAAATTGGTGAGGATGATCATCTTACCCTAGACAACTAGACAACACCCTCACCAAATTTCATCAAATTCCAAAACTTCTAGGGGGGTCAAAATACCCACAGCTCATTTTCTCTTACTGTACCTCACAGCTCAACGTAACAGCCCTATATATATATATATATATATATATATATATATATATATATATATATATAGGGTCAAGATTCAGGATCTAGGGACACGCTTCTTTGCCACAGAGTTAGACATACATCCCCAAAACCCTATAGAGGTTTCATAATTTGATGATTTTTGTGAGGGTGATAATCTTGCCTTAGATAGCACATCAATAAAAAGTCAACACATTCTAAAACCTATAAATTGATCAAATGTTCTCTTCAATTTAACGGTTAAAATGAACGGTCGATAATGATTTTTAGATTTGATGCACCTAAAGGGTTTAGAATGTGCTGATTTTTTATGGATGTGCTATCTAAGGGAAGATGATCATCCTTACAAAAAATCAAAAAATTCTGAAACCTCTATCAAACGATTTGGATGATGTGTGTCTAACTCTGTGGCAAAATAGCATGTCCCTTGATCCCGACCAATATATATATATATATATATATATATATATATATATATATATATATATATATATATATATATCCATAAAAATTCAGTGAATGCTTTCTTTCCTCTTTATTTGTCATGACAACTATTGGAAGGAGGTAGTATAGCATGATTCTATGTATTATTTGGATGATGAAATGATTTTATTATGAGAAAAATGATCCAAGTTATTCATCATTTCTTATGAATCACAAGTATTTATTACAATTATCTATTTATATGCTATATCTTTATCCAAGAAATTGTGTTTGTCTTTTTTCAAGATCTTCCGATTAGGAATATGTGTCGTGAGTCATTTGCTTGCACTTGCAGTGTGCATCCAGTCATATAATGCAGTTGTAGTATACTTGCTGAATAGTGAAGATTAAAAACTACCCTAACATATTAACCTTAATACATAATCCATGAATAAATTATACTTCGGCTCATATAGTGAAAAGTCTAGCATTTTGTTTATCAAGGTAAGTTTATTATTATCAGCATCTTTTATCCCTCTTTTATAATTTCAATGAATCATTTATATGTGTTGAATGACTGAGTACATGCAATTCATATGCATATTTGAAGAGGTTTAAAATTAGTTGTGTTTGTGTATTAACTTCTTTATTCCCAGGTTATGACTAAATAGGTTGATCCGCTAGCAACTCCCTTTAAAAAAAAATTGTTCGGCTACCACAAATTCCAAAAGAACAAAGGCAGAAGTCGATAAGCTACTAAGGGCCAAAAAAAAAAAAACAAGTATAGCTTATCATTTTGGCATCTGTCATGAACACCCACGAGCTTTTGTTTTGTGTGATATTAACGATTCAAAACTACATCATGAATACATTGGATCCAAAGGGCTTTAGGTTTTGGAAAAATAATTTTGTTGGATGCAAAGATCTTTAAATTAAGACTTAATATAAAGACTTAGTGCAAAACGGAACAAAACTCAACACATGCTTCTGAACATCAAACACCGAAACCTTCAGGACTTCAAATCAACAGAATCGGAATGCAAACTAAAGATGACAACTCAAATCATGATCTTCGCCAACCCTGATCTGATCATCTGATCCAATTTAACAAATAACAACAAGCGATCTAAGAGAAAATGAACACAAATGTTTATCATTCGACCTATCGATTCTTAAAATTCCACCCAAAGGGAAATGCACATAAGTTCCTTTCATGTTAAACGGATACGAACCCTGTTCTGATCGATAACATCAACAATAACGACCAACCTCCCATAATCCTTCCCGTAGTTCACGAGAGCAACCCTCCCGATCTCCACGTAGCGCTTGAACGGCTTCGATCGGAGGAAAAACACACACACAACAACAACAATCTAATTAGCCAACAAACAGAAGAAGCGAGCAAGGATCTCAATAGACATAGAGTTCTAGAGAGAGAAATCCAGCGGCATTTCTCACCATGGTTGTAGTGAGATATGCGGCGCGCAAGGGAGGTGAAGGGCGAGAGAGACGAAGGTTAGGGTTAGGGTTATCCCTTCGCGGCTTCCACCCTCGGAGCCAAACAAGGGTTTTAATCTGGCTCCACTGGTCGTCCGATTTAGGGCTACGCCGACCTCGGAAAATGAACCTGATTCGTTTATAAATCAGGCCGGGTTGAGTTCGAGTGGCAAGCTCGGGTAGAGGACCCAGTGGTATAGCCGGTCGGGTCGAATCAGGTCGGATGACCACGTCAAGTCAGATCATGTTAGAGTTTTGGGAACTGCTATTTGCACCCACAAAACTACTAGGCACCGACTTAACAAAAAAGGAAATACCCAATGCATCACCAAGTCCTTACGTGCTTACTCATAAGAGCACCACCGACTCCGCCGCTGGTGCTGCCGGTCCCATGTACCCACAATCGCCTCTGCCGCCACCGATCCTCCTTCTTTCCTTCTTCTTCCTCCTACTCCTTTCGCCCTTCATCCTCTTCCTCCTTTTCTTCCCCCCTTCTCCCTCTTCCTCGGTCACTACCGACAGACATGACTTGGACTTGTTCAATGGATAGCCATTGAATAATTCCACACTATGTTGGTGGCTCTTCACTGCAGCAATATTGGTCGATGGTCACCATGTACAAAGGGAATCCAATAATGTTCCATGGGAAATAACCATGCTCTTCTCCCTTCTCCTTCAAGTGCAATATCAGTTGTTGGATGAAAGGGAATCCAACGACCGATATCCCTCCAGGTATCGCCGCAGAGTTGCATGACTATAAATTCAGTACCAAAATATATAGGGTATTGCGTGTAAATTCAGCCCAGCATGACGGGTCATGCTAACCACAGATGGCCCATGTCGTTGAGTATCATGGGATCTTTCTTGAGATTCGTCATGGCCTTGGTCATGATGGATCAACTATTCGGTCAAATTCGGATAACCATAATTAGCATAAGATAATACTGCATGGCTAGTGGTAGATTCGCCACCCTAGATTATCTCTAATTGATATTTAGTTTAATCCAATCGTTAATTTAGCTCCTTTTAATTTTCTCTTTATTTAGCTTAATAATTCAAACCAAACTATTTTTTCTAAATGATCTAAAACTTATATTTCAAATCTAGTTCACCATTGCACAATCCTAGGGGATGACACCGGTATTGAGCCCTATAACTACAACACAACCAACAAAATATCGATCGTGGTCAGAAATGATCAATTTTTTTTTGTGTCGTTGCCGGGGATTGCCACGACGGTAGCTATAACTCAGAAGATAATTTTTATTTCGATTTATAATTTAGGATCTCTTTTCTTTGTTTCTTTTGACTCTTTTATGTTTATTTTGACATGACTTTTGAAAAGAACTAAGGACTCTAACGGTGACTAAGGATTCGTGGCCACTAACCTTTGACCGAGCTTGAGCTTTGGGATCATCAGTGCGGTTGATATCACTAATCAATAATTTCCGTTCTTTTCTTTTTTTGCTCGTAATTCATCTTACAAAAATATTATTATATTATTATATATATATATATATATATATATAAATTGGTTAGGATTTGTTAAAATTCGTAACCCACTCCTTACCACAGCAGGACGTCAAATAGAAAACTCAGCACGACCAATCGATCGGCCGCAAAGCCCGATCGATCGGGAATGCCAGTTTCTCTCTCCAACGTCCATATGACCACGAATCATACTACACTTATTTAGATTTTTTTGTTAGGATTTATTTGCTTAGAGATTAATTATCATAATCTTAAGTACATTGATAATTAGATTTTTGTATTTAATTTATTTCTTTTCTTTGCTTAAGGATTTTTTTGCTTATGAATTAAAAATCATAATTTTAGTTCTACTTTGTTTTCGTTTTTTTTTTGTTTTGCATGCTTAGTATTCATAGTAGAAAGTTAGAGATGGCTAACACCGAAGAAAATCTATTTAGAAAACTTAAGAAGTAATATACTCCTACAGCTTATACTTACTCTTCATGTATTGGATACCTGCTGATTATGCAAATCACTATTAAATTAAGCATAGCATTATTCATATGTTAATCTCTTTTTATGGGCTTATTGATGAGACCTCTATAAGCATCTTGATGAGTTCCTATAAATCTGCACAAATTTCAAACTAAAAAACTTAAATTATGAGGCTTTTAGGTTAAGATTGTTTAATTTCTGTCACGCCCCAGAAATCTGAAGACCGATTCCTGGGGTGTGAGGTAAGAAAAAGAAGAGGGTTCTGGGTATGGTTACTTAACTATGCCAATTTAGGATTTCACTGGGCTCTTTCTACGCTCACACATAAGCAAATGAAAGAAGGGGGAGAAACAAAAAATCAGGCTCGACCTTTAAAAGGGATATCCTTTCAGTACATGCGACCCAACGGTGTCACAACATACTGACAGAATATCCTCTAAAGGAGCACGAGGCTCAAGCCTCCGACGGCGAGCTAAGTATCTCACCCGCTCCCTAACACTCGGTGCATCTGTCTGGAGGTCCTATCTATTGGGCCTGTCAAATTAGGTCAATTCTTCTTGTTATATTTTTGTGGTGATCTAAACTAGGCTTGGGGCCTTGAGGAGAGGCCTACCCAAAGAATTCAGCTGGCACATTACCACTTATCAAACTAATCAACTAATAAAATCTTAATCTAATCCAATAGATTACATCGAAAAAAAAGAGACTACTAATAAAATCGACCTACTAGAATTAAAAGAAAAAGGTTGCAACCCTAAACACATTCCTGGACTCCTACTGCTGCTCTGATGCCTCAGCTCCTGCAGAAGAGTCTACTTGTGGGAATGAGTAGCCCCCAAAAATACATTTGGGAGATTAGCCAAATAAATGGCTAGTGACAAACTAACAATTTTAATAACTAACAACGCTCAAATATTAAGACAAATTATTGATTAACCTAATTGTCAAGCTATGTTCTCAATCACGTCCTATGTGTCCATGCAATTTCTACATTCACATGCAAATCCTACTGTCACTAGGTCATCGTGTATACAGTCATACAATTCAAAATTTAATAATCAAATAATTATACATCCAAACATGAACCCCGGATATTTTGTTCAACCTGCCCCCGGTCGGGCATTACTATTGGGCCTTTTATTTCGATGTAGAGGGCCAGCTCTCTCGCCGTGCATCCACCAACTCCATGCACAATTCACCCAGATGATCATAAGGGGTTTTCCGTCTTTCACGGTGGAGCTCTACCGCCCAACTTGCTTTACTATGGGGATTTCAACTCCCCGGGACAGGGTTGCTAGGCCAATCCCTACTTAACTTCGGCTGTACGCGCAAGGTGGTTCACGACCCTTGCGCGCACGGGGTCTCTACCCTCTAACCAGGTAGATTAACAATAATTAACATAACACATGGCATTGAATGAACTAAACAATGTTTAATCATTTTCGATGGATTACCCCAGGATTCGCACCCACTCACAACCCAGCATCAAAATTAAATATCATAAAGCACTCTCGCCCAAAATCCCTTTACTAGGGTTACCACGCTCCTCTCAAGAGGGTGGGTCCCGATAATTCTTTAATTATTTATTTATTCAAATTAAGGGAAAACCTATCTATGGTGTCCATGCAAATAATAGAATATTTATTATTAAATTATTAACTTTTTATGCATGCGTCGCCGGACTCGCGACTCCGCATGCAAGGCGGGGTCCACTCGACCACATGCGACGACGTCCGGTAGGACCCGCATGCAGCGTTATGGACACATACCCTTAATTTCTATATCGAAATTATTAATTATTAAAGAAAGTGTGCTGTGTCACCTGGTCGATGTGCACGGACTCCTGTCTCTGGCCTCTACTCCATCCACGGCTGGATCGTCCCGGTACGAACTGGTAAGTTGAATAAATCTAAATTACACGTCTACTGATTTGGTCGGTTTAAAGAAGTGAAAAATTGACAAGCCTTACTGATCCCATGCTCAGGTTGGCAACAAGCATTGAGTCCCACCCGATGGACTCTCGGGATTGCAAACAACGAGTAGAAATTGATAGCGTGGGTTCATGGTCATGCAACTGACACAACCCGTTTAGCGGCACAAAGAAAGCTTATGCGAGAGTACAATGGTGTCACCACTAAATCAATACAGGGCTTAAACGATCGAGTGAACTAGAATACTACAATCAATTATTTTACCCCTGTCTTCCTCCGGATCTAACCGGAGAAATAGAAAGGGAATCGTCGACGGTCAAGAGCCGCGTCGGCCGATTCCTGTTGATTTGCCTCTAACTTCCCGTCGAGTCGTCGACAACGTCGTCGCCCCAAATGGGGGAGGTGTTGCTATTAGGGTGGGATCTGGTTTGGCTTGGCGAATCCACCATCGGGCCAACTGCCAACAATACTACCACCAAAAGAATAAATACAGCAATTCCACCCAAGGTTTTCGGCTTCGGGTACTCGGCCAAAACCAGCAGGTCAGGGGTCATGCAAGGCCAAAGGTTGACTGGGTTCGTTGGGCCATCGGGCACAAGACACAGACGTTGCCGTGAAGGGAGGGGCGGGTCGATGGTGGCTGGTCGGATCAGCATAAAAAAAAGGCAGGGGTTCGTCGGGTTGGTCTCAACAGAGCCGAAAAAAAAATAGGGGATGAAGGGGAGGTTGACCTGGTACAGTCGGGGGTCGTCGACTATGGCTTTTCCTCCGGCTGCTCCTCCCCAGCACCGGCTACTCCTCCCTGGTCGGCTGTCGCTCTCACAGACCACAGAGGGAAGATCGAAAGGGGAGGGAGATCCGAATGAGAAGGAGAGATCAGACGGGGTGAGAGATTTAAGAGAGATGAGGGGGATCGGGTCGGGTGGTTCTATTTATAGGGGAAGAGAAGCCCGACGGGATAGGGATGAGAGAGGGGATCGAGATTTCAGGGGGGATTGGGGCTGCGGTTGACGAGATCGGATTGATCCGTTGGGGAAAAAATCGTAGGGATTTCGGGAGGGGATTCGGGCTTGAGAGGGAGAGGATCGGGATTGAGAGATAGAGGGAAGAGAGAGATTGGTTGGGGATGGAGAGTGGGATTTGAGGAGAGAGAGATAGAGAGGGAGAGAGAACGGTTTTGAGAGGGAGAGAGATCTGGGTGGGTTTCGGGTTTATTGGTGGAGATGAGAGGGAGAGATGGATGGTTGAGATGGGTTGGTTGAAAGGGTTGGTTAAAAAAAAAGGTACATATTTGAATAGGATAAGGTGGGGTTTCGGTTGGGTTGGGTTGGGTTGGGTTGAGATGGGGTTTGGGTTTTAAAATTTAGACCTTTTGTATATTTTTTTTTTTGGCAAATAAGCATAGCTCGCAGTTGAGCGTGGATCGCACTCGAGCTTGCATCGCACCAAGACGGGCCGGTGCGCAAACCTTATGAGTTCAACAGACTCGCCATAAACTTGTTACTTTAATTAATTTTAAATTATTACCAAAACATTCAAACCATGCCTCTATTGTCGCCTAGCGACCCGAACCCGGGGCCCACTGCCCGGTCCAACTCAAGTTCAAACACACACCATCGACAATCATAAATACAAAAGCAAATCAATCAATTTAGCAACAAATAAAAAAAATAATATAACTGGGCTGCCCTGAAATTAAACGTACCGGATATTACATCCTACCCACCTTATTAAAATTTTCGTCCCAAAAATTAACTAACACTAATCATCAAACAAAGAAGAGTACTGGGACCACATCGCTGACTTGAGCTTTCACGTAGCCTCCTCCTCACTACAGTGTTGCCACTGCACCTTCACCATGGGGATGGTCTTTGTACGAAGCACTCGATCTTCACTAGCCAAGATCCTGATCGGTCGCTCCTCATAGGATGCATCTGAACTGAGGGTCAGGTCCTGCCAATCTAACACGTGCGACGGGTCTGGCTCATACCTCCGAAGCATTGACACGTGAAAGACACTGTGGACGCTAGAGAGCTGCGGGGGCAGTGCCAGACGATATGCCACCTCGCCAACTCTCTCCAAGATCTCTAAAGGACCTATGAACCTCGGAGCCAACTTTCCTTTCTTCCCAAATCTGGTGATGCCTCGCCGAGGGAAAACCTTCAGGAAGATATGGTCTCCGACAGTAAACTCAAGCGGGTGTCGACGTACATCCGCGTAGCTCTTCTATCGACTCTCCGCCGCTCTAAGTCGCTCTCTAATCAGCTGGATCTTCTCAGTCGTCTCCTGGACAAGCTCTGGCCCCAAGAGACTCCGATCTCCTACCTCTGCCCAACAAAGAGGTGACCGCCATGGTCTCCCGTACAAAGCTTCATAGGGGGCCATGCCGATGCTATCTTGGTGACTATTGTTGTAGGTGAACTCTACAAGAGGTAGGTGCTCCTCCCAACTGCCTCCAAAATCTACTGTGCAAGCCCACAACATATCCTCCAAAATCTGAATCGTCCTCTCTGACTGGCCATCCGTCTGCGGGTGAAACGCAGTGCTAAAACTGAGCTCCATCCCCAAAGCTGTCTGCAGGCTCTCCCAAAATCGAGAAACGAACCGAGGATCTCGATCCGAGACAATGGAAACTGGAACTCCATGCAGCTTGACAATTTCCCTCACATATAACTTCGCTCGGTCGTTAGATGTCATCGTCGTCCGCACCGGAAGAAAGTGCGCCGACTTCGTCAGTCGGTCCACGATTACCCAGATTGAGTCATGTTTGTTCCGGGTCAGAGGCAACCCCGAAACAAAGTCCATCGTGATGTGCTCCCATTTCCACTCAGCTACTGGAAGCGACTGCAGCAATCCAGCCGGTCTCTGGTGCTCAGCCTTAACTTGCTGACAAGTCAAACATCTAGACACAAAGGCGGCCACGTCACGCTTCATGCCCTTTCACCAGAACTGTCTTCTCAAATCATGATACATCTTGGTGCCGCCAGGGTGCACCGAGAATTTGGATCGATGCACCTCTGACAACACCTCCTCTCGAACCTCCTCATCAGCAGGGAGGCACAACCTCCTCCGAAAAACAGACCTCCATCAGCATCGATCGACCAATCAGGGACAGACTCCCCACTGTCGTACCGCACTCTAATCTCCTCCAACTCAGAATCCAACCTCTGTGCTGCAATCACCTTCTGAAGTAGGCTAGGCTGCACTCGCATGGTGCACAATACGGTATGAGAGGACTCCCACTGAACCCACAAATCAAAGCCTTCTATCATAGCCAGAAAGTCCTGTCGATCAGCCACCAATCTAGCAAGCTGGCTACGGGACTTTCGGCTCAAGGTATCTGCAACAACATTCGCCTTACCAGGATGGTAAAAGAACGAATAATTGAAATCCTTCAGGACCTCGATCCATCTCCTCTGACGCATATTCAGATCCTTCTGACTCCCGATGTATCGCAGACTCTTATGGTCGCAATATATGTCGAACTCCTCACCGTACAAGTAGTGCCTCCATATCTTCAGGGCGAAAACCACTGCAGCCAACTCCAAGTCATGGGTGGGATAGTTCCTCTCGTGAGTCTTCAATTGCCTAGAGGCATAGGCTACCACCCTACCATCCTGCATCTGTACAGCTCCAAGCCCCATCAGTAAGGCATCGGTGAAGACAACATAACCTTTGCCACTGGCCGGAATCGTAAGCACTGGGGCCGAAGTAAGACGCCTCTTCAACTCCCGGAAGGACTTCTCACAATCTTCCGACCACTCGAACCTGACACCCTTCTTTGTCAGACGGGTGAGAGGTGCTGCTAGACGAAAAAATCCCTCCACAAAACGTCTATAATAGCCTGCTAGCCCCAAGAAACTCCTAATCTCAAATACGTTCTTCGGCTGCTCCCAGTCCATCACGGCCTCTATCTTCGACGGATCCACGGAGATGCCTTCCTGCGAGACAACATGTCCGAGAAATTTCACCTCCTGCATCCAAAACTCACACTTACTGAGCTTGGCATACAGTTGGTGGTCTCTGAGGGTCTGCAACACAGCACTCAGGTACTCCCGATGATCTCCCTCCGTTTTGGAGTAAATGAGGACATTGTCCACAAACACCACTACGAATCTATCCAAGAACATGCTGAATACTCGGTTCATCAGATCCATAAATGCTGTAGGAGCGTTCGTTAGACCGAAGGGCATGACCAAGAACTCACAGTGCCCATAACGCGTCCGGAACGCCGTCTTCGGAATATCCTCTGCTCTCACAACCAACTTGTGATATCCGGTCCTCAGGTCGATCTTCGAGAAATAGCAAGCCCCCTTCAACTGATCAAATAGGTCCTCAATTCGAGGTAAAGGGTACTTGTTCTTGATCGTTTTGCTATTCAGCTTACGATAGTCGATACAAAGCCTCTTCGTCCCATCCTTCTTCTGAGCAAAAAGAACTGGGGCTCCCCAAGGAGATGTGCTGGGACGAATGAAGCCTCTATCGAGTAACTCCTCCAACTAGGTCTTCAGCTCCTTTAGCTCCGCGGGAGCTGTCCTATACGGAGCAACCGAGATCGGTGCTGCTCCCGGTGCCAAATCTATAGCAAACTCAACCTCTCGAGGTGGAGGCAAGCCTGGAAGCTCCTCTGGGAAGACATCCGGAAACTCACGAACCATCGGTGGTAGCACCACTAGATTCTCATCTTTATTTCTTCTCGGTAGCTGTGCTAGTAAGCTGAGGGTTATCTGTTGCAGCGGTACCGGGCACAAGATCTTCTGCTTGTCTCCCAAGAAGTAAAAAGCCTCGCTCCCCGGAGGTGAGAATGTGACCTTCTTAGTAAAGCAATCAAGGGTAACATGATAGGCTGACATCCAATCCATCCCAAGTAGTACGTCCACTCCTCCTAAGTTCATGACAATGAGGTCTGCCGAGAGCTCTCTGTCTCCTATATGAATGATGCAGTCCCGGCAGATCCGGTCCACATCGATACTTACCCCGAGCGGTGAAAACACCGACAGAGTATGACCCAATGGAACCGACTCCAGTCCCAAAGTCTTGACAAAACTAGGGACGATATAGGAGTGAGTAGACCCGCTATCGAAATGAACGAAAGCAAGGGTCGAAAAGACAGGAAGGGTACCTAGCGTTATCGGAAACATGTAAGAAATTAATCTAGCTACCGGTTGCTACAGGTTCTAACGAGTCAAAACTAATAGCAAAGACAACTACACCAATACGTCTACGAATTGAAATTCTAAGTTCAGGGTTACCTTCGATCGCTCCCCCAGAAGCCTCTGGGTTTTGACCAACTAGCATGTACATCCTTCCCTGAGCCTGGTTGCCTCCTCCGCCCTGACAGGGGAAAGACCTCTGCTGTTGTGCCTGGGGAGGACGCTGCTGCTGCTGAGCTCTCTGTGGAGGCCTCTGCTGTTGCACAGGTGGTGGCAGCAGAGCAGGCCTCTGGGGTGGAGCTGGTAGGAGTGGCTGCCGATGAAGCTGTGGACAGTTCCACTTCAGATGCTCAAATGAACCGCACTGAAAACATCCACGCCGCGGCAGTCCAAGAGCTGGAGGACCATGAAAGTTCTGAGGCTAGCGCGGCGGGGGTCGAGTCTCCATAGGCCTAAACCTCTTCTGAGTCGGTGGACCATTGCGACTGCTGCCACTCCTCTTCTCCATGATAGCGCAGGACTCCTTCAACTCCTGCTCCACTGCCAGGGACCGGTTGACCAACTCCTCATAAGATTGCCCTAAGAAAGGGGTAACCCTGCCTCTGATCGCTGGATTCAAGCCATGCTCAAAGCGCAAGGCTCTCCTGCTGTCGGTCACCACCTGGTATGGAGCATACCTCGCAAGCTCCGAGAACTTGGCCTCATACTGTGTCACAGTACGAGATCCCTGATAGAGCGCCAGAAACTATATCTCTATCCGGTTCTGCACGGTAACCGGAAAGAACTTCTTCCGAAAGAGTTCCTCGAACTCCTGCCACGTAATCGCTCCTCGATATGCTGCTCTGGTGTGCTGGACAATCTACCACCAGAAGTCTGCCTCAGCCTCAAACTGGTACGAGGCGAAGGTCACTCTCCTATCGTCGGTGATGCCCAACGCGTTCAGTATCTTCTCAGTCTGCTGGAACCATCGATCGGCCTCTATGGGGTCTGGCTCGCCCTTGAAGCTCGGTGGTCCCATCGCCTTGAAGTCTTTCAGCAATTTTCCTTGCCGCTCGCCCTCAACCTGCTGACGAGCCTGGGCCTGGGCAAGAGCAGCCTGTGCTAGCTTGGCCTACTGCTGAGCAGCCGTCTGCTGCTGCGCAACAGCATCCTGCTGCTATTAGACCATGGTGGCCATCCCCTGGAGCATTTCCATCATCCTCGCCGTGCTATCAAACGCAGAGGACGATCCTGCTCCGTTGCTCGCACAATTTTAACTCCTAGTACCCGCCATCTGAAATTGAAAAAAAAAAGTCCTAACGTCAACCATCTACTAACCAACTATTTAGACTCTAGACTGACTTATAATCCTAGAAACTAACCCCTAGGAAAATATCCCTAGGCTCTGATACCAGCTGTCATGCTCCAGAAATCTGAAACCGATTCCTGGGGTGTGGGGTAAGAAAAGGAAGAGGGTTCTGGGTATGGTTACTTAACTATGCCAATTTAGGATTCTCACTGGGCTCTTTCTACGCTCACACACAAGCAAATGAAAGAAGGGGGAGAAACAAAAAATCAGGCTCGACCTTTAAAAGGGATATCCTTTCAGTACATGCGACCCAATGGTGTCACAACATACTGACAGAATATCCTCTAAAGGAGCATGAGGCTCAAGCCTCCGACGGTGAGCCAAGTATCTCACCCGCTCCCTAACACTCGGTGCATCCGTCTGGAGGTCCTATCTACTGGGCCTGTCAAATTAGGTCAATTCTTCTTGTTATATTTTTGTGGTGATCTAAACTAGGCTTGGGGCCTTGAGGAGAGGCCTACCCAAAGAATTCAGCTAGCACATTACCACTTATCAAACTAATCAACTAATAAAATCTTAATCCAATCTAATAGATTACATCGAAAAAAAAAGAGACTACTGATAAAATCGACCTACTAGAATTAAAAGAAAAAGGCTGCAACCCTAAACACGTTCCTGGACTTCTACTGCTGCTCCGATGCCTCAGCTCCTGCAGAAGAGTCTACTCGTGGGAATGAGTAGCCCCCAAAAATACATTTGGGAGATTAGCCAAATAAATGGCTAGTGACAAGCTAACAATTTTAATAACTAACAACGCTCAAATTTTAAGACAAATTATTGATTAATCTAATTGTCAAGCTATGTTCTCAATCACGTCCTATGTGTCCATGCAATTTCTACATTCACATGCAAATCCTACTGTCACTAGGTCATCGTGTATACAGTCATACAATTCAAAATTTAATAATCAAACAATTATACATCCAAACATGAACCCCGGATATTTTGTTCAACCTGCCCCCGGTCGGGCATTACTATCGGGCCTTTTATTTCGATGTAGAGGGCTAACTCTCTCGCCGTGCATCCACCAACTCCATGCACAATTCACCCAGATGATCATAAGGGGTTTCCCGTCTTTCACGGTGGAGCTCTACCGCCCAACTTGCTTTACTATGGGGATTTCAACTCCCCGGGACAGGGTTGCTAGGCCAATCCCTACTTAACTTCGGCTGTACACGCAAGGTGATTCACGACCCTTGTGCGTACGGGGTCTCTACCCTCTAACCAGGTAGATTAACAATAATTAACATAACACATGGCATTGAATGAACTAAACAGTGTTTAATCATTTTCGATGGATTACCCCAGGATTCGCACCCACTCACAACCCAGCATCAAAATTAAATATCATAAAGTACTCTCGCCCAAAATCCCTTTACTAGGGTTACCACGCTCCTCTCAGGAGGGTGGGTTCCGATAATTCTTTAATTATTTATTTATTCAAATTAAGGGAAAACCTATCTATGGTGTCCATGCAAACAATAGAATATTTATTATGAAATTATTAACTTTTTATGCATGCGTCGTCGGACTCGCGACTCCGCATGCAAGGCGGGATCCACTCGACCACATGCGACAACGTCCGGCGGGACCCGCATGCAGCGTTATGGACACCTACCCTTAATTTCTATATCGACATTATTAATTATTAAAGAAAGCGTGCTATGTCACCTGGTCGACGTACACAGACTCCTGTCTCTAGCCTCTGCTCCGTCCACGGCTGGATCGTCCCAATACGAACTGGTAAGTTGAATAAATCTAAATTACACGTCTACTGATTTGGTCAGTTTAAAGAAGTGAAAAACTGACAAGCCTTACTGAGCCCATGCTCAGGTTGGCAACAAGCATTGAGTCCCACCCGATGGACTCTCGGAATTGCAAACAACGAGTAGAAATCGATAGCGTGGGTTCTTGGTCATGCAACTGACACAACCCGTTTATCGGCACAAAGAAAGCTTATGCGAGAGTACAATGGTGTCACCACTAAATCAATACAGGGCTTAAACGATCGCGCGAACTAGAATACTACAATCAATTATTTTACCCCTGTCTTCCTCCGGATCTAACCGGAGAAATAGAAAGGGAATCCTCGGCGGTCAAGAGCCGCGTCGGCCGATTCCTGTTGATTGGCCTCTAACTTCCCGTCGAGTCGTCGACAACGTCGTCGCCCCAAATGGGGGAGGTGTTGCTATTAGGGTGGGATCTGGTTTGGCTTGGCGAATCTGCCATCGGGCCAACTGCCAACAACAATTCCACCAAAAGAATAAATACAGCAATTTCACCCAAGGTTTTTGGCTTCGGGTACTCGGCCAAAACCGGCAGGTTAGGGGTCATACAAGGCCAAAGGTTGACTGGGTTCGTTGGGCCATCGGGCACAAGACACAGACGTTGCCGTGAAGGGAGGGGCAGGTCGATGGTGACTGGTCGGATCAGCACAAAAAAAAAGGCAGGGGTTCGTCGGGTTGGTCTCAACAGAGTCGAAAAAAAAACAGGGGATGAAGGGGAGGCTGACCTGGTGCAGTCGGGGGTCGTCGACTATGGCTTTTCCTCCGGCTGCTCCTCCCCAGCGCCGGCTGCTCTTCCCCGGTCGGCTGCCGCTCTCACAGACCACAGAGGGAAGATCGAAAGGGGAGGGAGATCCGAATGAGAAGGAGAGATCAGACGGGGTGAGAGATTTGAGAGAGATGAGGGGGATCGGGTCGGGTGGTTCTATTTATAGGGGAAGAGAGGCCCGATGGGATAGGGATGAGAGAGGGGATCGAGATTTCAGGGGGGATTGGGGATGCGGTTGACGAGATCGGATCGATCCGTTGGGGAAAAAATCGTAGGGATTTCAGGAGGGGATTCAGGCTTGAGAGGGAGAGGATCGGGATTGAGAGATAGAGGGAAGAGAGAGATCGGTTGGGGATGGAGAGTGGGATTTGAGGAGAGAGAGATAGAGAGGGAGAGAGAACGGTTTTGAGAGGGAGAGAGATATGGGTGGGTTTCGGGTTTATTGGTGGAGATGAGAGGGAGAGATGGATGGTTGAGATAGGTTGGTTGAAAGGGTTGGTTAAAAAAAAAGGTACAGATTTGAATAGGATAAGGTGTGGTTTCGGTTGGGTTGGGTTGGGTTGAGATGGGGTTTGGGTTTTAAAATTTAGATCTTTTGTATTTTTTTTTTTTTGGCAAATAAGCATAGCTTGCAGTTGAGCGTGGATCGCACTCGAGCTCGCATCGCACCAAGACGGGCCGGTGCTCAAACCTTACGAGTTCAACAGACTCACCATAAAACTTGTTACTTTAATTAATTTTAAAGTATTACCAAAACATTCAAACCATGCCTCCATTGTCGCCTAGCGACCCGAACCCGGGGCCCACTGCCCGGTCCAACTCAGGTTCAAACACACATCATCGACGATCATAAATACGAAAGGAAATCAATCAATTTAGCAACAAATAAAAAAAATAATATAACTAGGCTGCCCTGAAATTAAACGTACCGGATATTATAATTTCTCTCTTAAGGACAAAGTCGAACAATTGGCTAAACTCCTTAGAGAGTAACACCATCAAAACTTGGACCCAACTACATTTAGAATTCCTTAAGAAATACTTTCCTACAGCTAGAACAAATAAATAGGCGAGCCATCACTATTATCTCTCAACTAGATGATGAGCATTTTCACGATAGCTAGGAAAGGCTTAAGGACCTCCTTAGAAAATGTCCTCACTATGTCGTGCCCAAGTGGCAATTAGTGCAATCATTTTATGACGGTTTGACTAAGAGCAACCATCAAATGATTGATATTTTTTGTTGTGGGACCTTCATGCTAAAGAACGAAGTAGAAGCATGCAAACTATTTGAGAATATTAGTGAAAACTCCTTCAACATGCTTCTACTAGTCAAGATAGCAGAGCTTCATCTGCTTCTACTGCTAAAAGAAAAGGCATCTTTGAGGACGATGTCTCCTACAAAGTAGATACCTATCTAGGAAACTAGATCAATTGTTAGCTGTAGTAATCCCCTCTACCCCACTATATCTATTCCACCTCCTTTGCCACAACCTCAGACCAAAACCTGTGCTTCGTGTTCTCTCTAACTCACCATATGAGTGCTTGCCCTCTAGCGTCTCAGTACCCTGAGTATATTTAAGAGTATAATGTATATGCTAATAACTCATACTCTCAACCCTTGAGGCCTCCATTTCAAAATTCCCAATTCAATTATGTGTCACTTCCTTCTCAACCACCATAACAAATTCATCTCTTTAATCCTCCCATTAGAAGTTTTACCTTTGAGAATAAAGTAGTGAGCGTACTTTAAAATCTAGAATCTAACACACAATTATTGTATTCTCACTCACAGTTGATATTAAAGCTTGAGTCTCAATTATGACAACTTGCGATAGCAATGAGTCGACGTGAAGTAGGAAAACTTTCCAGCTAACCTATGCCTCACCTAAAGGGCCAATATCTAGTTGATAAAGCTTAACAAAATAATACTCATAATGAGCAAGTCAATCAGGTCACTACCCTAAGGAGCGTTAAGGTAATTGATCAAGTTTCTAAGCCTATATTAAAAGAGCGACTACTCCCTCCAAGCATTGATAATGAGAACCCGAGTACTTCTGAGACGAGCCGAACCCTCCCTTCAATTTCGACTGGCAATACCCTGGTACCATACTACATCGCTCGTGCCCCATTCCTACAAAGTCTTAATGTACCATCTCCATATGATAAAAATGGAGCTTCTGTTGAAGCCATAATGGAGACCTTTAAGCATGTCAAAATCAACCTTCCACTTTTAGAGATCATTAAGCAAATCCCTACTTATGCCAAAATCTTAAGGACTTATACACTCAAAAACGTAAAACTCGGTCCTTTGTGACTAAGAAAGTCCTTCTAACCGAGTAGGTTAGCTTTTTACTGCTGCATAACACCCCTCCAAAGTTTAAGGATCTAGGTGCACCCACCATCTCTTGTGTCATTGGAGATCACTCATTTGACAGGGCACTCCTTGACTTATGATCAAGTGTCAACCTCCTCCCTTATTCTATATACAAAAACTTAGAATTAGAAAAATTATAGCCTATTAAGGTAATCTTACAACTAGTTGATATATCCATTAAGTACCAAGAGGAATTATAGAGGATGCACTCATAGAAGTAGACAAGTTCTACTTTTCGGTTGACTTCTTAGTTCTAGATATGGAATCGGTGCATAATTGTCAAAAGCATATATTCATCATCCTAGGAAGACCCTTCTTGGCTACGACGAATGCTTGCATAAATTATCATACCGGGGTGATGAATTTGTCTTTCGAAAACATGAAGGTTAAACTTAATGTCTTTCATATATCAAATCAACCATCTAAAAAGGACAAATGCCCCATACAATCGACCACAAACAGAGGAATCACTGTGACCGATCGATCGAAAGTAGCCGCCAGCGCCCCTGACACCCTAGACAAATCATACCTTAACTCGACCCATCCCCTCATTGCCCTTCTTTTTAAACCCTACCCCACCCAAATCTTAGCCACCTAATGCATTACTTCGGTCGCTAGTTCTTATCGATGCATCTTCTTTTCCTTCTTACCTCAAAACTAATCTGGTGGTGACTGAATATGACCCATTCTTTAATGACAAGTTTGGTAGCCTTGGAAAGAGAATCCAATCTATACAGAATGAGGAAACTCTTTTGCTGAATTACCATAACATATCAGACCAACTATCTAAAATTAATGAATGTCTCATACTGGATACATTGAATGATAACATAAATATATCCAGTACATATAAGAGCATGCATGCAAATTTGAAGCCGTCTTCACACTCAATACATATGAGCTCAATCACAGAAGCACCCAAGTACTATTCTACTCTATTCAGGCCCTCCAATCATTCTCCTATAATACCTGGGGATCAGTCTTATATGTTTAGGCCTCTCGATCCTATACCTATTTTTTCACGGCACCATGCTGAATTCTTTCACCAGAACAACTTTGTAGATCTGATCCTAAACGCTCGGGCACCATTCTACCAGTCAGGGAACCCGTACTCCATATTTCATTCACCCAGACCTCCCGATGACGCTGGAGATTTAGGTTCTCCTTATTTACAACTGACACTCATGCCCTTATTATAGTCTAGAAGACTATAAACTTAGTGCTACTAGGAGGCAACCTAGATCTTTTACTGTTTTATCATAGTTTTTAATTTTGTATTATAATTTTTATGTTTTGCCTACCATGCATACCGATGACAAACTAAGACTCCTACATTTTTGCTGCATATTTCGTTGTTTATAATATTGCAAATATATTTTTGTCCTTTCTCTACTTGACTAATAATCCATGTAAATAAAAGTCAAAGTTTAGGGATGCAACTACCTTCATCCTTTATACCTTTCAGAGCTCAACAATAAACCAGGTACAATTGTTTCATTATATAAACTATAATCTAGCATCTTGGTAAATTTTCTATTGATTGTTAGTACTACCATTTTCACATTGAGGACAATGTGACGTTTAAGTTTAGGGATTTGCATTTAGTGTCATTTCTTCAACATTGAACCAACATTGCAGTTAAACAAATCTATTTTTGTTAAAGTTGCTAGAATGCAAAAATTTTATGAAACTTATACTGAGTTCAATCTAAATAGCAATTAGGAATCAGAAAATTAACACATGATCTCGCTTAACCACACATGCACACTGATTTAGTTTCATAAAATAAATATTCAAAATTAACCTAAAGCAATATTGATCAAATTTAAAATATAATTGGACCAGACAAGCATATATATACTTAGATATTTTTATATATAAAAAAAGAAAAAATATATAATAAACTTTATCTTAATTATCACCTAGTAACCAAAGCATCCGACCTAACCAGATAGAGTTTCACGTCAAACAGTGAGAAGTTAAGATAATGTAACATGTAAGCCAAGATTATCACCTAGTAACCGGGGTATCCGACCTAACTAGTTGGAGTTTCGCGTCAAACAGTGAGAAATCAAAGTGATACAGAAAGGTAGTTTAGTCTAATCTCGTAGCCTGAGCTAATAAGGTCTGTAGTGGTGGAGAAGATACACGTAGGTATATCTAGAGAAGTCATCAATGAACGTGATAAAATAACTATGACTACCACGAGCTTTGACTGGGAATGGACCACAAATATCCGTGTGGATCAACTTTAAGAGCTCTGGTAGCTGTGAGCTTTCTCTGCTTAGTCATCGTCCCTCTGAGGCAGTCCACACAAGTACCAAAGTCTGAAAAATCAAGACTAGGTAGAATTTCATCTTTCACCAAGGCCTCCACTCTCTTCTTAGAAATGTGGCCTAATCTCTTGTGCCAAAGCACAGCAGAATCCTCTGCTAGAAAGGAACGCTTCGACCCGAATATAGTAGCATCTAGTGGCTCAGATAAATAAGAGACAGAAGTAGAACATAAAGATAATCTGAATAAACCATCTACTAGAAAACTACTGCCAACAGTCATACCATTCAAAGAAATAACTAGACTGTTCTTACTAAAAGCAAACATATATCCAGAGTCTGATAATCTACATATAGAAATCAAATTCCGCCTGAAGGTCGAAATGTAGAAAGCGTCCTCCAACACCAGAATGTGACCCGAATCCAGCACCAAGCTGTAGCTGTAAACCGTCTCCACCCTCATCAAGTCATCATTGCCGAGGAAAAGCCTATCCTCCGGGCTGAGTCTTCTTCTGCTCCTAAGCCCCTGCAAAGTATGGGACACATGAACAGAAGCTCCCAAATCGAGCCACCAAGAATCTGACGGTATATCTACAGCATTAGACTCACAACAAACTAAAGCTGTACCTCCAGAAGACTGTGCCTCAGCATTCTGCTTGACCCTGCAGTCTTTCATCAAATGCCCTGGCTTCCCACAGTGCCAACATCCAGAGGCCTGTGACTTCTTGCCTCTGGCCATCTGCTTGCCCTTGGCCTGAAACTGCTTCTGGAACTTCTTTTTCTATTTGAAGGTCTGCTTCTGTTGTTGAAGCTTCGGCTTAAATGGCTTCTTACCAGAACTACCAAAGCCCAAATTAGCAGACTCCTTCTTTCCTCTCTTCAGTCTCTCTTCCTCAATTACACATAGGTTGATAAGCTGATTGAGATCCCACTTGATCTCCTGAGCATTGAAGTTCACCTTGAAGGTGTCGAAAGACTTTGGTCGAGAGATCACTGCAATATAAACTAGAAGCTCCTCCTCAAACTGAAGACCCTGCTCTTTGATGCCTATGGCCAGCTTCGAGAGCTTAAGAATATGCTCACAAACGCTGCCATTGCCGTCATACTTCAGATTCATGATATGAAGCATATTGTTATACAACAGGGACTTCTTGGTGCCCACGAACTAGCATTTCAGTAATGCTATCAACTCTACTGCAGTCTCAGTCTTGGCAATGCCACCTCGAAGCTCCTCGCTAATGGTAGTCCTGATTATCATCATAGAAAGACGGCTCGTTTTCTTCCACTTATCAAAGTGGGTCTTCTGGGCCTCAGAAGAAGAGTCTGTAAGCTCTGCCGGCTTTGGCTCCGTAAGTACAAAGTCATAATCCATACACCCAAGCAAGATCTCAATATTCATCTTCCAAGATGAATAATTAGAACCATTCAGGGGCTTAATACCAGTTATATTTTTTGAAATAGCTAACAAATCCATCTCTGAAAAGAGAGTTACAAATTTAGTGATAGTTCGATACTATTCACACATATATATTGACATGAATTAGGGGTTATAATTCAAATCAACCGAAGAGGACTTCATGTGCTAAGTTCTCTTCTAAGACAACTCCCTCACACCATCAAGACTCAGCTTTGGCCAGATCCCTTAATGTGCTTCAGTTTCCCAAGTCACGTATAGAAACGTGCACAGACCTAGTCAGCTGTAATAGGGTTGAGTCTGACAACATCCAACACTTTTGGGCAGAATCAAACCCTAGTACAATAGGATGCCTAGTGACCCTAGTGGAAGCACTCCAATCCGACTATCCACAATCTCCATGAGCCACATACATTTGGGCAAATCCGACTCATTTTGAAACTGAGCCTCAGACGGTCACTTGGTCTTCTCTAAACACCATGAAAGACACAATATGTATTATAATGCCAATATATACCCTAATAGGGTTCAATGGCAGCCATTAGCTATCAATTGCATATTATGTGTGTACCTACTAGCAGGGAAGCAATCATATGTAACATTACTAAGGCACAATACAATTGTAGCATTACTGTTTAGCACATGTAAACATAACTATGATGTAAATCGGCACAGGATCAGATTTAGAATGCATTAAAATATTTGCTATTTGTACCATATATACAGCAAGTTGCAAAACAGTCTGAATCTGTGAAATCGAACCATACCAATGTGTTCGGAATGATCTGAATACCCAAGATCCATATATGGATCGACTAGATCAGACCTAGATTGGGCCCACAATCACCGTTACAAAACCAATGGTCCAGATTGAGACAGATATTAAATAAACAACAGATGCATATAAACTAGCTGGGTCGGGTCTGGAGCAGACCAGTCGGGTCGGGTCTGGAGCAGACCAGTCGAGTCGGATCTGCACTTATTGGCTAACGGGTCTGGGATTAAACCCGATCTGAAATAGAGGTTCGGGTCGGGTTCAGGATCAATCGGGTTTTGAAACCCAATAAAACAAAAAAAAACGGGCTTTACCACTTAAGGTCTAACGGGTCGGGAAAAACGCTGTCGGGTTTACACCCAACGAAATCCAAAATTGATGAACACTGTTCATCTTCCCAAAATATCGGAGAAACCCTAACCCACCGCCACCCTCCCCAACGCCCATACGCAGCCGCCGGAGCCGCTTGAGCGTGCCGCCGGATCCGCCCGCAATTGCGGCGCACCGGAGCCAGCTGCCGCTGCTCCGTGTCGGAGCCCGCCATAGCCTGCTGCCGCTCGGGTGCTGCTGTGCACTCGAAGCCCGTAGCCACCGGTCGCCGTGGCACGTAGAGCCGGCCGCCGCCGCTGTTGCGATCCCCGCAGCTCACCACCCCTTCTAGAGGGGCCGAACTTGAAAAATTGTGCTGAGATCTCCGACGAGATCTAGAAATCCAACCGGAGTACGGACGGGTGGGGCTCTCCAGCATCAAAACCCCAGGGCCATGTCCGGCCAGCACCGATCAAAATTCGGAAAGAAATTTGTATAAAAATTATCGAGGGGATTCGATCTTGAAACAACGATCGTCACCTAAAATCGACGAACAAGGTCAAAAACCTAGCTCTGATACCAATTGTTGGGTTTTCTACACGAGAACAACCCCGATCGACAGACCGAGATCGTCGTCTTGGATAAAGAACATACCTTCGTGTGAAGAGAGAGATCGTTTGCAATACCGTGTGAAAATCTTTCACACGCTGCCGTCTCCCGCAGATTCGATGGGTTCTCCTGAATCCCTCTGGATTCACAACGGTGGCTCTAATGACGTGCGTATGGGGACTTTATCCCTGCACATCTATTTATAATAGATGTGTCCAACCGGTACACACAACCCATCAGGGCATCCACCGGTTATTGGGTGCACATGAGAATGAGGAAAGGTTCACCACCAACCTTGTCAAGCCTTTTGGTTGAGTTGCTCAGTCTGACTAGGACCGCGACAACTAACCCGGTCCACCTAGTTTAGTAACTCTCCCGTAAAGGGCCATCAAAAAACCAACAATAGGAGTCTCAACCTCACCTTCAACCAAACTCGACCGTCAACCCATGCCCCCAACCCAAGCCCAACCTGAGAAAAATTTTCCAAGCTCGCCGAATAAGTTAGGGTTTTGGGTCGGGTTGCGCAAGTGGGTTGTTCGAATAATGTTTATTTTATTACGTGTCTAAGGTTCTGAATTTTAAAGAGGAAAATATCAAGAAAATTTGGTTATCCTTAATCTTTAACAATGAGGTGTATCTTAGGCCACCTTTGTTTGATGGTTTGCGGCTCTTTGGGTAGGGAATATCACTACAAGAAAGAGGGTCTTTACCGACGGACATTTTTATCACCGTCGGTAATAATACACTTTTTACCGACGGTGACAATAATATCCGTCGGTAATATAACTTTAATTTTTTAAATTTTTTTTGCACATTTATTACCGACGGTAAAATAGTATTCGTCGGTACAATTATTTATACCGACGGTACATATATGTACCGTCGGTAATATATTTTATACCGACGGCTACATAAAGACCGTCGGTAAAAGGTCACGACGATTCTCAGGGTAAAAACCAAGCCTCTGGAAAAAAAATGGAACCCTGAGTCCCGTCGGAGATTTTTACCGACGGACTTTATATATCCGTTGGTATAACTAATTATACCAACGGATCTTTTATGGCCGTCGGTACGATACCGACGGTAATTAAATATCTGTCGGTAAAATTGTCCCGACGAAACTCAGGGTAAAAACCGAGCCTCTGGAAAAAAAATGGAACCCAAACCCTGAGTTTCGTCGGGACATTATACCGACGGATATTTAAATATCCGTCGGTACGATACCGACGGTAATTAAATATCCGTCGGTAAAATTATCCCGACGAAACTCAGGGTAAAAACCGAGCCTCTGGAAAAAAAATGGAACCCAAACCCTGAGTTTCGTCGGGACATTATACCGACGGATATTTAATTACCATCGGTATTCGGCCGATGGACTTATAATATCCGTCGGTAAAAAGGTATTATCGTCGTCGAATTTTACCGACGAAAAGTAGTATGCCGTCGGTAAAAAGTATTATCACCGACGGAAGTTAAAATGTCCGTCGGTAAAAACCCTGTTTTATAATAGATTCAGCGATCCCCCCTTCTATTGTTTTTCGATCTAAACCCCTCCCCGCCCCTCTCTCTCTCTCTCTCTCTCTCTCTCTCTCAATCTCCCCCCCTCCCCGGCCACCCTCCCCCCCTCCCCGGCCTCCCCCCCCTCCCCGGCCACCCTTCCCCCCTCCCCGGCCTCCCCCCCTCCCCGGCCTCCCTCCCCCCCTCCGGCCGGCCGGCCACCCCTCCCCTCTCGTGCGCGCCGGCAAGCTCCGCCTCCTCCTCCTCCTCCTCCTCCTCCTGTGGACTCCGGTGAGCTCCTCTCGTGCGCTCCGGCGAGCTCCTCCTCCTCCTCCTCCCCCCGGTGAGCTCCTCCTCCTTGAATGCATATTGATATATTTTGCTTGAATTTGCTTGAATTTTGATTGTGTCTCTTTTCCTTATGTTTTGGGTTTGACCTAATAGATTTGAAGAGTGACATGGATACATTCCCATTCCCCCCACGCACCGTCGCGAATTGGATACATTCTAGTTATGTTTTGGGTTTGACCTAATTGATTGTGTCTCTTTTCCTTATGTTTGACCTAATATTTTTGGTTTGACCTAATAGAATGGGAATGTATCCAGTTATGTTTTGGGTTTGACCTAATTGATTGTGTCTCTTTTCCTTATGTTTTGTGCTTGAAAATACTTTATTCTTCCAGTTATGTTTTGGGTTTTACCGTAGAAAATACTTTATTCGAAGATGGCGACGGTGCGTGGGGGGAATGTGAATGTATCCATTCATACGATTCATTCATATGAGTTATTATCATACGATTCATATGAGTTATTCCAATTCATTCATATGAGTAATTTTTATCTTATCAAAACTGCTTAATTCCCTCAATTGGTAATTTTTACACTGTTTTAAAACTCGCAGAGTCGACTCTACACTCGGCCGAGTCGACTCGACTCAGCTGAGTTTCGATCCGACTCGATCCAAAACTCGAGTTTCGATCCGACTCGGCTGAGTTTCGATCCGACTCGAGTTTTGTCGGGTTTTAGCCGAGTTGTCGAGTCTACTCGACTCATTAAGGTTTCGAGTCGAGTCGAGTTTTCGTGTTTTAATTAAAACATTGATTTTTTATATCCTATCAAAACTGAATTGAATGGGGGAATGGGGGGCAAAATGTAGTTTTTAGACTAGGGTGAGCGTCGGTTTTGTCGGTCGGTTTCGGTGTCGGTTTTGTCGGTTATATTTTTTTCGGTTTACGAAAAATCAAAACCGAAACCGAAACCGAAACCGAAATGGTCGATTTTTGTCGGTTCGGTGTGATATGAGGTATGCTAAAGCCATAAATCTACTCGAGTGACAGAGAGAACCGTCAGACCCCAAGTGTTTACTTGATGAGGCTCCCTGACTTGTTGACTTACTATCGCATAACTTTGGTGCTATGCCTAGCATTCGAACTATCAGCAGTTCAAATGCTGGCCACCAACCCTAGGTTTACTATGTGACTAGTCTACTCATCATAATACACCCATCCATTAGGGATGTGGATGGTCTGTAGAAGCTTTGGTTCGGTGTTCCATAATCGGGAACCGAAACCGAAATTGTGCGGAGTCTTATAACATTGTTTGAAATTATATGTCAGGTGTTGTATAGCCAGATAGACGAAGATGTCTTCGATCGATAAGAGTTGGATGCGTAATTTGAATCGCATGAGCCAAGAGTACAGAGAAGGAGTCAGGAAATTTCTGGATTTTGCATTTGAGCGTCTTGCACCGCTTGATGGAAAAATTGTGTGTCCCTGTATAGACTGCGGAAGGGTGATTAGGAAGGTTCGAGAGGAATGTGAGGTTGATCTGGTAATGCGTGGCATTGACATTACCTATACCCGTTGGTTCTCGCACGGTGAGGAGCTAGATGCAGTCCCCATGGCAGCTCACGGTGAAACTTCAAACACAGTGATCGCTGATGATAATATTAATACAGACGATGACGATGACATGCAGGGTATGATACATGATTTGCAAAGTGGAATAGGCACGGAAACACCGTCAGGTGATCAGTCCAATATCGAAGCGGACAAGTTCTATAGATTGCTTAAAGATGCCGAACAACCTCTATACCCGGGGTGTGAGAAGTTTTCAAAACTCTCTTTCACTGTAAAGCTTCTTCATTTGAAGTGCCTCAATGGTTGGAGTAATAAGTCATTTAATATGTTGGTAGAATTGCTGAAAGAGGCTTTTCCTATGGGTGAGACAGTACCGAAATCATTCTACGAGGCGAAGAAGACAATTAAAGATCTCGGTCTGGGTTATGAGAAAATTGATGCATGCGTGAACGATTGTATGTTGTACCGGAAAGAGTACGAACATGCGCGGTCATGCCACATATGCGGAGCAACGAGATATAAAGAGACGGATGCCGAGTCTAGTACCAGTCGAAGGAAGAAAAATGTATCTGCAAAGGTTCTCCTATACTTCCCGCTCAGGGACAGGCTTCAGAGGTTGTTTATGTCATCGAAGATTGCTGAGCACATGAGGTGGCATGCACGAGAACGTACAGATGACGGGATTATGAGACATCCGGCCGACTCTCTGACGTGGAAAGATTTTGATCATACATATCCTGAATTCGCATGTGAAGTTCGCAACGTCAGGTTAGGGCTTGCTAGCGATGGCTTCAATCCCTTTGGGAATATGAGTGTGTCGTACAGCATTTGGCCAGTTGTCCTAGTTTCATACAATTTGCCTCCCTGGATGTGCTTAAAAAGCCATACACAATGCTCTCCTTGCTCATTCCCGGACCCAGGTCGCCTGGTAATGATATTGACGTTTACTTGCAGCCGTTGATTGAGGAGTTGAACGAGTTATGGGAAGTTGGGGCCGATACGTATGATGCCTCGTTGTGCCAGAATTTTCAGATGCATGCGACACTTCTATGGACCATCAACGATTTTCCTGCATATGCCAACTTATCCGGGTGGAGTACTAAAGGAAAATTGGCGTGCCCTACATGCAATAAGGAGACAGATTCATTACGGTTGAAGAACGGAGGCAAGTTCTGTTATATGGGCCATCGAAGATTCCTTGTTGACGGTCATAAGTGGAGGCAGAACAAAAGAGCTTTCAACGGCAAGAAGGAACTTGCAAAGGCCCCGGAGCAGCTTTCGGGGGTAGAAGTCTTGTGCGAATTGGATCAGCTTGATGCCGTGGCACTTGGAAAAGGTAAAAAGAAGAGAACGCATGAAGATTCTACGCGTGAGCATAACTGGAAGAAGAAGAGTATTTTCTTTAAACTACCGTACTGGAGCAGCCTACTCTTGCGGCATAACTTGGATGTCATGCATATCGAGAAAAATGTGTGTGACAACATTATAGGAACACTGCTGAATCTCAACGGTAAGACGAAGGATAATCTTAAATCTCGTCTCCATCTTAAGGAGTTGGGCATCCAAAAATCACTTCATCCCCAAGAGATTGGGGATAAGTATGTGTTGCCAGTTGCATGCTACACCATGAGCTCACAGCAAAAGGCAGCCTTATGTGCATTCCTACGGTCTGTGAAAATGCCAGACGGTTATTCTTCGAATATCGCACGATGCGTGCAAGAGAACGGCCGGAAGTTGTCTGGATTAAAGAGCCACGATTGTCATGTTCTTATGCAGCGATTGTTATCTCTTGCTATACGTGGGAATTTAACCGAAGAGGTGTCCGGTCCGTTAATTGAGCTCAGCACTTTTTTCAGACAGTTGTGCTCGAAGGTACTTAGAGTGGAACAACTTGAACAGATGGAGAGGGATATTGCGCTCACATTGTGCAAGTTAGATATGATATTTCCACCTTCCTTCTTTGATGTCATGGTGCATTTGACCGTTCACTTGGCAAATGAGGCCAAACTCGGCGGCCTAGTTCATTACCGGTGGATGTATTTTATCGAGAGGTAATCATCTCGTCTCATTCGCACAATGTATTTGATCGTTCTTGATATATTCATCCAAATATTTTTTTCTCAAATTAGGTACTTACGAACATTGAAATCATATGTTCGTAATAAAAGTCGTCCGGAGGGATTAATTGCTGAAGGATACCTAGCAAAAGAATGTCTAACATTCTGCTCAAGATACCTACATGGTATAGACACGCGATTCAATCAACTTGAGCAGAACTATGACGGTGGTCCAATAGACTTCGATGGGGGTCTGTCTATATTTGCCGAAATGGGTAGACCTGTAGGAGGAGGCAAAACCCATCGATTGTCTGTAGATGAGATTCAACAGGCACATATGTATGTGTTGCGCCAATGTGATGAAGTGTGGCCATTCATTGAGTAAGCATTTTACGATCTTTTACTCATTCTTTCAGTCCATTCATTAAGTATATGTGCTAATTATAATCTAATTAATAACCGGTAAAACAGGAAGCATAAAGCCATCATTAATAATCGGGGTACTCGAAATGCTCCCCAAATTCATGATCATGAATTCCCATCGTGGTTCGAGAAACACGTAAGTATTCACATCATTACTGAATTTCATTGACATCCATTACCGAACAATAATTATGTGTTCATATCATGAATGTCGTGTGGTTATTATAGGCACAGGAGCTGCACGATAACCACGATCCGCTGATGAATGAGGATCTCTGGCGCTTATCTTGTAGTCCTTTACAAGACGCAATATCGTACGATGGTTATATCGTGAACGGTTATAGATTTCGGACGAAAGATAGTGAAAAATCACGAAGAACCCAAAATAGTGGGGTTGTCGTCAATGGTGAGCAAGAAGAATTAAAAAATATCGACTTCTACGGCGTCCTCAACGAGATTCTCGAGATTAAATTCCTTGGCCAAAATCGGATCGTATTATTCAAATGCGATTGGTATGATGTTAATAATCGCGGGACTGGTTATAATGTCGACAAATACGGTTTTATCAGCATCAACACTGCCAAGAGATTGAATACCCAATATGAAGATCCATTCATTCTTGCCTCTCAAGCGCAACAGATATTTTATGCACCGGATAATACCTCTCCAGGTTGGCAAATTGTAGTCAGGTCACCACCCAGAGATTTTTATGACATGGGAGACAAGGATGCGGGGGTCGTCGATGATGATTTGGATGCATACCAGAATGATGAGATAATCATTGTCGACGCAGTGCACGACGAAAATGAAGATGTCGACAATATAAACTGGACAGCGAATGCAGATCAAATAATAGAAGAGGGAAGCGATGAGAGTGACAGAGATGAGACAGAAAATGACTAGACCGTATGTAAATCAAATTGTTTCATATTTAAATCAAATTGTTTCATATATAAATCATATTGTTTTATATGTATATCATATTGTTTCATATGTAAATCATACCGTTTCACCGATTCATATGTAAATCATACCGTTTCATATGTAAATCATATCGTTTCACCGATTTACGATCCGATCGATTCACCGATTTAGAGTCTAAGTTAGCGTGTTTTGGATATGAAATAGGTTTGGATTCGATCGGATCGTCAACGGATCGGCATTCGATAATTCGAAGTTAGAATTATTCCGTATTTCGGACTTGCGAGCGGGTTCTAATTGGATATTTGACCAATTTACGCTCCGATTCACCGATTTAGAGTCTAAGTGTTGGAAAATCATAAGTTAGCATGTTTCGGATATGAAATAGGTTTGGATTCGATCCGATCGTCATCGGATCGGCATCCGATAATTCGAAGTTGGAATTATTCCGTATTTCGGACTTGCGAGCGGGTTCTAATTGGATGTTTGACCAATTTACGTTCCGATTCACCGATTTAGAGTCTAAGTGTTGGAAAATCATAAGTTAGCGTGTTTCGGATATGAAATAGGTTTGGATTCGATCCGATCATCATCGGATCGGCATCCGGTAATTCGAAGTTGGAATTATTCCGTATTTCGGACTTGCGAGCGAGTTCTAATTGGATATTTGACCAATTTACGTTCTGATTCACCGATTTAGAGTCTAAGTGTTGGAAAATCATAAGTTAGCGTGTTTCGGATATGAAATAGGTTTGGATTCGATCGAATCATCATCGGATCAGCATCCGATAATTCGAACTTAGAATTATTCCGTATTTCGGACTTGCGAGCGAGTTCTAATTTGATATTTGACCAATTTACGTTCCGATTCACCGATTTAGAGTCTAAGTGTTGGAAAATTATAAGTTAGCGTGTTTCGGATATGAAATAGGTTTGGATTCGATCCGATCATCATCGGATCGGCATCCGATAATTCGAAGTTAGAATTATTCCGTATTTCGGACTTGCGAGCGGGTTCTAATTGGATATTTGACCAATTTACGTTCCGATTCACCGATTTAGAGTCTAAGTGTTGGAAAATCATAAGTTAGCGTGTTTCGGATATGAAATAGGTTTGGATTCGATCCGATCATCATCGGATTGGCATCCGATAATTCGAAGTTGGATTTATTCCATATTTCGGACTTGCGAGCGGGTTCTAATTGGATATTTGACCAATTTACGTTCCGATTCACCGATTTAGAGTCTAAGTGTTGGAAAATCATAAGTTAGCGTGTTTCGGATATGAAATAGGTTTGGATTCGATCGGATCATCATCGGATTGGCATCCGATAATTCGAACTTGGAATTATTCCGTATTTCGGACTTGCGAGCGGGTTCTAATTGGATATTTGACCAATTTACGTTTCGATTCACCGATTTAGAGTCTAAGTGTTGGAAAATCATAAGTTAGCGTGTTTCGGATATGAAATAGGTTTGGATTCGATCGGATCATCATCGGATCGGCATCCGATAATTCGAAGTTGAAATTATTCCGTATTTCGGACTTGCGAGCGGGTTCTAATTGGATATTTGACCAATTTACGCTCCGATTCACCGATTTAGAGTCTAAGTGTTGGAAAATCATAAGTTAGCGTGTTTCGGATATGAAATAGGTTTGGATTCGATCCGATCGTCATCGGATCGGCATCCGGTAATTCGAAGTTGGAATTATTCCGTATTTCGGACTTGCGAGCGGGTTCTAATTGGATATTTGACCAATTTACGCTCCGATTCACCGATTTAGAGTCTAAGTGTTGGAAAATCATAAGTTAGCGTGTTTCGGATATGAAATAGGTTTGGATTCGATCCGATCGTCATCGGATCGGCATCCGGTAATTCGAAGTTGGAATTATTCCGTATTTCGGACTTGCGAGCGGGTTCTAATTGGATATTTGACCAATTTACGTTCCGATTCACCGATTTAGAGTCTAAGTATTGGAAAATCATAAGTTAGCGTGTTTCGGATATGAAATAGGTTTGGATTCGATCCGATCGTCATCGGATCGGCATCCGGTAATTCGAAGTTGGAATTATTCCGTATTTCGGACTTGCGAGCGAGTTCTAATTGGATATTTGACCAATTTACGTTCCGATTCACCGATTTAGAGTCTAAGTGTTGGAAAATCATAAGTTAGCGTGTTTCGGATATGAAATAGGTTTGGATTCGATCGGATCGTCATCGGATCGGCATCCGATAATTCGAACTTAGAATTATTCCGTATTTCGGACTTGTGAGCGGGTTCTAATTTGATATTTGACCAATTTACGTTCCGATTCACCGATTTAGAGTCTAAGTGTTGGAAAATTATAAGTTAGCGTGTTTCGGATATGAAATAGGTTTGGATTCGATCCGATCGTCATCGGATCGGCATCCGATAATTTGAAGTTGGAATTATTCCGTATTTCGGACTTGCGAGCGGGTTCTAATTGGATATTTGACCAATTTACGTTTCGATTCACCGATTTAGAGTCTAAGTATTGGAAAATCATAAGTTAGCGTGTTTCGGATATGAAATAGGTTTGGATTCGATCCGATCGTCATCGGATCGGCATCCGATAATTCAAAGTTGGATTTATTCCGTATTTCGGACTTGCGAGCGGGTTCTAATTGGATATTTGACCAATTTACGTTCCGATTCACCGATTTAGAGTCTAAGTGTTGGAAAATCATAAGTTAGCGTGTTTCGGATATGAAATAGGTTTGGATTCGATCGGATCATCATCGGATCGGCATCCGATAATTCGAACTTGGAATTATTCTGTATTTCGGACTTGCGAGCGGGTTCTAATTGGATATTTGACCAATTTACGTTCCGATTCACCGATTTAGAGTCTAAGTGTTGGAAAATCATAAGTTAGCGTGTTTCGGATATGAAATAGGTTTGGATTCGATCGGATCATCATCGGATCGGCATCCGATAATTCGAAGTTGGAATTATTCCGTATTTCGGACTTGTGAGCGGGTTCTAATTGGATATTTGACCAATTTACGCTCCGATTCACCGATTTAGAGTCTAAGTGTTGGAAAATCATAAGTTAGCGTGTTTCGGATATGAAATAGGTTTGGATTCGATCCGATCGTCATCGGATCGGCATCCGGTAATTCGAAGTTGGAATTATTCCGTATTTCGGACTTGCGAGCGGGTTCTAATTGGATATTTGACCAATTTACGCTCCGATTCACCGATTTAGAGTCTAAGTATTGGAAAATCATAAGTTAGCGTGTTTCGGATATGAAATAGGTTTGGATTCGATCCGATCGTCATCGGATCGGCATCCGGTAATTCGAAGTTGGAATTATTTGGTATTTCGGACTTGCGAGCGGGTTCTAATTGGATATTTGACCAATTTACGTTCCGATTCACCGATTTAGAGTCTAAGTGTTGGAAAATCATAAGTTAGCGTGTTTCGGATATGAAATAGGTTTGGATTCGATCCGATCGTCATCGGATCGGCATCCGATAATTCAAAGTTGGAATTATTCCGTATTTCGGACTTGCGAGCGAGTTCTAATTGGATATTTGACAAATTTACGCTCCGATTCACCGATTTAGAGTCTAACTGTTTCATATTGTTTCATATTGCGGGCGGGTTCATATTATTTCATATTGTTTCATATGTAAATCATACTGTTTCATATGTAAATCAAACTGTTTCATATTGTTTCATATGTAAATCTTACTGTTTCATATGTAAATTAAATTGTTTCAGATGGCATCACGGTCATATGTTCGTAGAGGCAGAGGCAGAGGCAGGGGTGGGGTAGCTCGGAGCGCTCCGGTTGCCACCCCAGGGTCCGAGGCTGAGCCGTCCGGATCTGGTAGTGCTGTTCCTCTCTCCACACCAGCTCCTGCTGTGGTCGCAGCCTCCAGAGCTTCGAGCAGTGCTCAGCACTCGGCTACAGCGTCTACGCCCACAGGTAATGTTTAGATCTAAAGTTTTATACATGTTGTAAATACTTCTTCAGTACTGATGTATATTTTATTTACAGGGTCGACCAGGTACGTAAGCGACCGGGGCGTGACGACGGCCCGGCGCTTGTCGGCCTTACGCGAGCCGCTGTCCCTATAGTGGAGCGGCAGGACCTTTGTGGGCGAGCACGCTTCTGACGCCGCCACGTGGGTCGGCATGATAGTACGGGAGGAGAGGAATGCCCCGATTGTGGGGTTAAGGGGGTGGAAGAACATTGATGCATCCTATAAGGAGAGGATGTATCAGCAGTTTTTGGTACGTTAGTTTCATTAAAACATTTTAGAATAATATCGTACTTCTTTATAATTTGATTTGATAAAATGACTTGTTTCTAAATTGATTTTACAGGAGAAATTTAAATGGGAGAACATGGAAACCGACACCCATCGGGAGGACTTGTTGAAGACGATGGGTGAGCGGTACAGGGATTACCGTCACGAGCTCTACCAGCTCTACGGTTACTTGGTCGGCCAGCCGGCTGAGGAGGTACAGGCTGCGGCCGGGACGAGAGACGCGCCACCGCTACATATTCTACAGTTTTTGGTCGCTCACTGGGCCACCCCTAGCTTTCAGGTATAATTATAATTTTGTTGATTCGTACTTGTTTTAATGTTATACTAAAAATTTGTATTGATGTTTCAAAATTTAATTGATTGACACAGAGGAAATCTGCTATAGGCAAGCAGAATAGAAGTGCCTCGACAACACCTGCTCCAGTGAAGGGGAGGACCTCCATGCCCCAGCTTGCCCAGCAGCTGGTAAATGATACAAACATTGTTATTATTTAAAGCTCTATACATGTTATATTAAGTCATCTATTTATTTTATATGTCCAACAGACACAGTCCTTGGGCCACGAGCCTAATAGGATTGACCTTTTTGAGGCCTCTAGGAGGCGGCGTATCGATGGGGCATTTCTGGACGACAGGGTTGCCTCGCAAGTGGTAAGTAATTAAATTACTGTTAATATATTCTTATACATATGCCATAAAATATCATTGAATATCATTGGTTGTTTTTATATAGGAGAGGATGCGACTTCTAGTGACCCCGTCGGGCGAGGCCGGCTCCTCCAGCTCAGTATCTGTCGACTCAGCGATGGATACTGTACTGAGACCTGCCACGCACGGCCTTGTCCTCTGTACGGGCCTTGGAGTCACGCCCTCCTCCTACTTTGGACGAGAGGGTATGCGCTCGAGGGCACGGGACACCCAGACCGGTGCTATCACTCAGCTGCAGTCTGCGCTAGACGCGGAGCGAGAGCAGAGGCAGGCCCTCGAGCAGAGGATTGAGGCGGAGCGAGAGCAGAGGCAGGCCCTCGAGCAGAGGGTTGAGGCGGAGAAGAAGGCCCTCGATGATGAAAGAGAAGCTCGCAGAGAACTGGAGCGTCGGCTTAATGACTTCATAAGCCGGTCTAGCGGTGGCTCATGATCAGGTACTTACTAATCTTTCCGTACCTATTTCATATCCGAAACACGCTAACTTATAATTTTCCAACACTTAGACTCTAAATCGGTGAATTGGAACGTAAATTGGTCAAATATCAAATTAGAACCCGCTCGCAAGTCCGAAATACGGAATAATTCTAAGTTCGAATTATCGGATGCCGATCCGATGACGATCCGATCGAATCCAAACCTATTTCATATCCGAAACACGCTAACTTATGGTTTTCCAACACTTAGACTCTAAATCGGTGAATCGGAACGTAAATTGGTCAAATATTCAATTAGAACCCGCTCGCAAGTCCGAAATACGGAATAATTCCAATTTCGAATTATCGAATGCCGATCCGATGACGATCGGATCGAATCCAAACCTATTTCATATCCGAAACACGCTAACTTATGATTTTCCAACACTTAGACTCTAAATCGGTGAATCGGAGCGTAAATTGGTCAAATATCCAATTAGAACCCGCTCGCAAGTCCGAAATACGGAATAAATCCAACTTCGAATTAGCGGATGCCGATCCGATGACGATCGGATCGAATCCAAACCTATTTCATATCCGAAACACGCTAACTTATGATTTTCCAACACTTAGACTCTAAATCGGTGAATCGGAACGTAAATTGGTCAAATATTCAATTAGAACCCGCTCACAAGTCCGAAATACGGAATAATTCTAACTTCGAATTAGCAGATGCCGATCCGATGACGATCGGATCGAATCCAAACCTATTTCATATCCGAAACACGCTAACTTATAATTTTCCAACACTTAGACTCTAAATCGGTGAATCGGAGCGTAAATTGGTCAAATATCAAATTAGAACCCGCTCGCAAGTTCAAAATACGGAATAATTCCAAGTTCGAATTATCGGATGCCGATCCGATGATGATACGATCGAATCCAAACCTATTTTATATCCGAAACACGCTAACTTATGATTTTCCAACACTTTGACTCTAAATCGGTGAATCAGAACGTAAATTGGTCAAATATCCAATTAGAACCCGCTCGCAAGTCCGAAATACGGAATAATTCCAACTTCGAATTATCGGATGCCGATCCGATGACGATCGGATCGAATCCAAACCTATTTCATATCCGAAACACGCTAACTTATAATTTTCCAACACTTAGACTCAAAATCGGTGAATCGGAACGTAAATTGGTCAAATATCAAATTAGAACCCGCTCGCAAGTTCGAAATACGGAATAATTCTAAGTTTGAATTATCGGATGCCGATCCGATGACAATCCGATTGAATCCAAACCTATTTCATATCCGAAACACGCTAACTTATGATTTTCCAACACTTAGACTCTAAATCGGTGAATCAGAACGTAAATTGGTCAAATATCCAATTAGAACCCGCTCGCAAGTCCGAATTACGGAATAATTCCAACTTCGAATTATCGGATGCCGATCCAATGACGATCTGATCGAATCCAAACCTATTTCATATCCGAAACACGCTAACTTATAATTTTCCAACACTTAGACTCTAAATCGGTGAATCGGAACGTAAATTGGTCAAATAACAAATTAGAACCCGCTCGCAAGTCCGAAATACGGAATAATTCTAAGTTCGAATTATCGGATGCCGATCCGATGACGATCCGATCGAATCCAAACCTATTTCATATCCGAAACACGCTAACTTATGATTTTCCAACACTTAGACTCTAAATCGGTGAATCGGAACGTAAATTGGTCAAATATCCAATTAGAACCCGCTCGCAAGTCCGAAATACGGAATAATTCCAATTTCGAATTATCGGATGCCGATCCGATGACGATCGGATCGAATCCAAACCTATTTCATATCCGAAACACGCTAACTTATGATTTTCCAACACTTAGACTCTAAATCGGTGAATCGGAGCGTAAATTGGTCAAATATCCAATTAGAACCCGCTCGCAAGTCCGAAATACGGAATAAATCCAACTTTGAATTAGCGGATGCCGATCCGATGACGATCGGATCGAATCCAAACCTATTTCATATCCGAAACACGCTAACTTATGATTTTCCAACACTTAGACTCTAAATCGGTGAATCGGAACGTAAATTGGTCAAATATCCAATTAGAACCCGCTCGCAAGTCCGAAATATGGAATAATTCTAACTTCGAATTAGCGGATGCCGATCCGATGACGATCGGATCGAATCCAAACCTATTTCATATCCGAAACACGCTAACTTATAATTTTCCAACACTTAGACTCTAAATCGGTGAATCGGAGCGTAAATTGGTCAAATATCAAATTAGAACCCGCTCGCAAGTCCGAAATACGGAATAATTCCAAGTTCAAATTATCGGATGCCGATCCGATGATGATCCGATCGAATCCAAACCTATTTCATATCCGAAACACGCTAACTTATGATTTTCCAACACTTTGACTCTAAATCGGTGAATCGGAACGTAAATTGGTCAAATATCCAATTAGAACCCGCTCGCAAGTCCGAAATACGGAATAATTCCAAGTTCGAATTATCGGATGCCGATCCGATGATGATCCGATCGAATCCAAACCTATTTCATATCCGAAACACGCTAACTTATGATTTTCCAACACTTAGACTCTAAATCGGTGAATCGGAACGTAAATTGGTCAAATATCCAATTAGAACCCGCTCGCAAGTCCGAAATACGGAATAATTCCAACTTCGAATTATCGGATGCCGATCCGATGACGATCGGATCGAATCCAAACCTATTTCATATCCGAAACACGCTAACTTATGATTTTCCAACACTTAGACTCTAAATCGGTGAATCGGAGCGTAAATTGGTCAAATATCCAATTAGAACCCGCTCGCAAGTCCGAAATACGGAATAAATCCAACTTCGAATTATCGGATACCGATCCGATGACGATCGGATCGAATCCAAACCTATTTCATATCCGAAACACGCTAACTTATGATTCTCCAACACTTAGACTCTAAATCGGTGAATCGGAACGTAAATTGGTCAAATATCCAATTAGAACCCGCTCGCAAGTCCGAAATACAGAATAATTCTAACTTCGAATTAGCGGATGCCGATCCGATGACGATCGGATCGAATCCAAACCTATTTCATATCCGAAACACGCTAACTTATAATTTTCCAACACTTAGACTCTAAATCGGTGAATCGGAGCGTAAATTGGTCAAATATCAAATTGGAACCCGCTCGCAAGTCCGAAATACGGAATAATTCCAAGTTCGAATTATCGGATGCCGATCCGATGATGATCCGATCGAATCCAAACCTATTTCATATCCGAAACACGCTAACTTATGATTTTCCAACACTTAGACTCAAAATCGGTGAATCGAAACGTAAATTGGTCAAATATCCAATTAGAACCCGCTCGCAAGTCCGAAATACGGAATAATTCCAATTTCGAATTATCGGATGCTGATCCGATGACGATCGGATCGAATCCAAACCTATTTCATATCCGAAACACGCTAACTTATGATTTTCCAACACTTAGACTCTAAATCGGTGAATCGGAGCGTAAATTGGTCAAATATCCAATTAGAACCCGCTCGCAAGTCCGAAATACGGAATAAATCCAACTTCGAATTAGCGGATGCCGATCCGATGACGATCGGATCGAATCCAAACCTATTTCATATCCGAAACACGCTAACTTATGATTTTCCAACACTTAGACTCTAAATCGGTGAATCGGAACGTAAATTGGTCAAATATCCAATTAGAACCCGCTCGCAAGTCCGAAATACGGAATAATTCTAACTTCGAATTAGCGGATGCCGATCCGATGACGATCGGATCGAATCCAAACCTATTTCATATCCGAAACACGCTAACTTATAATTTTCCAACACTTAGACTCTAAATCGGTGAATCGTAGCGTAAATTGGTCAAATATCAAATTAGAACCCGCTCGCAAGTCCGAAATACGGAATAATTCCAAGTTCGAATTATCGGATGCCGATCCGATGATGATCCGATCGAATCCAAACCTATTTCATATCCGAAACACGCTAACTTATGATTTTCCAACACTTTGACTCTAAATCGGTGAATCGGAACGTAAATTGGTCAAATATCCAATTAGAACCCGCTCGCAAGTCCGAAATACGGAATAATTCCAAGTTCGAATTATCGGATGCCGATCCGATGATGATCCGATCGAATCCAAACCTATTTCATATCCGAAACACGCTAACTTATGATTTTCCAACACTTAGACTCTAAATCGGTGAATCAGAACGTAAATTGGTCAAATATCCAATTAGAACCCGCTCGCAAGTCCGAAATACGGAATAATTCCAACTTCGAATTATCGAATACTGATCCGATGACGATCGGATCGAATCCAAACCTATTTCATATCCGAAACACGCTAACTTATGATTTTCCAACACTTAGACTCTAAATCGGTGAATCGGAGCGTAAATTGGTCAAATATCCAATCAGAACCCGCTCGCAAGTCCGAAATACAGAATAAATCCAACTTCGAATTATTGGATGCCGATCCGATGACGATCGGATCGAATCCAAACCTATTTCATATCCGAAACACGCTAACTTATGATTTTCCAACACTTAGACTCTAAATCGGTGAATCGGAACGTAAATTGGTCAAATATCCAATTAGAACCCGCTCGCAAGTCCGAAATACGGAATAATTCTAACTTTGAATTATCGGATGCCGATCCGATGACGATCCGATCGAATCCAAACCTAGCTATTTCATATCCGAAACACGCTAAGTTATGATTTTTCAACACTTAGACTCTAAATCGGTGAATCGGAGCGTAAATTGGTCAAATATCCAATTAGAACCCGCTCGCAAGTCCGAAATACGGAATAATTCCAAGTTCGAATTATCGGATGCCGATAATTCTACGATCGGATCGAATCCAAACCTATTTCATATCCGGAACACGCTAACTTATGATTTTCCAACACTTAGACTCTAAATCGGTGAATCGGAGCGTAAATTGGTCAAATATCCAATTAGAACCCGCTCGCAAGTCCGAAATACGGAATAATTCCAACTTCGAATTATCGGATGCCGATCCGATCGAATTTAAACCTATTTCAAAACCGAAACACGCTAACTTATCATTTTTTAACGCTTAGACTCAGTTATAGATATAAACCATTTTTTTAACAAATACATGTTAATTGCAGGAGCATGGCGACGTCAGGGGATCGATGAGAGCACCAGCGTTGGTGGTGGGCGGGCGTGGTTGAGATAGGGCGGCGTCAGGGGATCGATGAGAGCACCGGCGTTGGTGGCGGGCGGGGGTGGTTGAGATAGGGCATGTATCATCTCTCAGTTTTGGATTGTGTAAATATTATTTTGTAATATGTGGTTATTTTTTGTTTTTGTCTATAATTGTCGGCCGGGAACTGTGGTAATATTTGATAATTTGCTGTAATTTTTTATCAATTTAGGTAATATTTTAAAATTTGCGGTAATATTTTATAAATTGTGGTAATATTTGATAAATTGTGGTAATATATTGTGGTATTGTTGTAAATCACAGGAATTAAATAACATTATTTAGGTAAATTTATTAAAAAAAAAAACATACTTATTACCGACGGAAATTAATTATTCCGTCGGTAATAATATTTTTATTTTTTTTAAATTATAAATAATGTGCCGACGGCAAATAATATCCGTCGGTAATATATATATTATTACCGACGGGCAATATATATATGCGTCGGTAATATATATAGTATTCCCGACGGATATATAAATTCCGTCGGTAATATATATATTATTACCGACGGGTAATATATATATGCGTCGGTAATATATATATTATTACTGACTGTATAGACTATACCCGTCGGTAAAATGCTTATATATTACCGACGTATTCTTAGGTTACGTCGGTAATACTATATTATATTAGTTTTTATTGATTAAATATTACCGACGGCTTTAATATTATCGTTGGTATTAATTCTTATTACCGACGGTAATATTTGGTCCGTCGTATTGTTTTCCCCGACGCCTTCTTTTCCGACAGCCAGCGACGGAAATATCTTTCGTCGCTATAAAACATTACCGACGGAATATTAATATTACCGACGGATATTGTCCGTCGGTAATAACTGTTTTTTTTGTAGTGTATGATCCATGCATTTTTAGGAATAAAATTCATGGGCCTATCTATATAGCACGGCACATCGATTTTGTGCTGATAAGACAAAACGGAACCAAAAAGCTGACTCAAAAAAAATGAATCGAATAGATCTAACCATCCATTCAAAAATAAATGCACGATCTATATTTCCCAATCAACCAACTTCCTCCCCTTGGTTTCAAATCCCAACCCATTTAAACCGCACTAAACCTCTAAAATCCCGACCCATTTAAACTGCACTAAACCTGACCATTCATCCCATGATCGTTGTTTGCATCAACGGCTATAAACCCGCCTGTTGAAATTTCGGCCGCCTCAAAGCATCGGGTCGATCTCGAGGAATCCGTTCGAACAGAGACAGTTGTGATTGATCAATTATATAGACAAAAATGAATCAAATAGATCTAACCATTCGTTCAAAAATCAATGCACGATCTCTAATTCCCCGTCAACCAACTTCCTCCCCTTGGTTTCAAATCCCAACCCATTTAAACCGCATTAAACCTCTAAAATCCTGACCCATTTAAACTATATTAAACCTGACCATTTATCCCGTGATCGTTGTTTGCATCAACGGCTATAAACCCGTCTGCTGAAATTTTGGCGGTCCCAAAGTATTGGGTCGATCTCGAGGAATCCGTTCGAACAAAAACATGTAATTGATTGATTATAGGGGGTGTTGTAGCTCGTGTGTCCTGAGCGTAGATTTTCTGTATTAACATTAATAAAGATGCCTTTGGTTATTGCTTTAATTAGAATACTACTATGGTATATGTTAATACACATATAATAAAGGACCCTAGAGAACACAGTAGGCCACTGAGGCGCATGGTAAATCCATGCTTGGGAGACCCACTGGACTAGTTATGTGTAAACCTAGAACTAGTTCACAGCTTAGGTGATGCCGGTCACTTCACCGAGAACAAGCTGTTGACAGGTAGAGGATGTGGTGAAGTCTCCACCACGGAAATGTAGGATTCCCATTCACCTGACCAAGCACGATGATCGTGTTGAACAGGAACCAAGATAGTGCACAGTTCAGTGATTCAGATACTGGTGCATAAACCGTCTTACTACTATAGATAATATGTCCTTAACCCTGAGGGACCATGTACACTGGGCCAACTAGTTGTGTGGTGCTTTGATGTACCAACGTGTGCGGACCTTCCATAGTCCAATACCACGGTACGTTGGGTTATCTGGCTGGCACTTGAGTGACATGTAATCCCTACAGGTTATCCGACGTCCAGTGTTGGATGGGTGTGTTTTGATGAGTCAATTTGTCCACACAGTTAACCCAGGCTTGGTGGTTGTCAGTATGACTGACGATGTTCTGGATACTAGGCATAGCACCAGAAGGTGTGTGGTGTTATAGATGACAATTCATCAAACCCTAGTCAGATGATTGATCGGGATCTGACAGTACTCCCTACCGCCCGAGTCGTATCATGGCACCAGTAATAGGAGGGACTGAGGATTATCGGAGTATAGTAGAGAACAGGGTTACGAGGGAGTAACATAAGTTTAGGATCACTAGAGTTCAACTCGCGTCGCACTCTGGGTGGCTATGCGGGTTAATCAGATTAGGGCTGATTAACGGAACTTTCGGTGTATCACCGGAACAGTTAATCAGGGATCCGGTTGGAGCTAGAGATCCCAAACCCTGAAGGTTCCACCCTGTCGTTGCGTATAGGAATTGTTCCCTGACCTGGTTGCTACGTTGGATGCGAAGTAGCGCGATGGAACGCAAGCCCGGAGCCTAAAAACCTAATTCACATGTGTTAGGGGCTGTAGGGGTATTTTGGTAAATACTGAAATATGGCTCAGAACATATTAAATATGGATCTTAGAATAAGCGGAATAATTCCAGAAGCTCATAGGCTCTGACGGAACTCGATTCCGAGTAGCGCACCTCACTCAATCTCTCTTTCAGTTTTTCACTTTTTGTGAAGGGTGTTTTCGTCCAGGCTTCACGATAGACACTTGGAAACCCTGAAAACCGCCCCCCCTCATCCCTATCCATCTAGAGCTGGCCCTAGCTTGCTTGTAGCACTAGGAGGCCGGCCCTATAAGAGGAATAGAGAGGGAGGGGCCGGCCACAGCTCTCCCACTTTCCTAATACCCGAACTCCCTCTCCTCTCTCCCTCTCTGAGGTTTCGGCCAAGGAAGAAAGAGGAAGAAGAAGGAAGAAGAAGGAGGAAGAAAGGAGAATGAAGAAGAGAGAAAGAGGAGGAGGAGACCTACACAACTAGCCATCGTCTTCGCAACGAATTCCTCCGTCGGCTCGTAGTCCTTGCACTCAGAGACGGGATTTCGAGGATTCCTCAATTCGCAAAGGACAAGTTGCTATCCGACAGCTTCCCTTGCGATTCAAGTGCGGTTCTTTATCGTTCCATTCTCTTCGGATCATAGATCCAAAAGGTATGATGATTCTAAACACCTAACTAGATGCATGCCTGTCTTCCATAGATCGTAGTATGCCTCTAGGGTGTCCGCACATATGCTAAGATCATAGATTTGCATGTAGATTATTTTGTAGAATTAATTGTAATGAAACATACACCGTATGATCTTCGGATCTATCTTTTGCTTCCGCTGCGACTCTGATAAGCGGAGCTAATTCCAACAATTGGTATCAGAGCACGCTTTGGTGTATGTTTCATGCATGAATTCGTGAAAACATCATGTGAATATATGATGGCATATGTTTTCATCGGGATTCGGCGTAGATCATGCATATGGATTGTGCTATGTATCGTATTTTAACAGGTGACGCACTGAATAGTAATCTGTGATTGCAAGGCTCAGGGGGTCGGACCCCGGATTTAATTTTGCATTGATTATTATTATGCTTGTGGATTTTAAGGCTCTAGATGGGCGAAGGTGGAGGTTGACCACCCTCGGATCCCTGGCCATATTTCTAGGATTGTATCTTTTTCTTTCTAGCGAAATTGTACATGAACGAGCACTTGCTCGGAGCGTGTTAGCTTTTTGGTCACAGGAAGAAGGAGATGACGCTACATCCACGGTTCGGGCAAGCGGTACCATAGCGTGCAAAGACCCGGTGAAAGCGTGCACGTTGGCGATGATGGGGATCGTCATTAGAGATCGTGCAGAACGGAAAAGTATGATATCTTGGATGTGCTATTCAAGTTCAGGGGTCGGACCCTGGACTTGATTCAGTTTGGATGTTATTTCTGTTGATTCTCTTTTCTTAGTGTTTAGAGAACCCCGATGATAATGTGATTATCTATTTTGCTTGTGAGTTTATCTCTAGATCAGGCTTAGGGTTAGTACTAAGCTTATGGATTCATTGGTGTCTCTATATAGTTCTAACACGTGTGAATCCGATGGCTAGCCAAAAGGAAAGGTGGTAACCGCCATCGTGGTAGTTCAGGTAGCCAAATACTGTGCACCGAGATAGACGCAATGTTAGATTTGTTTAGAGATAACTAATATCTCCATAAGAAGTATGATAACCCTAGTGGGATGCCCTTTCCCCACGTGGTCCTAGCGACCAAGTTAGGTTAAGATTTCACTGTGTGATATCCGTTTCTAGATGACGTTTGATGGTAGTATGAACTCATCACGATTTGGTTATGCCACCATTAGGTTGAGGTCCGACGGAGGTTATCGGATGTCCCTATTTGGCCAGCATCAAAACCTATAATGAGATGAGGTCTATTATGACATCAGTCATCAAATTGTGAACGAGGCATCATTCTAGTGGGAGTCCTTTCCATGTTAACCTTAGGCTAGGCTCCAGATCTTAGGATTATGGGTAAACTAGTGAAGTATCGGGATCCTTGGAATCTATGTAATGTGATCCTTGCAAGAAAGGCAAAAGCTGAGTATTCAAGGTAGGGACTATGATATTTCTGAGGATACTAATGCTTTGCGGGAAAGTCTGTAATCCTAGTGGGAGCACGGTAGACCAGGGTCTAAGTCTAGGAGGTCGTGACCTTTCTAGATATGCATAAAACCTCATAAAGAAGGGATATGTAAGAGGTTCCCTCCAAACGGGAGCCCCTGGCCTCCACAATCAACCGGCTAAGGGTTTGGGTGGGAGGTACGTAGTTCGATATTCCCACCGGGTGAGAGCTGTGTTTCTTTCCATGTTGGTTCGCCTAGTGGTTTTCTACGGGACATGGAGGATGCCGGTGGCAGTGGGTGATGATTTTTTCCTACACCGCGGGAGCCTATGAACCCCCCTACCGACACCACCTAGATTTATGGGAAGCATCCGAAAGCTTGTGTGATACCGCCGTTGCTGCGCACGCGGGTCATATAAAGCTGGCCAAAGGAATACTGGGAGGTCTTTCAGTTTACCATGGGTAATTATGATGAAGACTGGGTCGTAAAAACCCCATTGGCAGAAGCGGTTGCATGCTCTCACCGAGATGCTGTTTTCAATTCAAGGTCGATAGTCTCAGTGCTTGAGCCCAGGGAATTTAGATTCCTGGATGTCTCCACTTGAGGTAGTGAAGACATAGCGGCTGGAGTAAACATTATCTATTTCTAAATTCTATGAAATAGATTGTAGTAAACCCTAATTTTGCTTTGAACCATTGTTTATAGAAATTATGACCAAGCTCGACCCCCTTGCCTCCATACTTAATGATAACAAATTTATGGGACCAAACTACGAGGACTGGAAGCGTAACCTGATACTCGTCCTAAGGGTTGGCAAACACACAATTGCCCTAAGTACCCCTCAACCGGCCATGCCGGGACCAAGTGCAACTGAGACTCAGTTGAAGGAATGGAAAGACTGGCTAGATGCTGATGAGATATGCAAGTGCTACATAGTAGCATCCTTACAGACTGTCCTTCAGAAGCAAATCGGAGATATGGCCTTCGCTTCAGACATGATGCTCTACCTAAAGGAAATATTCGAGGGTCGTAGTCGGGTAACTCGTTACCTGACCATCAAGAAATTGGTGTCAACGAAGATGGCAGAGGGGACTTTAGTTCGGGATCATATGCTGAAATTGTTTGGCTATGTGAATGAGCTTGGTTCCTTCGATGTCATCTTAGATGCAGAGATCTAGATCGACATTTTTCTCGCGTCTCTGTCAGGAGCGTTTGAGGGCTTCGTTACTAACTTTAACCTTAACCGGTTGGAGATGTCTAACGCAGAGCTCCTAGCGGTGCTCCAGGCGGCAGAGGACGGGATGAAGGCAGGAGCCCAATCCCTGAACGTAGAGTGGAATTCTTCTCTGAAAGCCAAAGGCAAGTTTCAGAAAAGAAAGTGTAAGAAGCCCGTGAAGATGGGCCAGGTGTAGTTGCAGGTTCCTAAGCAGAATGGTCCGGCGAAGTCCAAAGAAAAATATTTTCGATACGGCAAGAAGGGGCACTGGAAGGGCGACTGCCGTGCGGCTCCCAAGAAGGCTGAGACTGGTATATCTCAAATCCATATACTGGAATCCCTTGTAGCATCTAGTTGTTCTCCAGTTTCATATATTGTGGATTTTGATTCCACTAACCATGCTTGCAATAATTTACAGGGGTTCAAGGAGACAAGAAAACTGGGTGATGGGGAGATGATCCTAAGCATGGGAACTGAGGCCGTGGCAGAGGCTGAAGCAGTTGGAAATATCGTCTTGCAGTTTCTTGATGGAAGAAGTTTATTACTTAGAGACATACTTTATGTACCGTCATTGAGATGAAACTTAATTTCTGTTTCCTTATTGAATAATGAAGGTTTTTCAGTTTTATTTGATGCTTCTGGTGTGTCAATTAAATTGAATGGTTCCTTTGTTTGTAAGGAAAAGACACAGAATGGTCTCTATGTAATTAACTCCAATCATAAGCTGGATAACATAACTGAAGCATGTATGGTTAATTCATTTAAAAGAAAAAAATCCCTCAGATAATCCAACACTCCTTTGGCATCTAAGGCTTGGACACATAACCTCAGACAGGATTCACAGGTTGGTTAAGGTAGGACTCTTAAGTCCAGATATTTAAGAAAGCCTACCGACGTGTGAGTCTTGCCTGGAAGACAAGATGACTAAAAGATCTTTCCGAGCCAAAGGTAGCAGATCTCAGGAGGTATTAGAGTTGGTACACACTGATGTATATGGGCCCATAAGTGTCCGTGCCATAGGAGGCTTCGAGTATTTCATTACCTTCACGGATGATCACTCAAGGTTTGGATACATATACCTAATGCGGCGGAAGTCTGAATCCTTTGATAAGTTCAAGGAGTTCAGAGCTGAAGCAGAAAAGCAGACGGATAAAAGTATCAAGTCTCTTCGATCGGATCGAGGAGGCGAATACCTATCGGATGAATTTATTGGGTACCTGCGTGAGTATGGGATCGTATCCCAATTGACTGCACCAGGGACACCACAACAAAACGGTGTATCTGAGAGGAGAAATCGAACTTTGTTATATATGGTTCGGACTATGATGAGTTATGCCATATTACCACCTAGTTTTTGGGGATATGCCCTAGAGACGGCAGCATATACTTTGAACTTTGTTCCATCAAAGTTAGTACCCCTAACTCCTTGGGAGCTGTGGTTGAAGCGAAAGCCAAGCCTACAATACTTTAGGATTTGGGGTTGTCCAGCACATGTGCGGAAGGACAAGCGAGATAAGATGGAGTCAAAAACTAAGGTATGTATGTTCGTTGGGTATCCAAAAGGGACAAGGGGTGGTTTATTTTATGATCCTGAGGAAAGAAAGGTTGTCATCTCGACGAACACCGTATTCCTGGACCATGATTATTTAATAGACCATAAGCCTGTTAGAATTGGTGAGGTCTACAGCTCGTAAAACCTATAGTTTAGCTATGTATGGTTGATAGTATAGGAATGCATATTGGTACGTACCTTAGTACGTGTTCTGATTACAGAACAGAGAGCCATGGCTACATGGTAATCCACTTGAGTGGGAGACTCAAGGGACTGGTCCCATGTAACCTAAATACGTTCGCAACTCTGATAAGGGTTGGTCGCCCTATCAGGATAAGCTGTTGGGATGACAGAGCGTGGGTGTCTCCACCACGGTCATTACCAGGCACAGTGTCTGTGGCCGAACGGAACCAACACGGTGCACAGATCGGTGAGCAGACACCGGTGCACTAAACCGTGTTTCTGCTTAGGGTAAAACGGTCCTAAACCCTGAGAAACCATGTTTGGTGGACTAACCAGTTGTGTGGTGCTTTGGCGCACCAATGTGTGAGGATCCGGATGCAGTGATCCAAAACCACGGTGTACTGGGTTACCCGGCTGGCGTTGCATCAGTGTGTCACTCCTGCAGGCTATCCACACCCCTAACGGGAGGTGCGTTCCTTGGTCTGACCTACGTCGTATTAAACACTGGCCAGGTGGTCATCAGTTGGACTGATGATGGATCCGGTTGCTCGTCAGAGTAATCGAAGGTACGATGTACGTGGTCAACCTGGAAGGAACCGAGTCATATAAGCACTCGAGTCTGACGGTATTCTCCACCGCTCGAGTTGCGTCATGGCACCAGTAGAGGGACAGCGAGTTTACCATACTAAGCGGAGAGCAGGGGTATGAGGGAGAACATAGTAAGTCCGAGGGAATTGGAGTGCAGCCTGCGTCGCACTCTGGGTGGCTACGCAGGTTAACTCGGACTCAGAGGATCGATGGTACACTCGGGTAGTGTGTCGATCGAGTCTGAGTTGGAAGCCATGAACCCTGGTCCCTGAAGGTTCCACCTTATCGACATTATGTATGGTTCTTATACCATCTCCTCGAAACACAGAACGTAGTTAGAGGAAGCGAGAAGTCCAAGCATACGCTCCGTGAGTGCTTCGCACTAGTGCACGTAGATGCGTAGCTACGTGTGTGCACTAAGGGGAAACCCTAGGTTAGTGCAGAGACGCATATAACAATTCCTTGCCATAAGTGGACTTTGCCACATGGGTGCGATGCACCGGGACATGTTGCGAGTTGACTAGTTGACTTCACTAGGGGCACCCTACGGGAACCTCAGAGAATAGTGAAATCACTGGTGCACTTCACTTATGTGTGCCTTGCAAAGTCTCGTATACGAGGAACGATTAACTAGTGGCATAAGGGCGTTTTGGTCATACCATGCGCCACTATGCACTAAGGGGGCCGGCCCTAAGTGTTGAGAGACTGGTCAAGGCCGGCCCCATTAGTTTTGGGAGGTTGTTGCCTCCGATGAAGGGGCCGGTTATGAGGCACAGAAAACGGGCTGGTTTTGACCGTTTTCGAAAACAAGGAAAGGATAGAGATAAAGAAGAGATATATAGGGATAAGGCTTGAATCAATCATCCTTATCCATACTGTCCTTATCCATAAGGATAGGCCGGCCCTATATATGATAAGGAGAGAGAGGGGGCACGAAATTAGATGCATGGGCAAGCCCTAGGGCCGGCCATGCAAGCCATGGGGAAACCGAAGCCCCTCTCCTCTCTTCGCATCTCCTCCTTCGTCTCTCTCTCCCTCGCTTGCGCCATTGGATGGCGACTCGTCTTCCTCGCATGGTGTTTCATAGAAGGAGAAGGCTCGTCGTATGGAGGCACTCAGAGATCCATCGACGAGGTGCCATGCATCGTGTGAGATCGGGTGAACTAGAAGGCGTCTCCCGCAACCTTTTGCTGTCAAGAATCTGCACAGAAAATCAACGTTGTTTCTGTGATTCCGGGAACTACAGAAGTCAAAACGACGTGAAACTTGTTGGAAAAGGTGCGTCTCGAAGTTGGTTACCTGCAGTCCAAATTTCAGCCCAATCGGAGTTCGGATCTGAAAGTTATGGCCGTCGCACCGAAGCTATGTCGAGCAGATCCGTAGCCCGTCTCCATCGACAAAGAAGAAATTTGTCGCGGTGAAAGATTCCGCACGCATGTATGATCTCTAACAAGTAGATCTAACATAATTAGAACATGCATACATGCTAGATTGTTCTTTTGCGTTAAATCGTCGTTAGGGGTTCGTGTAGTTGCCATGCTAGTTTTATACATGCATATGTAAATCGTTTCGATGAAAATTTTGATATGTAACGCACACCGCTCCCGGTCCTCGGACCTTCACTTTGCTTCCGCTGCGGGCCTCTGCCATGGATTTATTTCCATCAATTGGTATCAGAGCACGCTAGTGGTGTGCGTTTCATGTTTTTTTCATGAAACCGTCATGTGCGCGCATGAATAGTATGTGCCGCCATCGGGGTTCTACGAGTAGATCATGCATAGTATATTTTGTATGTCCTATGAATCGTTCTTGCAGGGCGCCGCTTCTAAAATTATTCTGGATATGTGATTGCTTGCTACCGGGGGTTGGACCCCGTGTTAGCGATTTTGTCTGGATGTTTTTTTTCTTCTGTGTGTGGATAGAGTTTAGAGCCATAGTCGGGCAAGAGGTGAAGATTTACCACCCTTGATTCCCAGGCTTTTGCTAGGTTTGTTTTTCCTTTTCTTTCTAGGAAATTGTGTACGAGCGAGCACTTGCTCGAAGCGTACTAGATCTTTTTCGATTACAGATTGAAGAGGAGGACTTGTCGTGGAGATCCACCACCAGGAAGATGAGCGGAACCTTGGAGGACGATGGCGATCCGGCGAAGCGTACACGATGACGACAAAGGGCAGAAAGCGTCAGGAGATCGTATACAGAGGCTTGCACCGGATCGAGGAACCTTGTGAAGGAGATAGAGAGCCTGCGCTGTGCCAGTCAGGTTCAGGGGTCGGACCCTGAACTTGATTCAGTTGTGTGCTTGTTTCTTTCAGTAGTTCTTTATATTTATGTAGAGAACCCTGATGCAATAATTTGATTATCTGTGTTAGAGGGATGCCCTTTCCCCTCGGGTCCTAGCGACCTTATTAGGATAGGATTCCACTAGTGACGCCTATTATTTAATTGACCCTTGATGATAGCATGAATTTCTCACATTTGGTTATGCCCCCATTAGGTCAACACCCGATTAGTCGGGTGTGCCTATTTGGCAAGCATCGAAACCTAGAATGAGTTGGAATTCTACTATGACATCATTCGTCAAATTTATAAGTAAGGCGCCATGGTAGTGGAAGACCTTTCCTGTCAGTCTGACCTTAGGCTAGGCTCTAGAGCATTAGTGTGATAGCTAGGTTTGCGGAGCATCGATGTTCTTGGGATATGTAATGTGACCCTTGAGTGGAGAAATCCACTCGAGGCAGGGACTATGATATTCCGAGATCGATTAATGCTTCGCGAAAGGCTTGAATGCTAGTGGGAGCACGGTATGACCAGGGTCTAGTGTATAGGTTGTCGTGACCTTAGTGTACACTCATACTTGCATTAAATAACCCTCAACTATAATAAGGGATGTGTAAGAGGACTCGTCGAGATCCTCTGGCCTCCACAACCAACTGCTCTGTGTCTGGGTGGAAGGGCGTAGCTCGACACCCCCTAGGGTGAGGGTTATGTTTTTCCATGCCATATAACTTAGCGGTCTCCTTCAGGATATGGCAGTTTCGAGGCCAGGAGAGAAGGGCTTTTTATCCCACCCTAGTGGGGGCCGTATGAACTCCCGTGCCGTAATTGCTTAGGCTTGTGGGTAAGCATTCGAAGTGGACGTGAGACATCCGTTGCTTGCACAATGAGGATCACATGGCACTGGCCAAAAGATAACCATGGTCCATCAAAGCCCTTAGTTGGCAGATTTGGACTGGGTCAAGGAAAGGCCCGTGTAAGCGGATTGACGCTGCATGATGCCCCCTAGGGCAGGTGTAGTCGATTCCGAGATCTTACATACATGGTTAATTAATCCATAGATGTGTCTTCGCTGTGAGGGTAGCGTTGGCATTTGGATATAATTAGCTTATTTTCAAAATCCATAAAATAAGTTTTCTTGCATTCATTTTCATTCAACCATATAGTTCCCCTATCCGCTATCCTATAAGAGAACCAGTTATCGGGTCTCTAACTACATAGAGCGGAAGCGCTATCTTTAGCTTATGCTTAGGGTAGTAAATGTACATTGGCTTCCAATCTAAATATCCCTGTACTAGACCTAATGGGTTCAGATATTACTAGGGCACTAACTAGGGCATATGACGACTAGCGAGAGTCTAAGGAGATGTGCAAGTGCTATGTTATAGCAGACTTGCGGACAACTCTTTAGAAGCGAGTCAGAAATATGTCAGGTCTTCTCTAATAAAGTTTTACTTGCATTAGATGTCTGGAAGGCGAAGTCAGTCGACTCATCGCCTAACCACCAAGATACTTGTCGGTACCGAGATGTCAGAGGGTATGCATGTTCGGGAACACATCCTTGAGTTCCAGATCGAACTAGATTCCAAAGATATGGAGCCAGATGACGAGGTGGTGGAAGACGTCTGTCTTGCATTCTTGTCTGGAACCTTCGAAGGCGTTGTCAGAGACTTTAGCTTTAACAAGCTAAAGATGACAAACGCAGAACTTCTAAGAAGATTTTCAAGAGACAAAGGATGTGATCAAGATTAAAGGCAAAGCCTTTAGTGCTTAACCTAGGTCTTCTTTAGAAGAACCTAAGGGAGTAACTTATAAGAGATCGAAAACTATTCTAGTGCAGAAACTAGTATGGACTCCTAAGTCTGATAAAGCCAAGGACGGAAGTATTTTCGCTGTGGCAAGAATAGGGGGTATTGAAGATTGAGTATGGCCTCAGGGTGTCAGGAGTTGAGTCATTATCTAGTAGCGGTTCTTATGCTTCTTGGAATGTAGACTTTGGGTCTACAGAGATTCAAGGAAAGCAGAAGGCTACTTTATAGTGAAGTAATCCTAACATAGGCACTGATGCCATAAGCCGTTGCGGAAGCTGTTAGATATGATTATCTTAGTTTTTCCGAAACACGGATTTTGATTTTCAGAGATGTAATTCTGTTTCCTCCTTAGTGAATAAAGTTTTTTTTTAGTTTTAGACAGCACCGTAGGTGTGTATCTTAAACTAAATTGATAGCTTCATAGTTAGAGGAATAGATTAGAAAAATCTCTTTGAATTTAATCCTAATTCGAAAATAGATTTCATGACAGTTGCAGCGTCTAATTGAAATTCATCTAAATCCTTCGGAGAAGCTATCCCATTTGTGACCCCTCTGATTTAGATATTCTTCCTCAGATAAATTCAGAGGTAAAAGAAGGCCGACTTTCTGTTCACAGAATCATCGGAGATCCTTCTAACCTATGAGTGTAATCTGGAAGGCAGAATAACTAAAAGGGCCATGAAGGTATGGGAGTTAGTTAATTTTGACGTCTATGGTTCCAAGAGCGTCCAGACGATAGGAGTCTCTTCGACTTAATCGAGGAAACAAGTCACTATCGGACGATTTCCATAGGATCCTAAAGGAGCATGGGATTATCTCCCAGTTAAATGCTCCAAGGATGACATGTCAGAATGAAGTCTCCGAGAGAAGGAATCGGACTCTGTTTGACATGGTCCGTAGTATGATGAATATTGCCAAATGTACTACCCACCTTTGGTGGGGTTGTACCTTAAAACAGTAGCTTATATCTGAAACTATCTCTTATCTAGATCAGTGCCTCAGACCTATAGAGAGCTATAGTCTAAGCGAAAGCTGACACTATAGAGTCTCGAGATATAGGGTTGTCCTGAACTTGTGCAAAAGGACAAGAGGGATGAGATGGAGATATAGTTCCAGATAAATCTGTTTATAGGTTACCCTTAGGAGGCATAAGATGGACTATTTTATGATCTTGAGGTTTGGAAGGTAATCATTTCTACGAATACCATCTACCTAGATCAGGATTATATTATAGACCATAAGTTTACCGGTAAGGTAGTTCTGGGTGAACTACTGGGTACTGGTAGAGAATGCGCATCTGAAAACGTAGTGGGAGTAGATGATACAAGAAACTAGTATACCAGGTACTGTAGAAACGATTCACTTTGTACCACCACCACCTCGTCGTTGTGGGACGATCAGAGCTCCTGAAAGATACTATGGAGAAACTTCGATAGTTAATCCAGAGTTTCAGGAGGATGATCCTTAGAGCTACGAAGAAGTAGTGGGAGTTTCTTTTGTACCACCACCACCTCGTCGTTGTGGGACCATCAGAGCTCCTGAAAGATACTATGGAGAAACTTCGATAGTTAATCCAGAGTTTCAGGAGGATGATCCCTAGAGCTACGAAGAAGTAGTGGGAGCTTTCGACAGCTCTGACTGACAAAAGACCATGGAGGCAAATTTACATCAATGTCCCTTGGAACAGTCTTGACACTTATAGCACTATCACCCTTCAGGGTGTAGAAGGTGTATAAGAAGAGCACCCGATTAAGACTTAAGTAGCTAGATTAGTTACCAAAGGAGAAGGGATTGACTATGTCAAAACCATCTCACTGGTAGCTATGCCTAAGTCTATTTCGGATCCTCTTAATCCATCGCAGCCCATTATAGTTGGGAGATCTGGTTGATGGATGTCAAGACAGTTATTCCCTAACAGGAATTTGTAAAGGACATATGGATGAGAAGCCCCAGGCTTTGTGTCAGTAGGTTAGGAAGATATGGAATGCAAGTTGCAACGGTCCATTTATGGACTGATACAAGCATCCAGGATGGAATGTCTATTTTGATCAAGGGAATCCGCTCACACGGATTTGATCAGAATGAGGATAAACCAAGTTGGTACAAGAAAGGTGAAATAGCTACAAGGGTGTATTTAGTACTTTACGTTAACGATATTCTACTGATTGAAAATGATGTAAGAATATTGTTTGCGATAAATATTTGTAGTCATCACAATTCGATGTGAAAGACCCTAGTGAGGCGAGTTATGCTCTGGGAATCAAGGTAACTCGAGATTACCAGAGCAAGATTCTCTTGCTGTCACAGGCTACGCATGAAGATAAGATTCTAGCCAGATTCGATTTACGAGGCTAGATATCTATTGCGCAGCAGGAAGATGGGTCGGTTTCAGTCGAACCCGGGTCCAGATCACTAGACTAAAGTGAAGGGTATACTCAGAAATCCTCATTAAGTAAGGATTGTGAGTTAGCTTGCACTTCATAGGTCCTGATATCGATTGGACGCACAAGGTCTGACTTTGGTGTCAGATGTGTGTTCCAGAGAATCGATTTCAGGGATTGTTTTTATCTTGGGATTAGAAGCGGTAGTTGGTAGAGTGTGAAGCAAGAATGCATCACAGACTCTACCATAGTGACTCAGCACGTTGTTGCGTGCGAAGTAGTATATCAGGTGGTAAGGCTTAGGAAGTTCTTAGAGAACTTGGGACGCGTACCAGAGGCTCAGTTATCTGTTGTTACAATAGAAGAGCGGTAAGCAAGGTCCAAGGAGATTAGGCACCGCCGTGAGGGGAAACCCATCAAATACAAACTCCACTTGATCTGACAGTTATAGGAGGAAATGCAAGTAGCGGTACTGAGGTGGAATCTGCAGACAATATTGCCAATTCCTTTAGGGAATTCCTGCAAAGGCTTTTGGGCAGCATGTAGAAGCTACAGAGCTCAACACCGTTATTCCTCGTTAGACCTAGTGGTAGATTGTTAGAATTGGTGAGGTCTACAGCTCGTAAAACCTATAGTTTAGCTATGTATGGTTGATAGTATAGGAATGCATATTGGTACGTACCTTAGTACGTGTTCTGATTACAGAACAGATAGCCATGGCTACATGGTAATCCACTTGAGTGGGAGACTCAAGGGACTGGTCCCATGTAACCTAAATACGTTCGCAACTCTGATAAGGGTTGGTCGCCCTATCAGGATAAGCTGTTGGGATGACAAAGCGTGGGTGTCTCCACCACGGTCATTACCAGGCACAGTATCTGTGGCCGAACGGAACCAACACGGTGCACAGATCGATGAGCAGACACCGGTGCACTAAACCGTGTTTCTGCTTAGGGTAAAACGGTCCTAAACCCTGAGGAACCATGTCTGGTGGACTAACCAGTTGTGTGGTGCTTTGGCGCACCAATGTGTGAGGATCCGGATGCAGTGATCCAAAACCATAGTGTACTGGGTTACCCGGCTGGCGTTGCATCAGTGTGTCACTCCTGCAGGCTATCCACACCCCTAACGGGAGGTGCGTTCCTTGATCTGACCTACGTCGTATTAAACCCTGTCCAGGTGGTCATCAGTTGGACTGATGATGGATCCGGTTGCTCGTCAGAGTAAACGGAGGTACGATGTACGTGGTCAACCAGGAAGGAACCGAGTCATATGAGCACTCGAGTCTGACGGTATTCTCCACCGCTCGAGTTGCGTCATGGCACCAGTAGAGGGACAGCGAGTTTACCATACTAAGCGGAGAGCAGGGGTATGAGGGAGAACATAGTAAGTCCGGGGGAATTGGAGTGCAGCCTGCGTCGCACTCTGGGTGGCTACGCAGGTTAACTCAGACTCAGAGGATCGATGGTACACTCGGGTAGTGTGTCGATCGAGTCTGAGTTGGAAGCCATGAACCCTGGTCCCTGAAGGTTCCACCTTATCGACATTATGTATGGTTCTTATACCATCTCCTCGAAACACAGAACGTAGTTAGAGGAAGCGAGAAGTCCAAGCATACGCTCCGTGAGTGCTTCGCACTAGTGCACGGTAGATGCGTAGCTACGTGTGTGCACTAAGGGGAAACCCTAGGTTAGTGCAGAGACGCATGTAGCAATTCCTTGCCATAAGTGGACTTTGCCACATGGGTGCGATGCACCGGGATATGTTGCGAGTTGACTAGTTGACTTCACTAGGGGCACCCTACGGGAACCTCAGAGAATAGTGAAATCACTGGTGCACTTCACTTATGTGTGCCTTGCAAAGTCTCGTATACGAGGAACGGCCAACTAGTGGCATAAGGGCGTTTTGGTCATACCATACGCCACTATGCACTAAGGGGGCCGGCCCTAAGTGTTGAGAGACTGGTCAAGGCCGGCCCCATTAGTTTCGGGAGGTTGTTACCTCCGATGAAGGGGCCGGTTATGAGGCGCAGAAAACGGACTGGTTTTGACCATTTTCGAAAACAAGGAAAGGATAGAGATAAAGAAGAGATATATAGGGATAAGGCTTGAATCAATCATCCTTATCCATACTGTCCTTATCCATATGGATAGGCCGGCCCTATATATGATAAGGAGAGAGAGGGGGCACGAAATTAGATGCATGGGCAAGCCCTAGGGCCGGCCATGCAAGCCATGGGGAAACCGAAGCCCCTCTCCTCTCTTCGTATCTCCTTCCTCGTCTCTCTCTCCCTCGCTTGCGCCATTGGATGGCGACTCGTCTTCCTCGCGTGGTGTTTCGTAGAAGGAGAAGGCTCGTCGTATGGAGGCACTCAGAGATCCATCGACGAGGTGCCATGCATCGTGTGAGATCGGGTGAACTAGAAGGCGTCTCCCGCAACCTTTTGCTGTCCAGAATCTGCACAAACAATCAATGTTGTTTCTGCGATTCCGGGAGCTATAGAAGTCCAAACGACGTGAAACTTGTTGGAAAGTTGCGTCTCGAAGTTGGTTACCTGCAGTCCAAATTTCAGCCCAATCGGAGTTCGGATCAGAAAGTTATGGCCGTCGCACCGAAGCTATGTCGAGCAGATCCGTAGCCCGTCTTTATCGACAAAGAAGAAATTTGTCGCGGTGAAAGATTTCGCACGCAGGTATGATCTCTAACAAGTAGATCTAACATAATTAGAACATGCATACATGCTAGATTGTTCTTTTGCGTTAGATCGTCGTTAGGGGTTCGTGTAGTTGCCATGCTAGTTTCATACATGCATATGTAAATCGTTTCGATGAAAATTTTGATATGTAAAGCACACCGCTCCCGGTCCTCGGACCTTCACTTTGCTTCCGCTGCGGGCCTCTGCCATGGATTTATTTCCATCAATTGGTATCAGAGCACGCTAGTGGTGTGCGTTTCATGTTTTTTTCATGAAACCGTCATGTGCGTGCATGAATAGTATGTGCCGCCATCGGGGTTCTACGAGTAGATCATGCATAGTATATTTTGTATGTTCTATGAATCATTCTTGCAGGGCGCCGCTTCTAAAATTATTCTGGATATGTGATTGCTTGCTACCGGGGGTCGGATCTCGTGTTAGCGATTTTGTCTGGATGTTTTTTTTCTTCTGTGTGTGGATAGATTTTAGAGCCATAGTCGGGCAAGAGGTGAAGATTTACCACCCTTGATTCCCAGGCTTTTGCTAGGTTTGTTTTTCCTTTTCTTTCTAGGAAATTGTGTACGAGCGAGCACTTGCTCGAAGCGTACTAGATCTTTTTTGATTACAGATTGAAGAGGAGGACTTACCGTGGAGATCCACCACCGGGAAGATGAGCGGAACCTTGGAGGACGATGGCGATCCGGCGAAGCGTACACGATGACGGCAAAGGGCAGAAAGCGTCAGGAGATCGTATACAGAGGCTTGCACCGGATCGAGGAACCTTGTGAAGGAGACAGAGAGCCTGCGCTGTGCCAGTCAGGTTCAGGGGTCGGACCCTGAACTTGATTCAGTTGTGTGCTTGTTTCTTTCAGTAGTTCTTTATATTTATGTAGAGAACCCTGATGCAATAATTTGATTATCTGTGTTAGAGGGATGCCCTTTCCTCTCGGGTCCTAGCGACCTTATTAGGATAGGATTCCACTAGTGACGCCTATTATTTAATTGACCCTTGATGATAGCATGAATTCCTCACATTTGGTTATGCCCCTATTAGGTCAACACCCGATTAGTCGGGTGTGCCTATTTGGCAAGCATCGAAACCTAGAATGAGTTGGAATTCTACTATGACATCATTCGTCAAATTTATAAGTAAGGCGCCATGGTAGTGGAAGACCTTTCCTGTCAGTCTGACCTTAGGCTAGGCTCTAGAGCATTAGCGTGATAGCTAGGTTTGCGGAGCATCGATGTTCTTGGGATATGTAATGTGACCCTTGAGTGGAGAAATCCACTCGAGGCAGGGACTATGATATTCCGAGATCGATTAATGCTTCGCGAAAGGCTTGAATGCTAGTGGGAGCACGGTATGACCAGGGTCTAGTGTATAGGTTGTCGTGACCTTAGTGTACACTCATACTTGCATTAAATAACCCTCAACTATAATAAGGGATGTGTAAGAGGACTCGTCGAGATCCTCTGGCCTCCACAACCAACTGCTCTGTGTCTGGGTGGAAGGGCGTAGCTCGACACCCCCTAGGGTGAGGGTTATGTTTTTCCATGCCAGATAACTTAGCGGTCTCCTTCAGGATATGGCAGTTTCAGGGCCAGGAGAGAAGGGCTTTTTATCCCACCCTAGAGGGGGCCGTATGAACTCCCGTGCCTTAATTGCTTAGGCTTGTGGGTAAGCATTCGAAGTGGACGTGAGGCATCCGTTGCTTGCACAATGGAGATCACGTGGCACTGGCCAAAATATAACCATGGTCCATCAAAGCCCTTAGTTGGCAGATTTGGACTGGGTCAAGGTAAGGCCCGTGTAAGCGGATTGACATTGCATGATGCCCCCTAGGGCAGGTGTAGTCGATTCCGAGATCTTACATACATGGTTAATTAATCCATAGATGTGTCTTCGCTGTGAGGGTAGCGTTGGCATTTGGATATAATTAGCTTATTTTCAAAATCCATAAAATAAGTTTTCTTGCATTCATTTTCATTCAACCATATAGTTCCCCTATCTGCTATCCTATAAGAGAACCAGTTATCGGGTCTCTAACTACATAGAGCGGAAGCGCTATCTTTAGCTTATGCTTAGGGTAGTAAATGTACATTGGCTTCCAATCTAAATATCCCTGTACTAGACCTAATGGGTTCAGATATTACTAGGGCACTAACTAGGGCATATGACGACTAGCGAGAGTCTAAGGAGATGTGCAAGTGCTATGTTATAGCAGACTTGCGGACAACTCTTTAGAAGCGAGTCAGAAATATGTCAGGTCTTCTCTAATAAAGTTTTACTTGCATTAGATGTCTGGAAGGCGAAGTCAGTCGACTCATCGCCTAACCACCAAGATACTTGTCGGTACCGAGATGTCAGAGGGTATGCATGTTCGGGAACACATCCTTGAGTTCCAGATCGAACTAGATTCCAAAGATATGGTGCCAGATGACGAGGTGGTGGAAGACGTCTGTCTTGCATTCTTGTCTGGAACCTTCGAAGGCGTTGTCAGAGACTTTAGCTTTAACAAGCTAAAGATGACAAACGCAGAACTTCTAAGAAGATTTTCAAGAGACAAAGGATGTGATCAAGATTAAAGGCAAAGCCTTTAGTGCTTAACCTAGGTCTTCTTTAGAAGAACCTAAGGGAGTAACTTATAAGAGATCGAAAACTATTCTAGTGCAGAAACTAGTATGGACTCCTAAGTCTGATAAAGCCAAGGACGGAAGTATTTTCGCTGTGGCAAGAATAGGGGGTATTGAAGATTGAGTATGGCCTCAGGGTGTCAGGAGTTGAGTCATTATCTAGTAGCGGTTCTTATGCTTCTTGGAATGTAGACTTTGGGTCTACAGAGATTCAAGGAAAGCAGAAGGCTACTTTATAGTGAAGTAATCCTAACATAGGTACTGATGCCATAAGCCGCTGCGGAAGCTGTTAGATATGATTATCTTAGTTTTTCCGAAACACGGATTTTGATTTTTAGAGATGTAGTTCTGTTTCCTCCTTAGTGAATAAAGTTTTTTTTTAGTTTTAGACAGCACCGTAGGTGTGTATCTTAAACTAAATTGATAGCTTCATAGTTAGAGGAATAGATCAGAAAAATCTCTTTGAATTTAATCCTAATTCGGAAATAGATTTCATGACAGCTGCAGCGTCTAATTGAAATTCATCTAAATCCTTCGGAGAAGCTATCCCATTTGTGACCCCTCTGATTTAGATATTCTTCCTCAGATAAATTCAGAGGTAAAAGAAGGCCGACTTCTGTTCACAGAATCATCGGAGATCCTTCTAACCTATGAGTGTAATCTGGAAGGCAGAATAACTAAAAGGGCCATGAAGGTATGTGAGTTAGTTAATTTTGACGTCTATGGTTCCAAGAGCGTCCAGACGATAGGAGTCTCTTCGACTTAATCGAGGAAACAAGTCACTATCGGACGATTTCCATAGGATCCTAAAGGAGCATGGGATTATCTCCCAGTTAAATGCTCCAAGGATGACATGTCAGAATGAAGTCTCCGAGAGAAGGAATCGGACTCTGTTTGACATGGTCCATAGTATGATGAATATTGCCAAATGTAATACCCACCATTGGTGGGGTTATACCTTAAAACAGTAGCTTATATCTGAAACTATCTCTTATCTAGATCAGCGCCTCAGACCTATAGAGAGCTATAGTCTAAGCGAAAGCTGACACTATAGAGTCTCGAGATATAGGGTTGTCCTGCACTTGTGAAAAAGGACAAGAGGGATGAGATGAAGATATAGTTCCAGATAAATCTGTTTATAGGTTACCCTTAGGAGGCATAAGATGGACTATTTTATGATCTTGAGGTTTGGAAGGTAATCATTTCTACGAATACCATCTACCTAGACCAGGATTATATTATAGACCATAAGTTTACCGGTAAGGTAGTTCTGGGTGAACTACTGGGTACTGGTAGAGAATGCGCATTTGAAAACGTAGTGGGAGTAGATGATACAAGAAACTAGTATACCAGGTACTGTAGAAACGATTCACTTTGTACCACCACCATCTCGTCGTTGTGGGACGATCAGAGCTCCTGAAAGATACTATGGAGAAACTTCGATAGTTAATCCAGAGTTTCAGGAGGATGATCCTTAAAGCTACGAAGAAGTAGTGGGAGCTTCTTTTGTACCACCACCACCTCGTCGTTGTGGGACCATCAGAGCTCCTGAAAGATACTATGGAGAAACTTCGATAGTTAATCCAGAGTTTCAGGAGGATGATCCCTAGAGCTACGAAGAAGTAGTGAGAGCTTTCGACAGCTCTGACTGACAAAAGACCATGGAGGCAAATTTACATCAATATCCCTTGGAACAGTCTTGACACTTATTGCACTATCACCCTTCAGGGTGTAGAAGGTGTATAAGAAGAGCACCCGATTAAGACTTAAGTAGCTAGATTAGTTACCAAAGGAGAAGGGATTGACTATGTCAAAACCATCTCACTGGTAGCTATGCCTAAGTCTATTTCGGATCCTCTTAATCCATCGCAGCCCATTATAGTTGGGAGATCTGGTTGATGGATGTCAAGATAGTTATTCCCTAACAGGAATTTGTAAAGGACATATGGATGAGAAGCCCCAGGCTTTGTGTCAGTAGGTTAGGAAGATATGGAATGCAAGTTGCAACGGTCCATTTATGGACTGATACAAGCATCCAGGATGGAATATCTATTTTGATCAAGGGAATCCGCTCACACAGATTTGATCAGAATGAGGATAAACCAAGTTGGTACAAGAAAGGTGAAATAGCTACAAGGGTGTATTTAGTACTTTACGTTAACGATATTCTACTGATTGAAAATGATGTAAGAATATTGTTTACGATAAATGTTTGTAGTCATCACAATTCGATGTGAAAGACCCTAGTGAGGCGAGTTATGCTCTGGGAATCAAGGTAACTTGAGATTACCAGAGCAAGATTCTCTTGCTGTCACAGGCTACGCATGAAGATAAGATTCTAGCCAGATTCGATTTACGAGGCTAGATATCTATTGCGCAGCAAGAAGATGGGTCGGTTTCAGTCGAACCTGGGTCCAGATCACTAGACTAAAGTGAAGGGTATACTCAGAAATCCTCATTAAGTAAGGATTGTGAGTTAGCTTGCACTTCACAGGTCCTGATATCGATTGGACGCACAAGGTCTGACTTTGGTGTCAGATGTGTGTTCCAGAGAATCGATTTCAGGGATTGTTTTTATCTTGGGATTAGAAGCGGTAGTTGGTAGAGTGTGAAGTAAGAATGCATCACAGACTCTACCATAGTGACTCAGCACGTTGTTGCGTGCGAAGTAGTATATCAAGTGGTAAGGCTTAGGAAGTTCTTAGAGAACTTGGGACGCGTACCAGAGGCTCAGTTATCTGTTGTTACAATAGAAGAGCGGTAAGCAAGGTCCAAGGAGATTAGGCACCGCCGTGAGGGGAAACCCATCAAGTACAAACTCCACTTGATCTGACAGTGATAGGAGGAAATGCAAGTAGCGGTACTGAGGTGGAATCTGCAGACAATGTTGCCAATTCCTTTAGGGAATTCCTACAAAGTCTTTTGGGCAGCATGTAGAAGCTACAGAGCTCAACACCGTTATTCCTCATTAGACCTAGTGGGAGATTGTTAGAATTGGTGAGGTTTACAGCTCGTAAAACCTATAGTTTAGCTATGTATGGTTGATAGTATAGGAATGCATATTGGTACGTACCTTAGTACGTGTTCTGATTACAGAACAGAGAGCCATGGCTACATGGTAATCCACTTGAGTGGGAGACTCAAGGGACTGGTCCCATGTAACCTAAATACGTTCGCAACTCTGATAAGGGTTAGTCGCCCTATAAGGATAAGCTGTTGGGATGACAGAGCATGGGTGTCTTCACCACGGTCATTACCAGGCACAGTGTCTGTGGCCGAACGGAACCAACACGGTGCACAGATCGGTGAGCAGACACTGGTGCACTAAACCATGTTTCTGCTTAGGGTAAAACGGTCCTAAACCCTGAGGAACCATGTCTGGTGGACTAACCAGTTGTGTGGTGCTTTGGCGCACCAATGTGTGAGGATCCGGATGCAGTGATCCAAAACCACGGTGTACTGGGTTACCCGGCTGGCGTTGCATCAGTGTGTCACTCATGCAGGCTATCCACACCCCTAACGGGAGGTGCGTTCCTTGATCTGACCTACGTCGGATTAAACCCTGGCCAGGTGGTCATCAGTTGGACTGATGATGGATTCGGTTGCTCGTCAGAGTAATCGGAGGTACGATGTACGTGGTCAACCTGGAAGGAACCGAGTCATATGAGCACTCGAGTCTGATGGTATTCTCCACCGCTCGAGTTGCGTCATGGCACCAGTAGAGGGACAGCGAGTTTACCATACTAAGCGGAGAGCAGGGGTATGAGGGAGAACATAGTAAGTCCGGGGGAATTGGAGTGCAGCCTGCGTCGCACTCTGGGTGGCTACGCAGGTTAACTCGGACTCAGAGGATCGATGGTACACTCGGGTAGTGTGTCGATCGAGTCTGAGTTGGAAGCCATGAACCCTGGTCCCTGAAGGTTCCACCTTATCGACATTATGTATGGTTCTTATACCATCTCCTCGAAACACAGAACGTAGTTAGAGAAAGCGAGAAGTCCAAGCATACGCTCCGTGAGTGCTTCGCACTAGTGCACGGTAGATGCGTAGCTACGTGTGTGCACTAAGGGGAAACCCTAGGTTAGTGCAGAGACGCATGTAGCAATTCCTTGCCATAAGTGGACTTTGCCACATGGGTGCGATGCACCGGGACATGTTGCGAGTTGACTAGTTGACTTCACTAGGGGCACCCTACGGGAACCTCAGAGAATAGTGAAATCACTGGTGCACTTCACTTATGTGTGCCTTGCAAAGTCTCGTATACGAGGAACGGCCAACTAGTGGCATAAGGGCGTTTTGGTCATACCATGCGCCACTATGCACTAAGGGGGCCGGCCCTAAGTGTTGAGAGACTGGTCAAGGCCGGCCCCATTAGTTTCGGGAGGTTGTTGCCTCCGATGAAGGGGCCGGTTATGAGGCGCAGAAAACGGGCTGATTTTGACCGTTTTCGAAAACAAGGAAAGGATAGAGATAAAGAAGAGATATATAGGGATAAGGCTTGAATCAATCATCCTTATCCATACTGTCCTTATCCATATGGATAGGCTGGCCCTATATATGATAAGGAGAGAGAGGGGGCACGAAATTAGATGCATGGGCAAGCCCTAGGGCCGGCCATGCAAGCCATGGGGAAACCGAAGCTCCTCTCATCTCTTCGCATCTCCTCCCTCGTCTCTCTCTCCCTCGCTTGCGCCATTGGATGGCGACTCGTCTTTCTCGCGTGGTGTTTCGTAGAAGGAGAAGGCTCATCGTATGGAGGCACTCAGAGATCGATCGACGAGGTGCCATGCATCGTGTGAGATCGGGTGAACTAGAAGGCGTCTCCCGCAACCTTTTGCTGTCCAGAATCTGCACAGAAAATCAACGTTGTTTCTGCGATTTCGGGAGCTACAGAAGTCCAAACGACGTGAAACTTGTTGAAAAAGTTGCGTCTCGAAGTTGGTTACCTGCAGTCCAAATTTCATCCCAATCGGAGTTCGAATGAGAAAGTTATGGCCGTCGCACCGAAGCTATGTCGAGCAGATCCGTAGCCCGTCTTCATCGACAAAGAAGAAATTTGTCGCGGTGAAAGATTCCGCATGTAGGTATGATCTCTAACAAGTAGATCTAACATAATTAGAACATGCATACATGCTAGATTGTTCTTTTGCGTTAGATCGTCGTTAGGGGTTCGTGTAGTTGCCATGCTAGTTTCATACATGCATATGTAAATCGTTTCGATGAAAATTTTGATATATAACGCACACCGCTCCCGGTCCTCGGACCTTCACTTTGCTTCCGCTGCAGGCCTCTGCCATGGATTTATTTCCATCAAAGCCCACCAGTAAAGTAGTTCTTGAAGAATTGCTTGGTACTAATGGGAGTACGCAGACATAAAACGTAGTGGGAGCCGATACCACTAAGATAAACAATACTGTAGAATCGACTCCTATGGAACCACCGCAGGTTCATCGCAGTGGGAGAACCACAAGTGCTCCTGATAGATATATTGAAGAAGCCTTTATGGTAGATCCAGAGTTTCAGGAGGATGATCCTCTAAACTATGACGAAGCGATGGTATCCTCTGACCATGCAGCATAACAGGAAGCCATGGAGGCAGAACTAACATCGATGTCCCAAAACTCGGTCTGGACACTTGTAACACCACCTCACAATATTAAACCTGTTGGGTGTAAGTGGGTGTACAAAAGAAAAAGAGGTCCGGATGGTACCATTGAGACTTACAAAGCTAAACTAGTCGCTAAGGGTTATACCCAGCGAGAAGGGATCGACTATGACGAAACCTTTTCGCCAGTGGCTATGCTTAAATCTATCCGGATTCTCTTATCCATTGCAGCCCATTATGATTGAGAGATCTGACAAATGGACGTCAAGACCACATTCCTCAACGGGGATTTGGAAGAAGACATCTATATGTCTCAGCCTCCAGGCTTTATCCCAAAAGGTCAGGAAAGTCTGATGTGCAAGTTGCAAAGGTCCATTTATGGACTGAAGCAAGCATCCAGAAGTTGGAACATGCGTTTTGATCAGGCTATCCAGTCTTATGGATTTGAGCAGAACGTGGATGAACCATGTGTTTATTAAAGGAGCGATAAGACTGCAATAGTTTTTCTAGTGCTTTACGTAGACGATATCCTGCTCATTAGAAACGATATTGGAACGTTGTCTACAGTGAAGGTGTGGTTATCCTCTCAATTTGACATAAAAGGCCTTGGTGAAGCGAGTTATATTCTGGGGATCAAGGTAACTCAAGATCGTCAGAACAAGACTCTCTCGCTGTCACAGTCAGCCTATATAGATACTATCTTGGTCAGATTCAGTATGCACAACTCCAAGAAGGGACTGGTTCCATTCAGACATGGTATGAAGTTGTCCAAGGATCAGGGTCCTACGACTCCTGAGGAGAGGACAGAGATGCAGAAGATACCTTATGGTTCAGCTGTAGGGAGTCTGATGTATGCTATGCAGTTCACGAGACCAGATATATGCTATGCAATAGGCATGATGGGCAGGTATCAATCAAATCCGGGTCCAGGGCACTGGACTGCTGTGAAAAGTATACTCAAGTATCTTCGTAGGACGAGAGATTATAAGTTAGTTTACTCTTCACAGGAATTGATGCCGATTAGATATACGGCTTCTGACTTTGTGTCAGATCCGGAATCTAGGAGATCGATGTCAGGGTTTGTATTTTCATTAGGAGGAGGAGCTGTCAGTTTGAGGAGCGTGAAGCAGGGATGCATCGCGGATTCGACGACAGAGGCTGAGTAAGTTACGACGTGCGAAGCAGCTAAGGAGGCGGTGTGGCTCAAGAAGTTCCTCACGGACTTAGGATGCGTACCGGGAGCTCAAGATCCTATTGTCCTTAACTGTGACAATAGTGGAGCGGTAGCACAATCCAAGGAGCCAAGATATCACCAGAAGAGTAAGCATATTGAGCAAAAAAACTACATTATCCGGGACTTGCAAAAGCGAGGGCAGGTTGCAGTGACTCAGGTGGCGTCTGCAGATAACATGGCGGACCCTTTCACAAAAGTGTTACCGACCAAGGCTTTTGAGAAGCACGTGGATACCATAGGAGTTAAGACTGTTATTCCCCGCTAGGCCAAGTGGGAGATTGTTGTAGCTCGTGTATCCTGAGCGTGGATTTTCTGTATTAACATTAATAAAGATGCCTTTGGTTATTGCTTTAATTAGAATACTACTATGGTATAAGTTAATACACATATAATAAAGGACCATAGGGAACACAGTAGGCCACTGAGGCACGTGGTGGATTCATGCTTAGGAGTGTAACACCTGTGGTGTTAGATTTGAGAATAATAGAAATCCTCCATGGCTAGTTTCATCTTTTTGCAGCCAGACTTTTTCTTTGGGCTTTTTCCCAATAAATGGATCGTAAACCTATGAGATGTTTTACGTTCACATTCTCCGTAACTTCGAGCATGTCACGATGGTGCGTTCTGTGCAACGATCAGGTGTATGCGTAGCCAGTTTCGGCAGCCCGGCAGGTAAACCCTAGAAAAACGATAATTTGTCGATAGTTGTAGCTGTTTTGTTTCTTCAAAGAGATCGGGTGATCGGATCGTAACGAAACAGGATACGTTAGATGAGGCTCTGAGAGATCCTTCCAATGAGCCTGAGTTAGGGTCGATCCGACACCCGGGTGAATAGTTATTACTATTTTGAGTTTTAGAGTCTTTCCTTCTTTTCGGGAGATCCAAAAGTCAGAAAATTATTTACCAAGCGCTAACGCGTTCGCGTTGACGAGACCTTTCCAACGAATCCTCTCGATCCCTATTCCGACTTCCGGTTTGATAGTTACGACTTATTATTCTTTTCAGCCGGTTGATGGACGAATCGCACCCGGATTCCAAACGAGCCCGGTTCAAGGCTCGGGACCGAGCCCGACCAGCCCTAGAGCCTGCCTCCCGGTCTCCTAGCATAATTTAGGCTCTCTTGACCTCCCTCCCCAGTTATTTAAATTCGAAATTCGGATGAGAATAATCGGGTAAGATTTTGGGATGATAAACCCCTACCTTTTAGTCCTTATCCCTTCCCCCTTATTAGGAAACCTTAACCGACCCTATCCCCACCATTATCTCAACAGCCTCCCCCCTTTATATATGAACCGAGAGAGAGGGAGAGAAATAGAGAGAGAACGGGAGAGAGAGAGAGAGAAGGACGTAGTAGAGAGAGAGAGAGAGAACGGGAGAGAAATAGAGAGAGAGAACGAGAGGAAGATAGAGAGAACGCGAGAAGAAGAGAGAGAACGCGAGACATGGATGGAGAAGATCGGAGCAGCCGACCCGCCCCTCACCGGAGCCCCGGCGAGCACGCCGAGATACCCGCAGGTCAGCCCCCTCTCACCCTCCCATCCTCCTCCGCGACCCAACCCCGCGACCCGGCCCCTTCCTCCTCCCTTGCCGCGGCCCGCACGGGCGCACACCTCCGCCGCACTTGAGCCCCTCCCGGCGATCGCCGGCGCACCACCACCGGCCATAGATCGACCCCGCGCGAGCCCCTTCCGGCCGGCTCTCAGGCTCCGACGGCCGCTCCGGCCGCCTCCCACCGCGCCTCCTCCGTGGGGGTGGTGCGGGAGAGGCCGGCCGAGCGCTCACCGGCGCTCCAGGCCGCCCCTCCCGCCGGCCGCGACGCACAGAACCAGCCCCCCCCACGCTGTTCTCGTGGAGAAGATGAACATGGGGGGGGGCAAAACGGTAAATTCTAGGTTTTTAATTAAACCCAGACCCGACCTGTTTAGCCCTGAACCCGACCCGACCCGACATTGCAATGCAGACCCGACCCGACCCAGCAGACCTGACCCAACATGCAGTGAACCGGTCTGGTTCACCTGAACCAGACCCGTGAACCAGTGAATTTTGGTTCGACTGCCATTTCTCCGTCCGAACTCGGAATTGGACGAAACCAGCGCCATTTCGACCGGCTCGGAAAATACTACTTGTTGGCCATAGTCTAGAATAGTAATTATACAGTTTAATACCCTGTTTTATCCTTGGACCCGATATTATCGTGGTACCGTGGTTTGACCGCCGTTTCATCGTCCGAACTCAGATTCGGACGAAACTAGCGGCATTGTGCTCAGAATATTGAGTCCCACCTATTAAACCTAGAAGATAACCCTAGAACCTCTTCTACCCTAGTGAACCAACCATGTGATCGGTTTTACCGGTTCTACGTGGTTTGACCCGAAACCATTCGACCGAAGTCGGATTCCAGCGAAACTGGAACCATCGGAAAGGGTTCTTCGAGCCCGATTCGATGAGTAGGTTTAGATTCTGTTTACTTGATTGGCCTAGTATTGTTTAGGTTCGAGTTCTTCAGTCGCACAGATTTACGTGCTGTCGACTCAATATTGGTCCCCTATCGAGGGTGCCCGACTATCCTTGGCATAGAACCCTCATCGTTGACTCTTGTGTTTTAATCGATAGCATTGTGATATAGAGCTGTGCATGTTATCAGACTGTGATCGTGGTGATCCAACGGAGGCGGATCAGAGGCAACTAGCCGGAGTTGTGTGCGATCGACAACCAGGTGACATCTACTACCCTTGCGTGGTCTTTAATAGTGGGAAATGAGAATGACTAAGGGTAGGTGTCCATGACACTGCATGCGGGCCCCGCCGGGCATCGTCGCATGTGGTCAAGTGGACCCCGCCTTGCATGCGGAGTCGCGAGTCCGGCGACGCATGCTTAAAATATTAATAGAATGATAATAATGATTGCTTTTGATTGTATGGACACCGTAATTAGGATTTCCTTAAATTAAATAATAAATTGAATAACTAATAATTATCGGGATCCACCCTCCTGAGAGGAGTATGGCAACCCTAGCACACGGGTCACTGGGATGAGTGTTTTACTTTATTGATTTATTATGTTGCATGGGTTGCGAGAGCAGTACGGGACCAGGGGTAAATTATTGGAAATTGTTAAGCATTAAATATACCTTTTGTAGCTTCAGTAAATATGTTGAAAGATGTTATGTGTGAATCTACCTGGTTAAAGGGTAGGGACCCCGTGCGCGTAAGGGCCGTGAACCACCCTGCGCGTACAACTGAAGTTAAGTAGGTTAGGGGTCACGGGCAAGGGTTGTGGTAAAGCCAATAGGAGGTGCCCTCGAGTAGGGATTGGCCTAGCAACCCCGTCCCGGGGAGTTGAAGTCCCCATAGTAAAGCAAGTTGGGCGGTAGAGCTCCACCGTGAAAGACGGGAAACCCCTTATGATCATCTGGGTGATTTGTGCATGGTGTTGGTGGATGCACGGCGAGAGAGTTGGCCCTCTACATCGAAATAAAAGGCCCTATAGTAATGCCCGACCGGGGGCAGGATGAACAAAATATCCGGGGTTCACATTTTGATAGTGTGTGTTTTATCGTTATATGAATTTAGAATTGTATGACTGTTTACATGATGATCTTGTGACTTTAGATGAATGTCTTATTTAATTTATTCTTTAATGCTGTAGAACATTGAATGGACTTTATGTTAGATAACCTAGTGACAGTAGGAATTGCATGTGAATATAGACTAGTGATAGGTTTAGGTATCATTCTACAAACATTAATCATACTAGAACTGCTAGATTATATCTTAATTTATTACGATTAGTCGTCTCATATTATTATAGACTATTAGGATGTCACTAGCCATTAATTTGGCTAATCTCCCAATTTCCTATTGGGGGCTACTCTTTCCCACGAGTAGGCTTAGTTGCAGGTCCGGAGGCTCAGGAGTAGCAGTAGGAGTCCAGAGGCGGAGTTAGAGTTGCAGTGTTACCTTTCTACTTAGTACGTTGATCTTGTAGTCTTTTCTCTTCAGACATTGTAATTGTATTGGAATAAGTGTTTTTATCGGTTAGTTAGTATTCTATGGTTGTAGTTGCAATGGTTCCAGCTTAATTCTTTTGGGTAGGCCTCTCCTCAAGGCCCCAAGCCTAGGATAGATCATGATGAAAATATAAGTGCATATAAATGACTAAATTGATTGACCTTGTAGATAGGAACCTTAGACTGGTGCACCTGAGTGTTAGGGAGTGAATGAGACTACTTGGCTAGCCGTAGGAGGCTTGATTCTCGTGCTCCCTCAGATAGACTCCTGTCAGTATGTAGTGGCACCGACAGGTCACTCATACTGAGAGGATATGACTTTTGAAGGTTGAGCTTGACTAGATAATATCTTCTCTCTGTTGATAATTTCTCTTTCTTTGCTTTTTAATAAAAATAGTTTTTTTGAAAAATCAAATTTAAAAGATTCCCCTCTTGTTTCTCCCTCCTCCTTGTTTTTCATATTAGAGAGCGTAGAAGAAGCCCTGTGAGAACCCAAATTGGTGTAATTAATTGACCAGACCCAAAACCCTCTTTCTTTTCTCACCTCACACCCCAGGGATCGGTCTTCAGATTTCTGGGGCGTGACAGCTGGTATCAGAGCTTTGGGATATATTCCTAGGGGTTTTGTTAGGATGTGATTCGTGTCTTGCTGTTCTTTCTTCGGAAAGTTTAGACTCTAGTGGTGTTAGAATGTTTTCTAGAGATTTTATAGATAGTGAGTCGATAGAATTCTCGTAGTAGCTAGTGGTGGCATAGCGAGTATTTCTAAGGATAAGGACCTAGGGTTAATCATACTTGGAGAACTGGTTTTGTTTGAGGAATTGATCTGTAACTAAGAACTGTCCATGTTTGAGTTTTGATTGATCAAGACTCGTGAATCAATCTATATGTCGTATACATATGATTGTATTAGAACTCTGATGTGCTATAATGTTTAGGTTTAGAGTTAGTCATTGTAACTCGGGTGATAGTTCTTAGGAAGAAGCCACGTGGAACATCTTAACCAAGGGTGGTATTTCTTGATCCCTAAGACAGAAGTATAGTGTTTGAGTCTATATTGGAGTATAGAATGGGAGTCTCCTAATATGGTTTCTTTTAAACTTTCTAATGGTAAGGAGCTGACCAAGGACTAGATATTCAACTCTAGTTAGTAATTTGGTTGATTGGTTTTGGAATGGATGTATTTGATTAATTCTGGAAGGATGTATATCCTTGATGGTTTATCTGGCATGGTTGTGAGGTTACTCTTTTTGTTGGTTTTGTTATTTTTCGTTGACCCTAAGCGCTAGGAACCTAATCGGTGTTTAGGATCCCTTGATCTTCGTTGACCCTTAGTACTAGAGACTTAGTTGGTGTTTTAGGATTCAATGATTCTTGTTGACCATTGGTACTAGAGACCTAGTTGGTGTTTTTAGGATTGTCCATTATCTCGTTATAGATGTAATAATTAAATTAGTTTTCTTGTTAGATCTCTCTGGTGTATCGTGGTTTATAATTAGTTTGGTGTAGAGCTTGTGTGTTTTTTTTTAATGGATCCTATGAGTGTTGATGATGACTCTTGGGGATAGTGGTTTCAATGAGTACACCAGGAGATGAAAATCTTAGGTGGTCGTTTGAATTTCCCATGGTTCGTAGATTACGGGATACCTTGATAGTGACTCTTACGAAAGAGTACGCACTCTTCCTAGGGAACTTTGGCGGTGGATGATGATTGTCCGGTAGAGGACATACTGTGGCTTCGCACTGACTCTTCGGAGGCTTTGGTGGTTGTTTCGCAGTTCTTATTGGAACTCGCGGGAGAGAGCGCACTGGCTAGATGACAGTGACGTAAGATAGTATTGAGATAATTGAGTACTAGAAAGATTTTAGCAACGATGTTAAATGGATTGCCTATGTTTATAAAATTTGAGAATATCTTATCAGTTGGAATCTTAAGAATGATCATTATTCTGCTGATTCACCCCGCTTTGTTTCTAATTATTAATCGATTCTAGTAACTTCTGTTTGCTTCAGTTTCTTTTGAGTGATTGCTTTTAGTTCTCAGAATGTTGAGATTATGATAGTTTTCTCGGTTGTCCTTTTTCTAAGTTGTCTCTATTTGTCTCGGGTCCTTTATTCTTATTTTTGTATGGTTGCGAGGTTTCCGTCTAACTATCTCGATGATTAGTTTAGGGTAGAATTTAGTACTTGGTATCGATCTGCTCAGTCGATATTAGTTGGCCATTAGTTTTCTAGTAGGTAGTTTCTTCAGCCAACTCATAATAGTTTTGGTTTAGGATCGATCCTCTCGTCTTGTAGTGAGCCAATGTAATGACTATTTATTGTCAGAGGGTAGCTATCTAGTTTGGACCCACTTAAGAAATAGATTTTTCGGGCATTTGTTCTTTAGTTCCCTGAGTAGTATTGGTAGTTCGGTTAGTGTAGGTGTTGGTCTCATATGAATCTTATAGGATTTTAGTTTAGTATTAGATACACGTTAGGCGTACTAGTTGAGACATCTCTTTTGTCAAATCATTCTGGAATGTGTACTTAAGCATATGTGTATGGGCGCATATGTGTAGTATACATTGCTATGATTGTAGAGTCGGTACCAAAAGTATAAATTATATATGGGTGTATGGGCACTCATATACATTGATATACCTTTTAAATCGGCACTGACAATTGAGTGCATTCTAAGTTTCTGAATCTATGAGTTTTGGTAGTTACCCTACCGAGGAGGACACTCTCGGCGGTACTAATAAGGGGGATATGATGCCCCTTATCAAGGCAGGGTTAATGATCAGAACTCATGATTTTGGTCTAGCCCGTAATGCTTAGAATGAGAAATGAAAACCAAAACTCGTATTCGCGATGTGAGAATTTGGAGGTTTATTTCTATCCTAATAATTATGAGAGTCGATTCGTATAATATTTAGGTTAGTAGAGAGAGTAGAATTGTGAGTAGTAGAGGGTCAGGATTTTCTTTTAGTAAGATTTGGTTTAGTGACTTGACTTTCTTGTTGGTAGTGTTAGTGAGGATCTTCGTACTCGTTATAGTTAACTTTTCATTGCTATAATGTTCTTGTTTTGGTAGTAGAGATGAGTGGACTCGTATATGGTTTTTGTAGTTGAATTTTCGGGACGAAATTTTTTTTAAGGTGTGTAGGTTGTAACACCTGTGGTGTTAGATTTGAGAATAATAGAAATCCTCCATGGCTAGTTTCGTCTTTTTGCAGCCAGACTTTTTCTTTGGGCTTTTTGCCAATAAATGGATCGTAAACCTATGAGATGTTTTACGTTCACATTCTCCGTAACTTCGAGCATGTCACGATGGTGCGTTCCGTGCAACGATCAGGTGTATGCGCAGCCAGTTTCGGCAGCCCGACAGGTAAACCCTAGAAAAACGATAATTTGTCGATAGTTGTAGCTATTTTGTTTCTTCAAAGAGATCGGGTGATCGGATCGTAACGAAACAGGATACGTTAGATGAGGCTCTGAGAGATCCTTCCAATGAGCCTGAGTTAGGGTCGATCCGACACCCGGGTGAATAGTTATTACTATTTTGAGTTTTGGAGTCTTTCCTTCTTTACGGGAGATCCAAAAGTTAGAAAATTATTTACCAAGAGCTAACGCGTTCGCGTTGACGAGACCTTTCCAATGAATCTTCTCGAGCCCTATTCCGACTTCCGGTTTGATAGTTACGACTTATTATTCTTTTCAGCCGGTTGATGGACGAATCGCACCCGGATTCCAACCGAGCCCGGTTCAGGGCTCGGGACCGAGCCCGACAAGCCCTAGAGCCTGCCTCCCGGTCTCCTAGCATAATTTAGGCTCTCTTGACCTCCCTCCCCAGTTATTTAAATTCGAAATTCGGATGAGAATAATCGGGTAAGATTTTGGGATGATAAACCCCTACCTTTTAGTCCTTATCCCTTCCCCCTTATTAGGAAACCTTAACCGACCCTATCCCCACCATTATCTCAACAGCCTCCCCCCTTTATATATGAACCGAGAGAGAGGGAGAGAAATAGAGAGAGAACGGGAGAGAGAGAGAGAGAGAAGGACGTAGTAGAGAGAGAGAGAGAGAACGGGAGAGAAATAGAGAGAGAGAACGAGAGGAAGATAGAGAGAACGCGAGAAGAAGAGAGAGAACGCGAGACATGGATGGAGAAGACCGGAGCAGCCGACCCGCCCCTCGCCGGAGCCCCGGCGAGCACGCCGAGATACCCGCAGGTCAGCCCCCTCTCACCCTCCCATCCTCCTCCGCGACCCAACCCCGCGACCCGGCCCCTTCCTCCTCCCTTGCCGCGGCCCGCACGGGCGCACACCTCCGCCGCACTTGAGCCCCTCCCGGCAATCGCCGGCGCACCACCACCGGCCATAGATCGACCCCGCGCGAGCCCCTTCCGGCCGGCTCTCGGGCTCCGACGGCCGCTCCGGCCGCCTCCCACCGCGCCTCCTCCGTGGGGGTGGTGCGGGAGAGGCCGGCCGAGCACTCGCCGGCGCTCCAGGCCTCCCCTCCCGTCGGCCGCGACGCACAGAACCAGCCCCCCCCCCCATGCTGTTCTCGTGGAGAAGATGAACATGGGGGGGGGGGGGGCAAAACGGTAAATTCTAGGTTTTTAATTAAACCCAGACCCGACCTGTTTAGCCCTGAACCCGACCCGACCCGACATTGCAATGCAGACCCGACCCGACCCAGCAGACCTGACCCAACATGCAGTGAACCGGTCTGGTTCACCTGAACCAGACCCGTGAACCAGTGAATTTTGGTTCGACTGCCATTTCTCCGTCCGAACTCGGAATTGGACGAAACCAGCGCCATTTCGACCGGCTCGGAAAATACTACCTGTTGGACATAGTCTAGAATAGTAATTATACAGTTTAATACCCTGTTTTATCCTTGGACCCGATATTATCGTGGTACCGTGGTTTGACCGCCGTTTCATCGTCCGAACTCAGATTCGGACGAAACTAGCGGCATTGTGCTCAGAATATTGAGTCCCACCTATTAAACCTAGAAGATAACCCTAGAACCTCTTCTACCCTAGTGAACCAACCATGTGATCGGTTTTACCGGTTCTACGTGGTTTGACCCGAAACCATTCGACCGAAGTCGGATTCCAGCGAAACTGGAACCATCGGAAAGGGTTCTTCGAGCCCGATTCGATGAGTAGGTTTAGCTTCTGTTTACTTGATTGGCCTAGTATTGTTTAGGTTCGAGTTCTTCAGTCGCACAGATTTGCGTGCTGTCGACTCAATATTGGTCCCCTATCGAGGGTGCCCGACTATCCTTGGCATAGAACCCTCGTTGTTGACTCTTGTGTTTTAATCGATAGCATTGTGATATAGAGCTGTGCATGTTATCAGACTGTGATCGTGGTGATCCAACGGAGGCGGATCAGAGGCAACTAGCCGGAGTTGTGTGCGATCGACAACCAGGTGACATCTACTACCCTTGCGTGGTCTTTAATAGTGGGAAATGAGAATGACTAAGGGTAGGTGTCCATGACACTGCATGCGAGCCCCGCCGGGCATCGTCGCATGTGGTCAAGTGGACCCCGCCTTGCATGCGGAGTCGCGAGTCCGGTGACGCATGCTTAAAATATTAATAGAATGATAATAATGATTGCTTTTGATTGTATGGACATCGTAATTAGGATTCCCTTAAATTAAATAATAAATTGAATAACTAATAATTATCGGGATCCACCCTCCTGAGAGGAGTATGGCAACCCTAGCACACGGGTCACTGGGATGAGTGTTTTACTTTATTGATTTATTATGTTGCATGGGTTGCGAGAGCAGTACGGGACCAGGGGTAAATTGTTGGAAATTATTAAGCATTAAATATACCTTTTGTAGCTTCAGTAAATATGTTGAAAGATGTTATGTGTGAATCTACCTGGTTAAAGGGTAGGGACCCCGTGCGCGTAAGGGCCGTGAACCACCCTGCGCGTACAGCTGAAGTTAAGTAGGTTAGGGGTTATGGGCAAGGGTTGTGGTAAAGCCAATAGGAGGTGCCCTCGAGTAGGGATTGGCCTAGCAACCCCGTCCCGGGGAGTTGAAGTCCCCATAGTAAAGCAAGTTGGGCGGTAGAGCTCCACCGTGAAAGACGGGAAACCCCTTATGATCATCTGGGTGATTTGTGCATGGTGTTGGTGGATGCACGGCGAGAGAGTTGGCCCTCTACATCGAAATAAAAGGCCCTATAGTAATGCCCGACCGGGGGCAGGATGAACAAAATATCCGGGGTTCACATTTTGATAGTGTGTGTTTTATCGTTATATGAATTTAGAATTGTATGACTGTTTACATGATGATCTTGTGACTTTAGATGAATGTCTTATTTAATTTATTCTTTAATGCTGTAGAACATTGAATGGACTTTATGTTAGATAACCTAGTGACAGTAGGAATTGCATGTGAATATAGACTAGTGATAGGTTTAGGTATCATTCTACAAACATTAATCATACTAGAACTGCTAGATTATATCTTAATTTATTACGATTAGTCGTCTCATATTATTATAGACTATTAGGATGTCACTAGCCATTAATTTGGCTAATCTCCCAATTTCTTATTGGGGGCTACTCTTTTCCACGAGTAGGCTCAGTTGCAGGTCCGGAGGCTCAGGAGTAGCAGTAGGAGTCCAGAGGCGGAGTTAGAGTTGCAGTGTTACCTTTCTACTTAGTACGTTGATCTTGTAGTCTTTTCTCTTCAGACATTGTAATTGTATTGGAATAAGTGTTTTTATCGGTTAGTTAGTATTCTATGGTTGTAGTTGCAATGGTTCCAGCTTAATTCTTTTGGGTAGGCCTCTCCTTAAGGCCCCAAGCCTAGGATAGATCATGATAAAAATATAAGTGCATATAAATGACTAAATTGATTGACCTTGTAGATAGGAACCTTAGACTGGTGCACCTGAGTGTTAGGGAGTGAATGAGACTACTTGGCTAGCCATAGGAGGCTTGATTCTCGTGCTCCCTCAGATAGACTCCTGTCAGTATGTAGTGGCACCGACAGGTCACTCATACTGAGAGGATATGACTTTTGAAGGTTGAGCTTGACTAGATAATATCTTCTCTCTGTTGATAATTTCTCTTTCTTTGCTTTTTAATAAAAATAGTTTTTTTGAAAAATCAAATTTAAAAGATTCCCCTCTTGTTTCTCCCTCCTCCTTGTTTTTCATATTAGAGAGCGTAGAAGAAGCCCTGTGAGAACCCAAATTGGTGTAATTAATTGACCAGACCCAAAACCCTCTTCCTTTTCTCACCTCACACCCCAGGGATCGGTCTTCAGATTTCTGGGGCGTGACAAGGAGACCCAGTGGACCAGTTGTGTGTAGACCTAGAACTAGTTCACAGCTTAGGTGATGCAAGTCGCTTCACCGAGAACAAGCTATTGGCAGGTAGAGGATGTGGTGAAGTCTCCACCACAGAAACATGGGATTCCCATTCACCTGACCAAGCACGATGATCGTGTTGAACAGGAACCAAGACGGTGCACAGTTCAGTGATTCAGACACTAGTGCATAAACCGTCTTACTACTATAGATAATCTGTCCTTAACTCTGAGGGACCATGTACACTGGGCCAACTAGTTGTGTGGTGCTTTGATGTGCCAACGTGTGCGGACCTTCCATAGTCTAATACCACGGTACGTTGGGTTACCCGACTGGCGCTTGAGTGATATGTAATCCCTACAGGTTATCCGATGTCTAGTGTTGGATGTGTGCGTTTTGATGAGTCAATCTGTCCACACAGTTAACCCAGACCTGGTGGTTGTCAGTATGACTGGCGATGTTCCGGATGCTAGGCATAGTATCGAAAGGTGTGTGGTATTATAGATGACAAGCCATCAAACTCTAGTCAGATGATTGATCGGGATCTGATGGTGCTCCCCACCATCCGAGTTGTATCATGGCACCAGTAATAGGAGGGATTGAGGATTATCGGAGTATAGTAGAGAACAGGGTTACGAGGGAGTAACATAAGTTTAGGATTACTAGAGTTCAACTCGCTTCGCACTCTGGGTGGCTACGCGGGTTAATCGGATTAGGGCTGATTAACGAAACTTTCGGTAATCAGGGATCCGGTTGGAGCTAGAGATCCCAAACCCTGAAGGTTCCACCCTGTCGTTGCGTATAGGAATTGTTCCTCGACTTGGTTGGTATGTTGGATGTGAAGTAGTGCGATGAATGCAAGCCCGGAGCCTAAGAATCTAATTCACATGTGTTAGGGGCCGTAGGGGTATTTTGGTAAATATTGAAATATAGCTCAGAACATATTGAATATGGATCTTAGCATGAGTGAAATAATTCCAGGAGCTCATAGGCGCTGACGGAACTCGATTCCGAGTAGCACACCTCACTCAATCTCTCTTTTAGTTTTTCACTTTTCATGAAGGGCATTTTCGTCCAGGCTTCACGATAGACACTTGGAAACCCTGAAACCCCCCCCCCCCTCATCCCTATCCATTTAGGGCCGGCCCTAGCTTGCTTGTAGCACTAGGAGGCCGGCCCTATAAGAGGAATAGAGATGGAGGGGCCGGCCAAAGCTCTCCCCCTCTCCTAATACCCGAACTCCCTCCCCTCTCTCCCTCTCTGAGGTTTCGACCAAGGAAGAAAGAGGAAGAAGAAGGAAGAAGAAGGAAGAAGGAAGGAGAAGGAAGAAGAGAGAAAGAGAAGGAGGAGATCTACGTTGCTAGCCATCGTCTTCGCAACGAATTTCTCCGTCGGCTCGTAGTCCTTGCACTCAGAGACGGGACTTCGAGGATTCCTCAATTCGCAAAGGACAAGGTGCTATCCGACAACTTCCCTTGCGATTCAAGTGTGGTTCTTTATCGTTCTATTCTCTCCGGATCATAGATCCAAAATGTATGATGATTCTAAACACCTAACTAGATGCATGCATGTCTTCCGTAGATCGTAGTATGCCTCTAGGGTGTCCGCACATATGCTAAGATCATAGATTTGTATGTCGAAAATTTTGTAGAATTAATTGTAATGAAACATACACTGTATGATCTTCGGATCTATCTTTTGCTTCCGCTGCGACTCTGATAAGCGGATCCAATTCCAACAGGGGGAAGGGGAGTTGGTCGCGCCGAAGGTTCCCGCTTCGTGTTAATCGGTACGGGTGAGAAAATGGGTATCCCTATGAATGTCGGTGTTGTCGTCGAAAGTGTTTTGTTGCCAAAGGCATTCAGGTGTTGCTGCCGAAGGCGGCCCTCTGCAGTGCCGACAGAGTATCGCCATCGAAGGCGGCCCGCTGCAGTGCCTACAGGCATGGGCATGCACTTTTTGGGTAGGGAATATGATCCATGCATTTTTAGGAATAAAATTCATAGGGCCTATCTATATAACTTGGCGCATCGGTTTTGTGCTGATTAGACAAAACAGAAGCTGACTGGACAAAAATGAACCGAATAGATCTAACCATTCGTTCAAAAATCAACGCACGATCTCTATTTCCCCGTCAACCAACTCCCTCCTCTTGGTTTCAAATCCCGACCCATTAAAACTACACTAAACCCCTAAAATCCCTGCTCATTTAAACTGCACTAAACCTGACTGTTCTTCTCGTGATCGTTGTTCGTATCAACGGCTATACCCCCGCTTGCTGAAATTTCGGCCGCCCCAAACCATCGGGTCGATCTCGAGGAATCCGTTCGAATAGAGACAGCTGTGATTGATTGATTATAGGGGGAGGGGGAGTTGGTTGCGCCGAAGGCGCCCACTTCGTGCCAATCGGCACGGGTGAGGAAATGGGTGTCCCTATGAATGCTGGTGTTATCATTGAAAGTGTTTTGTTGTCGAAAGCGTTCAGGTGTTTCGGCGGCCCGCTACAGTGCTGACAGATGTGTTGCCGCGATTTTGTGCTGACTAGACAAAACAGAACAAAAAAGCTGACTAGGACAAGCTGACTGGATAAAAATGAACCAAATAGATCTAACCATTCGTTCAAAAATCAATGCACGATCTCTCCTTGGTTTCAAATTCCAACCCATTTAAACTACAGTAAACCCCTAAAATCCCGGCCCATTTAAACTACACTAAATTTGACCGGTCATCCCGTGATCGTTGTTCGCATCAACGGCTACAAACCCGCCTGCTGAAATTTTGGCTGTCTTAAACCATCGGGTTGATCTCGAGGAATCCGTTCAAACAGAGATAGCTGTGATTGATTGATTATAGGGGGAGGGGGAGTTGGTCGCGCCTTCGGCGCTCGCTTCGTGCCAATCGGCACGGACGAGGAAATTGGTGTCCCTATGAATGCTGGTGTTGTCGTCGAAAGTGTTTTATTGCCGAAGGCATTTAGGTGTGTTGCCGCCGAAGACGACCCGTTACAGTGCCAACAGATGTGTTACCGCCGAAGGCGGCGCTACAGTGCCGACAGGCACGGGCATGCACTAGTAGGGTGACATGCTACACTAATTTTAGGTTCGGGTTGGGTTGAGTGACCCAAGCCCAACCCAAATTTAGCTCGGGTTGTTTTTTTCCAACCTGAACCCAATCCGTCCTTCAAAAATATATTCCCAAACCCACCCTAAAGTCGAGTTGGGCTCGAGCCGGATCAGATTCTACCCTCCCAAGTTTGCAGCCCTGATTTTTAATAGATCGTTTTTTTTTTTTCTCAAGTTGTTGGATCACCCTCTGATTGCTCAATTCCATTTGTGAGATATTCAAGACATCGGCATGAAAATGAGGAAAACAAAATGAAAATTAAGCACGACGCCTCATATGTATATGTTCTGTTATTATTTCCTTGGTTTCGTTTTTAAAAAAATTGGGTTTCAAATTAGGAGCTCTGATATATATAGCACACCACCTCTAACATCTCCCCCATCATGTATATCACACACATAAAGAGAATGCCTGGTAGAGTGGCAGTGTTTTGAAAACCGGATCAGACCGGGTGGTTCAATTCGGTTTGGACCGAAACCAGAACATGTTTTGGTTTCGTCTTTAAATAAACCGGTTTGTATGTTAACCCGAGAATCAAACCATGCCATTGAAGAATTTAGTAAATATCTATTAAAAAAACATATTTTCATGCGGTTCAAACGGTTGAACCATCGATTTGGACCGAACCGGATGCCTTTTTGGTTCACCTTCTGGTCTGATTTTGAAAAAACTGATGCCTGGAAGGGATTTATATACAAGATGAGAGTTCATTAAGAATTTTTCCTTATGTTTGGGAGGGATTAATGATATGTTGTTTGATATTTTGGGGACATTTATGATAGGCTTTTTACTTCGGTATCAACCACTTTTGAATTAAATTGAGAGAGAGAGAGAGAGAGAGAGAGAGAGAGAGAGAGAGAGAGAGAGAGAGAGAGAGAGAGAGAGAGAGAGAGAGAGAGAGAGAGAGAGAGAGAGAGAGAGAGAGAGAGATATGATGATGTTGGGTTTGGTAGCCCATGAACCTGACTCGGCCCATCAGGATGACTTGGCCCATAAACAAAGGAAAGGAGCTAAAACCTGTTGCTTGTTGGGAAATTTTGGATAGATGGTGATTCAATAGGTTGGATGAAGATGGGAAAATGGGATCCAATGAATTCTGGTTGCAGGGGATAGAGTTGGTGGTGCATGTGGAGTCGACCCCGTACGGGATTGAGTCTCAAATGCACAAACGCCAGCCTTTTCATCCTATGATAATATAGTCCCACATCTGTAATGGGGTGGAAGTTCCACATCTTTATATATTGTTGCCCCCTCCATCTCATCACCAATTTTGAGGGGGCAAGTGAATCATAACATGGTATCAGAGCTAGGCCTCACCCAGTCTCCCCTCTATTTGGTCCCGTCGCACCCTCTTTCTCCCTCAGTAAAAGGGTGGGAGTATCACATCTTTATATACTGTTGCCCCTCCCTCTCATCGGTTTGATGGGGCACGGGAATCATAACAGTGTATATGAATTGCCCCCCACCCCCCCGCATGCGCGCGTGCGGTCACGCTTGAGTTGTTTCGAGTCACAGAAGGAGGGCCTAGAGGGCTGACACGACGGGGGGGGGGGGGGTTGTCCATCCCTCCCTGGAGTCACGAATGTCGACGACACAAGGCCGAGGGGGGCTAATCCCTCGGGTAGCAAATCGGCGACGACTGAAGAACAGAGGGAGGCCGCTGTGTTGCATCTCCTCCTCGGATGGTTCATGTTGGCGATAAAGAGGCCTTGTGTGTGTGTGTGTGTGTGTGTGTATGAGAGAGAGAGAGAGAGAGAGAGAGAGAGAGAGAGAGAGAGAGAGAGAGAGAGAGAGGAGGCTTGTGTTAGTCCCCTGAAGACTGGTTCAACGACACCGAGGTATAGATCACAACAGAAGATGTCCGAGTTGGTTGGTGTGTGTTAATCTCCCTAAGAGCTAGTTCATGGGATGCGATGGCGCACTGTTTTGTGTGGGTGCTGGATTGAGAGGTAGCATCTTGATGAGGCTTGAGGTCATCGAGGATCGGTGACTTGTCCAGGCAGCCAACGGGTAGGCCTGATGGAGAAGCTGATGGATGGCCCATGGGCGTCGACTGACGCTAGATTGGAGCGCAGAGGTGTGGCGAAGATTTACTGATTAGAGCGTCTAAGTGTCGTGGACAGTCACCGAAAATCATTATCCGTGGTGTACCCCACTTGCCACGGGCTAATCACATTAATTTGTAATGGTAGACTTATAACTCTCCCCTATCATTTGGTCTATTCCATAACAAACTGGTATCAGAGCTCCATGTTCTAGTCTGGAGATTCAAGGTAGAGGGAGAGTGATCAAAGTCATGGTACATATGACCTCCTCATGGTTTGAAAGAGAGATTGTTTGGGTTTGGCAGTCCATGAGTTGGCCCAAACCCTACTCAGCCCATGATCTTGACTTGGCCCCGAAGCAAAGGAAAGAAGTCCAAATCTATTGCTTGGTGGGAAATTTTGGATAGAGGGTACGTGGTTGAATTGGTTAAATGGAGATGGGACAATGGGATCCCATGAATTCTGGCCTTATACGGGATAGAGTTGGCGGTGCATGTCGAGTCAATCCTGTATGGGATTGAGTCTCCCATGCACACACGCCAACCCTTTCATCCCTTTACAGATAGAGACTGCTCCATGTGATGGAAGGTGCGACACTTCTTTAAGGGTTTCGGGACTCACCTCGAGGGAATCTGGTTGCAAGGTGGTGCTAGGGGGAGGCCGAGCCACGGGAGGAGAGCCATGATGGGGAGGTGCTGGCGGCACCTCCTCGGGAAAGACCGCTGTGTTGAGCCTCCTCTCCGGATGGTTCGTGTTGGCAATAAAGAGGCCTTTTGCAGGGGGGGCTTGTGTTAGTCCCCTAAAGGTTGGTTCATGGGACACGATAGCGCATTGTTTTGTCCAGGTGCCACACACACACACACACAGAGAGAGAGAGAGAGAGAGAGAGAGAGAGAGAGAGAGAGAGAGAGAGAGAGAGAGAGAGAGAGAGAGAGAGAGAGAGAGAGAGAGAGAGAGAGAGAGAGATGGTAGTGTGGTAATGTTTGAGGATGACGGCTAGGGTTTGGAGAGAATGGAGTAGTTCTCATTGAGGGACTAAAGCCCAATATATGTACATGTATACACATAGAATCTGACCCGACTGTACATAGAACCCGACCCAGTATATACATTAACACTCCCCCTCAACCTCACGGTGGATCATGTACCGAGAGTTTGCTTATAAAATGACAAAATCTAGCAATCGTCAGGGGCTTGGTGAGAAAATCAGCAGTCTGCTCTGTCGAGGGAATGAACGGCAAGGAGATGATGTTGGCAAGAAACTCCTGCCGTACATAATGACAGTCGACCTCGATGTGTTTGGTCCGTTCATGAAAAACCGAATTGCTAGCAATTTGAATGGCACTCCGGTTGTCACAGAATAGAGGTGTGGCCCCAGAAATTCGGACTCCCAAGTCGAGTAGAAGACGTCAAAGCCAGACAATCTCTGCAGTGGTGGAAGCCATAGCTCGGTATTCGGCTTCGGTGCTGGAGCGTGCAATAGACTCCTGTTTCTTGCTGCGCCAAGAAATGAGGGAATCACCAAGGAACACGCAGTAGCCGGTGGTGGATCGACGAGTAGCAATATCTCTAGCCCAATCTGCATCGGAGTAAGCACGCAGAACCAGTGGAGATGTGGAGGAAAACAACAGCGATCGAGTGATAGTGCCACAGAGATACCGAATAATCCGAAGGACTACTGCATAGTGAACCGAGCGAGGAGACTGAACGAACTGACTAACAATACCAACGGCATGGGCAATGTCAGGCCTTGTCATGGTGAGATAAACGAGCATCCCAACCAGCCGCTGATAACGAGAGATATCCTGGAGATGCTCACCATCGGTAGAGAGGAGCTTCAAGTTGAGCTCCATAGGCGTGTCAGCAGTACGAGAATCAGTAAGAGCAGCCTCGGCAAAAATATCAGAGATGTACTTCTGCTGAGAGATCAACAATCCTCGAGCTGACCGGGCAATTTCAAGGCCAAGAAAGTACCAGAAAGGGCCTAGATCCTTCATCTCAAAGTGGCTCTGAAGGTGACGCTGAAGGGAAGCTATGGTAGCACTGTCATCCCCGGTGATGATCATATCATCCACATACAGAAGTAGCACAGTAATACCCTGACTGGAGGAGCGGATGAACAGAGCGTAGTCAGAGTATCTCTCGACAAACCCAACTGCCAGAACTGCACTGCGGAAACGCTCAAACCATGCCCGAGGTGCTTGTTTGAGCCCGTAGATAGCACGGCGTATACGACAAACGTGCCCTGGAGGAACTAAAATGCCCGGAGGAGGAGCCATATATACTTCCTCGGAGAGGTCACCGTGAAGGAACGCATTGGTGACATCCATCTGATGGAGAGGCCACCCTCGAGCAGCTGCCACAGCTAAGAGGGTGCGCACAGTAGTCATCCGAGCAACTAGAGCAAATGTCTCCTCATAATCAATCCCATACTCCTGGGAGAAGCCACGAGCAACGAGACGGGCCTTGTGTCGCTCAATGGATCCGTCAGGACGAGTCTTGACCTTGAAGATCCACTTGCAGCTAACAGGCACCACGCCTGAGGGACAAGGCATCAAATCCCATGTCTGGGTCCGCTGAAAAGCCTCAAGCTCTACTGACATGGCCTGTCGCCACTCTGGGTGTAAAGTTGCCTCACGGTACGACTGGGGCTCCCGGTGGGTGTGAAGTGCGGTAAGAAAAGCCTGATAAGCTGGAGAATAGGAGGCAATGGCAGAGTAGCCAGAAGGAGTCAGGAGAGTCAGAGGTAAAGACAGAGTAGCCAAACCTGTCCGGAGAGTAGTCATATCTGTCAGGAGGGTGATGTTCGCACGCCGGGTAGCGCCGAACAGGAGCAGGATCCGCGACTGGTGAGGAGAGAGCAACAGCATCAGGCGAGGGAGTACCAGTGTGAACCGACTCTGGAGGAGGAGCTGCAGACTGACGAACATAGACACGAGTAATAGGTGGTGGTGGTGGAGGTGACGGGGGAGAGGAAGGTGGCGGGGGAGGTGGTGGAGACGAGGGAGGTGGAGGTGGTGGAGGAGGCTCAATCGGGAAGGTAGGCATAGGAGCAGGATACGGAGGTAGGAAGGGGATGTTGAGAGGGGGTGACGACGTAGAAGATGACGTAAGTAGTGAGGGAAGATCCCGGGACTTAGTGGAAAAGTACGGGACATCCTCTACAAAGGAGACGTGGCGAGAGACACGGATCCGGCGAGCCAAGGGATCGTAGCACCGATAGCCCTTGTGCTCCCGACTGAGTCCTAAGTGAACACACCTAACAGACCTAGCAGAGAGTTTGGTACGCTCATGGGGAGGGAGGAGGACGAAACACGTGCACCCAAAGGTACGAAGAAGAGAGTAGTCATGAGATGTGGAGTAAAGCCGCTCGTACGGGGAAACACCAGAGAGGGATGAGGACGGAGTGATGTTGATGAGGTGAACAGTGGTCAAGACAGCTTCAGCCCAGTAGGAATATGGAACAGAAGCAGACAGAAGTAGAGCTCGTGCTGTCTCGAGGACATGGCGATGTTTGTGCTCGGTGACTCCGTTTTGTTCATCGGTGTGGGGACACGACTGTTGGTGAAGAGTGCCGTGAGTCTGAAGGATCTCGTGCATCTCAGAGGAGAGATACTCCTGGGCACAATCAGACCGAAAAGTCTTAATGCGCAGACCAAACTGGGTGTGAAGCATAGTAGTGAAGGTCCTGTAAATATGAGGAATCTCGGAGCGGCGACGCATGAGATAGACCCAGGTGCAGCGGGAGTAATCATCTATGAAGCTCACATAATACAAAAAACCAGTAAAAGAGGCAACTGGAGCAGGACCCCACACGTCAGAGTGCACGAGATCAAAAGGGGCGCTGGAACGGGAAACACTAGTAGAAAAAGGAAGAGCAATGTGCTTTGCTAATCGACACCCAGTGCAGACAGAGAGAGGGGAGAAGGACACCCGACCCAAAGCGCCAGAGCGAAAAACGCTTTGGAGTCGATCACTGGATATGTGACCTAACCTTCTGTGCCACAAATCGACATCAGAGGTAACAGACAGAGCCGACGGAGTGGAAGTGGAAACCTGAAGGTGATCCAACTGATATAGTCCCCCTGCTCGACGACCCAGCCCAACTCTCTGACCCGTTCGCGGATCCTACACAGAACAAGAAGAAGAAGTAAATGTAACGATCAGGCCCGAGTCACAAAGAGAACTAACAGATATTAAGTTAATATTTAAGCGGAGAGCAAGGTGAACACGAGGTAAGGTTAGGCAACCAGTGGGATCGGAGGCAGGGGTGATGGATCCACACTGCGAAATGGGTAGACGAGTCCCGTCAGCAGTATGGATCCCCATGTGGGTAGGAGCAGGGCTACAGTCCGTGAGGGCAGAAGGATCAAAGGTAAGGTGGCAGGAGGCACCCGAGTCGAAGATCCATGGAGCAGTAGTACCCAGAGTGGCAGAGAGACTGTGAGCTGTCGAAGAGCTGGTGGAGGTGAGGTATCGAAACAGTAACTCCTCAAAGCGCTGGAGGCGGTCGGAGTAGGACCGAGACTGAGTAGAAGTACCCGGAGTGGCAGAGAGACTGTGATCTGTCGAAGAGCTGGTGGAGGCGAGGTATCGCAACAGTAACTCCTCAAAGCGCTGGAGGCGGTCGGAGTAAGACCGAGACGGAGCAGGAGTGGTGGCAGGCGGTGCTGGAGTAGGGAGATCAGCAGCAGCAGCAGTCTCGCCATCATGGCGGAGGGGATCCTGACGACGTCCACAGTCGACTGACGTGGTGGAGGGACGTGGCCCGAGAATACCATCAAAACGAGGAGACGGAGGGACTCGACGAGCAGCGACTGTGTGCAGGCAGTATGGGAGCCGAGAGATGCTGTAGGAAGCCAAACCCCTGAAGTACGGGAGCGAGCCGGCACAAGGGAGGTCCCGGGCAGTCCGGTATAGAGGAGACGGACCGGAGGAGGATGGCCAGGGGAGGAGCGGTGGGGCGATGGGGGGCAGTAGGGGGTGCAGGAGGGGGGCGGTGTGGGCTGCAGGAGATGCAGAAGGGGGGCGGCGGGGCGTCAGGGGGTGCAGGAGGGGGCAACGGGTGCTTCAGGGGATGGCGGGGGGGTCGGAGGGGCTGCAGGGGGGGTTCTGTTGGAAGAGGAGGGGCGCGGGGTGATGCAGGAGGTGCAGAAGGGGGGCGGCGGGGCTTCAGGAGGTGCAAAAGGGGGGTGGTGGTGGTTGCAGGAGGTGCAGGAGGGGGCTGCAGGAGGTGCAGGAGGGGGCGGCGGGGGCTTCCGGAGTGCTGGAGGGGCTGCCGGAGGGGGTAATCGGGTGTAGGAGGGTGCTGGAGGGGCTGCCGGAGGAAGAATCGGGTGTAGGAGGGGGTTGGAGGGGCTGCCGGAGTGCTGGAGGGGCTGCCGGAGTGGGGAATCGGGTGCTGGAGGGGCGGCGGGAGATGCAGGAGGTGCAGGAGAGGGCGACGGGGGCTTCCGGAGTGCTGGAGGGGCTGCCGGAAGGGGGAATCGGGTACAGGAGGGGGCTGGAGGGGCTGCCGGAGGGGGTAATCGGGTGCTGGAGGGGCTGCCGGAGGGGATAATCGGGTGCTGGAGGGGCTGCCGAAGTGCTGGAGGGGCTGCCGAGTGCTGGAGGGGCTGCCGGAGGGGGGAATCGAGTGTAGGAGGGTGCTGGAGGGGCTGCCGGAGAAGTCGCCTTCACCGCGGAGAAACCTTAGAGCTCTGATACCATGTTTGAGGATGACGGCTAGGGTTTGGAGATAATGGAGTAGTTCTCATTGAGGGACTAAAGCCCAATATATAAGTACATGTATACACATAGAATCCGACCCGACTGTACATAGAACCCGACCCGGTATATATATTAACAGGTAATATGGTACATTATAATTGATTAAGAAGTGTGATCAGTGGTAAAGTTCAAGGATACCTTGGATTTGGTCAATCACCAGACACATCATTGGGTACCTATTGTGGATGCACAGGCCCCAACAATAATAGGTTTGGCAATTCGTAGATTCTCATAAGAGGTAAAGGAGATGATGGATAAAATCTTTTAATTTTTTATTAGTTTGACTGATATATAAAAGTCAAGGTATAAATTGTTATGACATGACTTTAAAATAGGAGGGGTTAACCTTTTTACATTTAATAGGAGATAAAGGGGGGTTACACCCCACCCCATTATCTAAGGTGCAATCAGGGTGGTGTTTTTGACGACCAGCAAAGGGAGAAAGAAAGGATAGAGAAAATAAGGGAAGAGAGAGACAAAAAGAGAAATGAGAATAGAAAGAAAAAAGAGTAGAGAGAATAGAGAAAGAAAAACAATTTGCTCATAAGATGATTTCACGCTATATCTCGAATTCTTTGTGTGTCAATCTTGCAATGATGGTTTTTGTGGTGATCTCTTGGTAATTGTCTTAAATGTTTTCTCTGTGTTTTTTTGACATCGACGTGTCCCGAATGGACCCACTTCGGGCTTGGACTGATCCCTCCAACCTCCGAAAATGCACACCTATCCACTCGGAAGTCTCCCTATGCACTTTCGAGTAACTCGAGGGAAGGGGGGGGGGGGGGGGTTGAATCCTTAACCTCCTCACAAAAGCTTCAGTTGCTTACCAAGTCCCCTGTCCCTTGGTGGGTATTTGTGATGTTCTTAGAGGGTTTGTTAAAACGGAGGTTCTAAAAATTGAAATACTAATTTCTTATAATACTGAATTTCCTTGTTATTGTCAGTGCGGTTTTATTCAATGTAGAAGGTTTTCCATTAGTATTTTGTTTTTCTTGTTTGTAGCTGACTGCTTTCAGCTTTCTCTAGTTTTGTCTCAGTATACTCTCATTATCTTATTTAATAAACTGGTAGGTTTCAAGGTCGGACCTACACTCGTAACACCAAGAGGGATTTCTCTAAAAAAAAAAAAACTCCTATTCGATTGCCTTAGTGTGCTTCATCTATTGCAACAATCAAGTGATTGATTGAAAAAACCTTGCATGCTGACTTCTATCACAAAAAAGAAAGAAAAAAAAATGATGCCAATCTTTTGTACCGTGGCTTCAAATTTGCCAATGTGAGTGGGAAGAGATTGAAGTACTAATTCACACGGTCAAAAAGCATGGTAGCGGGGGCGCATGAGTTTCTTTTCCCTCTTTTCATACCCCGGGATCTAGGGTTTCGGTGCTCTCTCTTGGCATACTCGCTCACTGGCGACGGCTCCGAGGAAGCTGAGATCTCGATCGTGGTGCTTTCCGAGGCTGAATCTATCCCCTTTCAAACCCCGATGTAGATAGGGGCTTGCCGGCGGCCGGCCTTTCTGTGTTCGTTGATATGGAGACGCGCGGCGGTTCTCGCATCGATCAACAGCTCTCTCACAGCGTCGGGGGCATGTGTTTCTCGTCGGCAGCGGGAGAAGGAGCAGATCTGGCCCCGGTTTTCCATGTTGGAAGCGGTGGTTTTCCAGATCGGCCTCCGCTGGTCGGCGACGTGGATCTCGGAGGTGCTATGGAGGTGGAGTTTGAAGGTGATGGATATGTTGCTGTTTCCCATTGTTTCTTGGCCGAGTTGCTGGTGAGTGGCGAATGATCGTCAATTTTTTGATTTTTTTTTTGTGTGGTCGTGGTTCGCCGGTGGGCGTGTTCTTCACTTATGGTCGGAGCGGTTGGTTTGTTACTACCTTTTTTTGGTTTTCTTTCGTACGCCGGTGTGGCGTCATGTTGTCCGCTAGTGTGGCACTTTCTTCGGTCGTGGATGGCCTGGGTTTCTATCGACGGTGACGGTTGTTGTCGGGGTGTTTGTTATTTCTGCTCGTGCCAAGCTGTGGCACCTCCCGAAGATCTTTTGATCTCCCCCTTTGAATACCCAAATAAATAAATCATGGTAGCCTGAAAATGTGATCCTATGATATTTATTGTTTCTCGAAAACTCCTCTATAAGAAATATACTTAATGTGGTTTCCCAACATATGAATACTAATGAAAATATTTTAAAAAAATTCAAATAATTAATATATTTATTCGTCGGTTTTTCATTTGTTTCTTAGTCCCAACTATAATTTCATGCCACACATTAATAAAAGATTGATTCATGATGATTCATAACTTAACCAAATCGACCTACCAAGCCATGGGTAAACACTAAAATCCCTAAATCATCAACTGGCCCAAATTAAGGATTGAGGTATAGTTTACGTATCTAGTAGGTTTTATTTCAATTGAATCAATACAATGAAGGGGCGCTCTATATGCACCCACTACTTTAAGCCTGGCACCGCTTCAATTTTAATTTTTTGAAAAATCCACAATTGCCCTTCTCTTACCTCCAGCCAACTGTCACTTCAACTTCCCCAATGCCGTCTCCATCACCTCCCGCCTCCGTATTTGTTCCCTCCCCGATGCCGGCCTTTCCAACATGGGCGATGGAGGAGGAAGAAAAAGAAGAAAGGATGAGGAAGAAAAAGGGTAGCAGAGGAGGATGGGGCGATGGAAAGGGGACGACGATGAGGGGAATGTGGCATCAGGGGGGAGACCATGGTGAGCAGTGTCGGGTCGGGGACTTGGATGGCCGAGCTTGGGCCTGCACCTTGAGCCTGCTGCCCGATCGGACCCGGCCTAAAAGGAAGTCTAAAAGCCCGATATCTATATATATATATATATATATATATATATATATATATATATATATATATATATATATATATATATATATATATATATATATATATATATATATATATATATATATATATATATATATATATATATATATATATATATATATATATGAGGATACGGGGTATAGTTTGGCGGCCTATTTCGACGAAATGGGCAACCACCCATTTGATGCCCCTAGAAGTCTTAGAATGTGCTGATTTTTTGTGAGCATAAGCATCATATCTTAGATAGAACACCCACAAAAAATCAGCAAATTCTAAAACTTTTAAAGGCATCAAATCTAATCTTTCAGATTAAATGTGACAACGAACGCTCGATAAAACTTCTAACATTTGATTCCCCTAGGAGTCTTAGAATGTGCTGATTTTTTGTAGGTGTTCAATCTAAGATAAGATAATTATGCTCACAAAAAATCAGCACATTTTAAGACTCCTAAGAGCATCAAATGGGTGGCTGTTCATTTTTTCGAAATAGGCTGGCAGCTCATTTCCCGTTTCCTCTCTCTCTCTCTCTCTCACTATATATATATATATATATATATATATATATATATATATATATATATATATATATATATATATATATAGGGGCGTGTTAGGATGCGGCTTGCGGTGCGTGCGGTGTCGCACCGCAGCCGTCTGATGTACCGCTGGATGCATCGCACGCATGCAGCGGGTGCATCAGACGACTGCGGTGCGACTCCGCACACACCGCACGCCGCATTTTATCATTCCTCTCTCTCTCTCTCTCTCTCTCTCTCTCTCTATATATATATATATATATATATATATATATATATATATATATATATATATATATATATATATATATATATATATATATATATATATATATATATATATATATATATGAGGGCTGGGTTCCTATGACATGTCATAGGGAGTACCCTATGACATATAGTGAATTAGGAATGCTAGAATGTTTAGAATGTGCTGAATTTTTTTGAGGGTGATCACCTTACCTTAGATAGAATGTCTACAAAAAATCAAAGCATTCTAAAACTTTTTTGGGCATCAAATGCTAGATGCTTTATCGGCCATCCATTTTAACCGTTAAATTGAAAATCATATTTGATGCCGCTAGAAGTTTTAGAATGAGCCGATTTTTTGTGGGTGTCCTATCTAAGATAGGGTGATCATCCTTATAAAAATTTAGAACATTCTAAATAATCTAGGGTTACTAACTCACCATATGTCATAGGGTACTCCCTATGACATGTCATAGGAACTCATTTCCCTATATATATATGTCATAGGTACTCCCTATGACAACGGCCCGCATGCGAACTCAGTTCGCGCACAATGGCCCGTTCATAAAAAGGGTCTGGCTCAAAGCGAACAGGTCCCACCGGACCCGCTACCCGAACCCAAAAAGGGGCCCACCGGCCCTCCCTTTCATGGAAAACCGTGCCCCCCTCCTCATGGAGAGGTAGGGCCGGCCATAAAAGAAAAAGAAAAGAAAAAGAAAAAGAAAAGAAAAAGAAAAGAAAAGAAAAAGAAAAAGAAATCAAAAACCGCCTCGATGCGGGGGGAGGTGGCGTGGACGTCTACGCAGCCATAGATCCGCGACGATCCCTCGATCCAACGGACAAGATGACGTTGTGTCGCCATCCGATCCAAAAGTGCAACAAAAAAATAACAACTCAATCTTTAAAGATCGAGTCACATCTAGCCCATAACCACCCCAACTAAAAAGGAGGGGATCGGGTTTGTTTCCTTGGATAAAGGAACAATATCTTGATGGTTATGGGGGGAGATATCGGATGAAACAAAAAGATTTCAGATTTATCTCCCCCAACCGCTCCCCTTTGCCTATAAATAGAGGGGGTGGGGGAAGGCACAAAGGGTCCGAAAGCCGAAGACGAAAGAGCTCCGCAAGAGAAGCTCCAACGCTCGAAGACCGAAGGCTTCACGAGGCACGACAAGCACGTCCTATGGGAATCCTTGGCCCTTCAAGTCCTCATCAACGTGAAGACCTTGCACTCGAAGATCAAAGCTTCGACTCCTCGCACGAAGAAGAAAGCTTGGAGAAGAAGACCCGGAGTCGTCGTCATCCCGACTTCTCCAACGATCTTCATCAACTCCGAAGAAGCCATAAGCAAAGGCCGGAGAAGAAGATCGAAGCCGACAACACTCGTCGTCTTCAACAAAGGCGTCGACTCCTCGCACGAAGAAGAAAGCTTGGAGAAGAAGGCCTGAAGCCGGTGCTACCCCTGCCGTCTTTGTCAACAAAAGCCGACGCTACAACCATCGTGCAGAGATCAGTGCTACCCCCGCCGTCTTCACCAACAAAGCTGACGCTACAACCGTCGTGCGGAGATCGGTGCTACCCCCGCCGTCTTCACCAACAAAGCCGACGCTACAACCGTCGTGCGGAGATCGGTGCTACCCCCGCCGTCTTCACCAACAAAGCCGACGCTACAACCGTCGTGCGGAGATCGGTGCTACCCCCACCGTCTTCACCAATAAAGCCGACGCTATAAACGTCGTGCGGAGATCGGTGCTATCCCTGCCGTCTTCGTCAACAAAAGCCGACGCTACAACCGTCGTGCCGAAGCCGGTGCTACACCCGCCGTCTTCATCAACAAAAGCCGACGCTACAACCGTCGCACGAAGATCGGCGCTACCCCCGCCGAAAAGCCAAGCCGACGCCACAACCGTCGAGGAAGCCGGAAGAATAAAGAAGCCTTGAAGAAGTAGCCATCGTCGTTCGAGAAGAAGATCGAGTCAAAGCTAAAGTCAAAGCCAACGCAAGAAGCCAAAGCAAACGCACCGGTAAAGCCCGCGCTAAAGCAACGCACGTGCCAAAGCCAAGCAACTACGATGGTCACGAGCAAAGCACCGCACGTTCTAGCCGATACGACGCGAAGTCCGGAAGAACTAAAGCATCGCAAGTCTCTACCCGCCTATGTTCAAGCGCAAGCGCCAAAGCAAAGCAAACGCCAGAGCCACGCCAAAGCTACGCCAAAGCCGAAAGCTAAAGCCAAAGCTGACGCCCAAAAACACGATCGACGCCGCGAACCGACGATCAAGGACGCCGAGGTCGAGCAAGGATCGAGGAAGACATGAAGACCGAGGAACGAAGCCCAAGGCCTCCCTAGCCGAGAAAGCACGAAGCACGGACGGGACAAAATCAACGGCGGAAACTCCTTAGCCTCTCAAAAACCCTCACCCTATAAAGACCTCTGTCCTGGGCAACCCCTTCAGAGCTCTCGCACGAATACCACGTGGAGACGCGGATCAAAGGGACCCTCCAGAGGATCTCTCCCACAATCTCCTGATCAAAAAAATTTGTAATCTCGTGTGATCCGCAATAAAGACGACCCGAATCTTTTTCCGCGCTCACAGATTTCTGGCACGCCCGGTGGGACCTCCTCTCCTTTCATCCGTACGTTTGAAGGAGTTGCTTCAAGTTCGCCATGGCCGAAACGAATGATGATACGTTTGCTCCAACAAGCCTCTCACCTATCGCCGAGTCTCCACTATTCCAACACGGTGATCCAGAAAACTCGAAGGATGTCATTCCCCCGGTAGTACGCGTCTACACTCGGCGTACTCAAACTCTTGCGGACTTCTTCACGCCAGAAACTGCTGCCGAAGATGCCCGCCAAGGTGCCAATGAGGCCTTGGTGCATGAAGAAACGAGCCTCAATCCTGGAACATCTGTCCAGAAATTTGGGGAGGACCAGCCCCAACCCCGAGCCCGTTCGGGCTCTCCAGCGGACTTTGCACCTCCCTTGCCGGGGGCAAACATCCATCATCAAGCAGAAGCAAGTCAGCGTAACTACGTCTCCGACGACGATGGCGAGGGTGCGGGCGTGCAACATCGAGACGTCCTGCGACATCATCCTCCGTCCGCTCTCCAGCTCCAAGTCATGCAAATGGGTGAACACATGGCTCAGCTCACCCGACTAATGGAAGAGAAAGATCGTCACATCAACACTTTGCTTCAAAGGCTAGGTGCCAGGGATGCTGCAGCATTCAGTCAACCTCCTGCTTCTCTAGTAGCCGCTCCAGCTCCGTCTCCAACTCCCGCTCCTGCAGAAGTTGTTCCGATAATTCTAGCGACTACTCCAGCACTCTCCTCGGCTCCCGTGCCAGTCTCGGTGGCCGCACAACCTTCGATTACAGCAACGATGAATGCCCAGCAAATACAAGCGTTGGTGGCCGACATGATGCGTTCCCATAGCGTTAGCCTTCCTCCGATCACGGCGGCATACTCAAAGCCTTACACCACAAGGATCCAACAGCTGCGCTTCCCCACCGGGTTCCAACCGCCAAAGTTCCAGCACTTTGACTGGAAGGGGAATCCAAGGCAACACATTACCCACTTCGTCGAAACTTGCAACAATGTCGGCACATACGGTAACGAGATGGTGAAGCAGTTCGTTCGCACCCTCAAAGGTAATGCTTTCGACTGGTATGTTGATCTTCCTCCAGGATCCATTGACAGCTGGGATCAAATGGAGAGGGAGTTCCTCAACCGCTTCTACAGCACTCGGCGCATCGTCAGCATGACCGAGCTTACTGCTACCAAGCAAAAGAAGGATGACCCGGTGATCGACTACATCGATCGTTGGAGAAACCTTGCGCTAAACTCGCGAGATCGCTTGTCTGAAGACTCGGCCATCGAATTGTGCACTCAAGGCATGCACTGGGGCTTGCTCTACATCCTCAAAGGGATCAAGCCTCGGTCCTTCGAAGAACTGGCAACTCGAGCTCACGACATGGAGCTCAGCTTAGCAAATCATAGGGAATCAAAGGCCAAAGACTTCCTGAAGGTGGAAAAGGAGGACGAACCGGCAACATCAAAGCAAGTCAACGTCACCGACCTCGCTTCGACTTCCAAACCACTCAAGATCGGTGGCAAGCTGGACAAAGGCAAAGGAGCCGCCATACCACCTCCTCAGCCTCAACGGCCACCAAGGATGACTCTCGAGGAGCTTGAAGCTAAGGAATATCCCTTTTCAGACTCGGAAGTTTCCTCCATGTTCGATCAGTTGATGCAAGAAAAGATGATCGAGCTTCCACCACCAAAAAGGCCAGAACAAGCACATCGAGTCAAGGATCCGCTCTTCTGCAAGTACCACCGGATGGTCAGCCATCCCATCAAGAAGTGCTTTGTCTTCAAAGATAAGATCATGGCACTCGCCAAGCAAGGGATGATCGAGATCGACTCTGGTGATATCGTCGAGTCAAATATGACGTCAATCACCTTCGATTCCTTCCCGTCAGCACTGACTGCTCCACAACGCACTTCAGCAAGGCTGCGCATCGTCTGTCAAAGATCGATGGCGAAACCAGCTCCAAGAAGACGACGACGGTATGCTCCTGCAGTACCCAGGGCTAAATCCTCACTGCCTTGGGGGCAACCACCTCTCGCACAAACACTCCCTCTTCCAAACAAAGCTACATCCCAGCATGTGCTCAAAGCAAAAGACAAGCAAAGAGACCCTGAAAATCAGCCTGCTAGGCCAGCCATCAGGTAAGTTCGACTTCTATGTCTTCTACTCCAAGCCTCCTTCAATCCCAATAAAAGAAGTCAAGCCAACTGGCTGGGGATCAGAAGATGAGTTGGTAGAACCTCCAAAAGAACAAGTCCTTCCGATCGAAGAAAAGCCTTTGGTTACAGCACCAATTCTTCACCCTGGCGAGGAAGATCTTACTGATGAAAAAGCATGGATTATAGTACCTCGAAGGAGAAGGCCACGACAGTCAAGCTACAGGATAGCATGTCTGGCCAACCACGAGCAAGATCGGACGACAAGAAAACTCCCCAGAAGAAAGACCTTCAAGGAAAAGAATGAAGCTCCAGAAAGAAAGACGTCCAAAGTACCTCCAGCAAGTCCGAAAAATTTTCTCCAGCAAACATACCCAGAGCTGGTGACACTCCAGGAGTTCTTTCCCAATCGCTTCCTCGAAGCTGATCAAAACTTCAAGGTTTCCTGCTGCATGATGGAAGTTCATCAAGTGCTCCAGGAAGACGATAAAGAAGGCGGCTCCAATATCGAAAGTATGGAGAGAAGCATTGCCGCCAACAGCAAGCCGTGCAACGAGGCCAAAGCACATATTGCTGACGCCAAGTGCTACCAGGCCGAAGACCCCGTTGCAGAAGTTCCTCCAGCAAAAGCTCCACGAGCCCAGAAAGTCAAAGCAGTTGCGAGAGACAAAACCTCTCCACTTGCAAAACTAGTGACATCCTCCGGCCAGATGGTGCACAAAGACAAAGAAGCACCAGTATCAAAACAGAAAATTCACATCAACTTCAGATCAAGTTCAATGCCACACGTTCCGTTGCATGCTCAAGCTGCATCAGTCCTATGGCTCGCGCCTCAATGGCTTCGCAAGCTAGGACGATCACCTTTCACTCCAGTAAAGGAACTATCGTCACAATTCTCCGAGGCCAACTTCATCACTTTGCAAGATATGACACTGCCGTTACATGGTCTGTTGCATACCTCGAGCTCAATCGAGTCTTCCGAGTACACTAGCTCCGAGCAACTCGCAATCAAGCCAGAAAACACTCGGGGGCAAAACTCCACCGAGTTGATGTTTAAATCCAGCCGCAACAAAGAAAGCACAGAGCATATGGGTTCACTACCCTCAGTTGCAATACCAAATCGCCTGACAAAGACTCAAGCTCGCCTCTCCAAAAGCGACGAACAAAGTCTTCTGAACCACCGAGACATCGGCTCCAGTCAAACTTCAGCAATCATCAAAACTCCAGTCAAGAAGATCCTCACTTCTAACTACATTGAAGCGAAGAAGGTGGACGACAACTGCGAACCAGCGGTGACTCTGTCTGCCAGTGGCAAGTCCCTCAAAAGGTACTTTGTCTAGCGCAAGGTTAACCCCCTTGCCCAAAAAAAAAAAAAAAGGAATAAAGGAACTACGTGTGACTTGATCCCTTTCAGTAGGGTACGTAGGCAGCCTGTAAAGGTTCAGTCCAAACAAAAAAAAAGAAGCAAACCATCATTCCAGAAAATGAGCCTAGAAAAGACGCAAGTCCAACTCCGGGGATCGAGAAGCCGTCAGCCTCCGTCAAGCCACCAGCTCCCGGCGCTGCCACAGCTCATCTCTCGAGGCACCCACATGGTGCAACTCCGAAAGACGAGAAACCACCAGCTCCCGGTGATTCGTAAGCTCCTCCCACTGCTTTGCAAGCTCCGTTGCAGAAGTCTTTTCGGTCGCTCGAGCTTTCTCTAAACGAGATTCCAACATCTGAAGCAACACATGAATAGCAAGTCAAAGTCCTTGAGGCACCGAAGCGACTCGCCTCCCACAGCTTACACGCGCTGCAACTCCAGGGGTAGGGAAGCCGTCAGCTTCCAACGCGTCGCCAGCTCTGCACGCTGCTTCGCAAGGTTCGCTCCAGAAGCCTTCTTGATCACCCTACCAGCTCAACGCGTCGCAAGTTCTACACGCTGCTTCGCAAGGTTCGCTCTGAAAGTCTTCTCGGTCGCTCCAGCTTTCTCCAAAATAGGACTCCGATTTCTAAAGCGACGCACGAGTGGCCTCCACTTTCTTCTGCACCCGAACCAAGTCTGCAGTAGCAAATATGTGAAGCCCCTCCAGTCGACATTCCTCTTCCTTGGCCTTTGCCAACGCCAAGGAAGCGTCCTCCTCTAGTGAAGCCCGTTGCAAGCAATGAGCCTAGCTATCCGCCAACAGGGTGCACATATGCTCCTCAAACACGGAACTATCCACCAGGAAACCCACCAACTACTCAAAACGTCAAGACCCTCCTCCTGGAAGGGTGCGAGCGTCGCTTGGATAAACTTCCAGCACAACTTTTCAAAAGAAGTTTAGAAAGAAGGCTCTGTGATCTACACTTTCGCTGGCAAGCCTCTGAGTGCTGAGACAAAGCGCGATCCTGTCCTGAAGACCCAAGCACGGGAATCGCCTCCTGAACCGTCTCCGTGACGGCTGTCAAAGATGCCACAGGAACTGACAAAGAAGCTGCGGCCAAAACATCCATTGGAACTGACTCCTGAATGACAACTCCGGACTTGATCGAACGATCTGCCGTGAAGAATCCTTATCGGTGAGAATGAGCTCGTCCAACTTCAACACACGCTTCCTGCTTCGAAGTACGGCGGCAGAAGAGTTGCGCAAAAAGGAAACGAAGATGTGTACTCCCGTGGGAGACCGCATTGACGATCCATCCAGAAGTCAGAAAGCTCTCGTAACGGCGGTAGAAGACTCGCGCAAAAGGGGAACGAAGATGCGTACTCCCGTGGGAGACCGCATCGACGATCCATCCAGAAGTCGAAAAGCTCTCGTAATGGCGGCAGAAGAGTTGCGCAAAAGGGAAACGAAGATGCGTACTCCCGTGGGAGACCGCATCCTCCGTTATCGCCACGAAGCCAAAAAGACCGTTGGAGTAGTCACCGTGGTCAAGATCGGCAAGCAAAAGACGACCAAAGAAAGTTGCTCATTGTCAAACGCTAGTGGCTTCGTCTTCCTCCTCGCCAGATTCCAGAATGTCTGTCTTGATGTCCTCCAAACCGGCGTCACCACCAGAAAAAGTTCTCTCCATAGTCCAAAGGAGCATCCAACTCACCTCGATCAGCTTGCTCGTGTGCAACCTTGCCAGTCGCTATGCTCACGCGATAGACCTCAACGATCCCGCCGGCCTTCGGAAAGCACTCGAAGGGATGAGTCCTGCAAGGAGACGAAAAGTGCAAGTCAAATCAAGATGCGAGGTCAATTCCAGAAGAAAAGGGCATTACAAGTCCAGAAGTCAGAAAAAAAAAAAAAAGGAGTCCTGAGGAAAAGCCGGTCAAAACTCAGAAGAAATAGATCAAATCCAGAAGTCAAAAAAAAAAAAAAAACCCGGAGCTGAAGCTGCAGCCCCAAAGGGAACCATAGCCTCATGAAAAACCCAAGACCGGAGAGGGATCAGCAGCCCTTTCCTTCCTTCAAAATCCACAAACCCAAAGGGCCACAACCCCTTAATGCCAAAAACAAAAATGTAGAGGGGGCCGCAGCAAAAAGAGTCATAGCTCCATTCTCTTTTAAAACCCACAACCCCCAAACGAGGCTGCGGTCTTCAAGCTAGGCAAAACGAGCCTGCGACCTGCCTACGTCGCCACCTCTGCGCACGTCGCCCGCCTGCGGCCTCGCGCCGCCTACGTCGCACCTCAACTCGCACACCGGCCACCGCCGCTGTTATCGACACCGCAGCCGCACTTCGCCCCGCTGTGCCACCTGCGCACCATCGCCGGCCTCCATGCCTAATCTCGCACCCGACTGGACCCAACGCCACCGGCCGTGCCTCGTTGGAGCCATCAGTGCCGCCGCCACCTGTCGAGCATCGCCGGAGCCTTCAGCGCCGGAGCCACTTGCCGCGCCTCCCCGGAGTCGTCTGCACCCACAGCCGCGCCAAACGCCGCGCCTCTCCAGACCTGCTGCTGCTCCGTTTTCGCGTGACCCAAGGCCCACGAGGGACTGGAGCCCGTGCAACCACCGCCCGTCGGCGAGCCCAACACCCGCCTGCGCCGCAGGCCTCCTCGCCGGACCCCGGCCAGCAGCGGTCTCCGCCACCCGGTCAAAGCCTGCGGCCCGACCCGCGCCGCCCGCACGGCCGCCTTGATCCCATGCGCCGCCTGCCTGGCCTGCGCCCCCACGCCGCACCGCCCACCAGCCACTCCAGCCCGGCCCGATCGCCTCCCGCCGCCCTTCTGCCGTGCAGGACCTCGGCCCGCCATGCCATTCGCCGCTCCGGCACCGCGCTCGTCCGAAGCCTGCAACCCCGCACCTGGCCTCCACCGCGTGACTGGCCGTCTACCCACGCCAGACCCCTGAGCCCCAAAAGGGGGGGGGGGTGGGACCCAGTCAAAAGGGTGCTGCCGGCCCCCTCTTGCCAGTAGAGAGGTGCAGCCCCGTTTGGCTGCTGCTGCTCGGTTCCCATGGGAGCCAAAGCCCACGGCCCCATCCGGGGCTGAAGCCCGTACGCCGGCCTGCACCCCGCGCTCCGCACCACCGCAGCCCGCCAGCGCCGGCTTGATCATGCCACAGTCCACCTCACCCCATGCTCCTGTAGCCGGCCATCGCACTTGCCTGCACTCTCGCACCGCTCCAGCCACCTCGCTTTTGGACTGCGCCCCGCGCACAACCCAACAATGCCTCCAGCCGGCCGCGTCAGCCCGCCGCTCCGCACACGCTCGCCGGAACCCGAGCCGGCCAGCACAGCCTGTGCCCGCCACCGGGCCACCCAGCTACGCCTGCCGATTGCAGCCGAGCTCGCAGGCACCGTTGCTACTGTTCACCGAACCAGAGAAGATCCAAAAAAAAAAGGGGTGTGGGGGCCACAGCCCCTTCTGAGTTGAAACCGGAGGAGGGGCCGCAGCCCCCTTTTCTTCCTTCAAGACCGCAGCCCCCAAACGGGGCTGTGGCCTTCAAAGACCCCGCGGCCCTACCCGGGTCGCAGCCGCCTGTGCCGCCCGCACGGTCGCCTCCAGCCCGCGCCGGCCTACGCACCCCACGCTGTAGCCCGCGTCGACCCCGCGCCCGGGGTTTATCCTTGCTGCTGGCCTCCGACCCGCGCGCACCACCCGGCCGCCGCCATCGCGCCCTGCGCCGCTGTCGCGCCCCATGCCGGCCACCGTCGACGTTCCACCCCGCGCCGGCCCGCCGCCGCCTGTACCCCGGCCGACGCCAACGACCCCGCGCCGGGGCCCATCCTGCTCCTGCGCCTCCTGCGCTCCACCCGGTCCGATCACCCGACACCGTCGGCCGGCTCCGCACCTCGCTGGATCAGCCAGCACCCGTACTCACGCCGGGGCCCATCCTGCTCCTGCGCCTCCTGCGCTCCTCCCGGCCGACGCCTGCGACCCCGCACCCGGCCTCCACCCTCTTGACCGGCCGTCTACCCATGCCTGGACCCGCGTGCGCCGGAGCCCGCAGTCGCTCCGCCTGCCTGCGCTGCTCTCGCACCGGCCACCCGCAGCCGCCGCCCGCCCGCACTCCGCGCGCGCACAGCCCACGGCTGCTGCGCTGCTCGCCTGCGCCCGTGCCCGCTGCGACCCGGCCGCCCTGCCGCCGCTGCTGTGCCGCCCGCGCACCACCGCCGGTCTCCGCCCCGCTCGCCGGCTGCTGCACTCCGGCCCGCGCCCCGCGCCCCGGGCCCGGCCACTGCACCCCGGCCCCACGCCGACTGCCGCCTGGCCTCCGCAGCCGCCCGTGCCGGCCACTACACCTGGCCCGCCTGGCCTCCGTGCCTGCACCCCGACCCGCGCCCCGGCCACCCCGGCTGCCTGCGCCCCGGCCACCCATCATCCTGACGCCGCAGCCATGGCTGTGTCCCATGCAAACCAGAACCCGAAAAAAAAAAGAGAAGAAAAAGAAAAAAAAAAAAAACCCAAAAACTGTTGGAGTTTTTCATTGAACCCCCTATAAATAGGCATAATCGGTTATTGGGATAGAGATAGGGTAACTCTATTATCCCATGAATTTAGGAGCCTATATCCGGAGTGCATCCCGATCCGATGCAACCACCGTTTCAAAAGAAAAAAAAAAAGGGGAAAGAAAAAAAAAAAAAAAGAGAAATGAAAGAAGAAGAAAAAAAAAAAGGAGTAGGAAGAATAAGGAAACCTCCCGCGGCTTCGACCACTCCGCCTCCTCCGCTCAATGCGCCATCCGCGTCGTCACCACCATCGGCAGCAACAATTGGCTTCCACCATTGCGCTCCCGCACCAAAGAGGGGCAACAACCCTCCGCCTAGGCACATCGCAGCCGTCCTCGCGCTCCTCCCGTCGCCTTGTTGCCCTGGGACTCCGCGCAGCGACCGCTGTTAACGTTCGTGCCATTTTCGAAGCAAAGGAAGTCCGCAACAATAAGGGCGATCGAAACCTTAGAAGAAGTCTTCGACTCCAAGCTGCCAGAGCCCTTCATCTTCCGCGCTAGCAACGATGAGGAAAAACAAAAAGGCGGGGGTCCCTATAAAGACCTAAATTCCGCACAAATACGTGATCAAGGCCAAATGCTACGCGTTTCCAGCGGGCGCACTCGACCTTGAGGGGGCATTTGTGGGTATCGAAATTAGCCCACGGATTGGACCCGACCCGCATGCGAACACGGTCCACACACAATGGCCCGCATGCGAAACCTTGGCCCATACACAACGGCCCGCATGCAACACGGCCCGCACACGAAACTTAGGCCCGCGCAACTCGGCCCACGCACAACGGCCCACATACGCAACTCGGCCCACGCACAACGGCCCACGCATAACGGCCCACATACGCAACTCGGCCCACGCACAACGGCCCGCATGCAACTTGGCCCACACACAACGGCCCACATGCGAACCTTGGCCCGTACACAACGGCCCGCATGCAGAATTGGGCCCGCACACAAACGGCCCGCATGCACACTCGGCCCGCGTGCAAGCTCAATCCGCGCACCATGGCCCAACTCGAAGCGAATGGGTCCCACCGGACCCACGACCCGAACACAAAGAGGAGGGGGCCCACCGGCCCCCCCTCTTGAAAACCGTGCCCCCCTCCTCATGGAGAGGTGGGGCCGGCCATAAAAGAAAAAGAAAAAAGAAAAAGAAAAAAAAGGAAAAATAAAAGAAAAGAAAAAGAAAAAGAAATCAAAAACCGCCTCGATGCGGGGGGAGGTGGCGTGGACGTCTACGCAGCCATAGATCCGCGACGATCCCTCAATCCAACGGACAAGATGACGTTGTGTCGCCATCCGATCCAAAAGTGCAACAAAAAAATAACAACTCGATCTTTAAAGATCGAGTCACATCTAACCCATAACCACCCCAACTAAAAAGGAGGGAATCGGGTTTGTTTCCTTGGATAAAGGAACAATATCTTGATGGTTATGGGGGGAGATATCGGATGAAACAAAAAGATTTCAGATTTATCTCCCCCAACCGCTCCCCTTTGCCTATAAATAGAGGGGGTGGGGGAAGGCACAAAGGGTCCGAAAGCCGAAGACGAAAGAGCTCCGCAACAGAAGCTCCAACGCTCGAAGACCGAAGGCTTCACGAGGCACGGCAAGCACGTCCTACGGGAATCCTTGGCCCTTCAAGTCCTCATCAACGTGAAGACCTTGCACTCGAAGATCAAAGCTTCGACTCCTCGCACGAAGAAGAAAGCTTGGAGAAGAAGACCCGGAGTCGTCGTCATCCCGACTTCTCCAACGATCTTCATCAACTCCGAAGAAGCCATAAGCAAAGGCCGGAGAAGAAGATCGAAGCCGACAACACTCGTCGTCTTCAACAAAGGCGTCGACTCCTCGCACGAAGAAGAAAGCTTAGAGAAGAAGGCCTGAAGCCGGTGCTACCCCTGCCGTCTTCGTCAACAAAAGCCGACGCTACAACCGTCGTGCAGAGATCGGTGCTACCCCCGCCGTCTTTACCAACAAAGCCGACGCTACAACCGTCGTGCGGAGATCGGTGCTACCCCCGCCGTCTTCACCAACAAAGCCGATGCTACAACCGTCGTGCGGAGATTGGTGCTACCCCCACCGTTTTCACCAACAAAGTCGACGCCACAACCGTCGTGCGGAGATCGGTGCTACCCCCACCATCTTCACCAACAAAGCCGACGCTATAAACATCGTGCGGAGATCGGTGCTATCCCTGCCGTCTTCGTCAACAAAAGCCGACGCTACAACCATCGTGCCGAAGTCGGTGCTACACCCGCCGTCTTCATCAACAAAAGCCGACGCTACAACCGTCGCACAAAGATCGGCGCTACCCCCGCCAAAAAGCCAAGCCGACGCCACAACCGTCGAGGAAGCCGAAAGAATAAAGAAGCCTTGAAGAAGTAGCCATCGCTGTTCGAGAAGAAGATCGAGTCAAAGCTAAAGTCAAAGCCAACGCAAGAAGCCAAAGCAAACGCACCGGTAAAGCCCGCGCTAAAGCAACGCACGTGCCAAAGCCAAGCAACTACGACGGTCACGAGCAAAGCACCGCACGTTCTAGCCGATACAACGCGAAGTCCGGAAGAACTAAAGCATCGCAAGTCTCTACCCGCCTACGTTCAAGCGCAAGCGCCAAAGCAAAGCAAACGCCAGAGCCACGCCAAAGCTACGCCAAAGACGAAAGCTAAAGCCAAAGCTGATGCCAAAAACACGATCGACGCCGCGAACCGATGATCAAGGACGCCGAGGTCGAGCAAGGATCGAGGAAGACACGAAGACCGAGGAACGAAGCCCAAGGCCTCCCTAGCCGAGAAAGCGCGAAGCACGGACGGGACAAAATCAACGGTGGAAACTCCTTAGCCTCTCAAAAGCCCTCACCCTGTAAAGACCTCTGTCCTGGGCAACCCCTTCAGAGCTCTCGCACGAATACCATGTGGAGACGCGGATCAAAGGGACCCTCCAGAGGATCTCTCCCACAATCTCTTGATCAAAAAAATTTATAATCTTGTGTGATCCGCAATAAAGACGACCCGAATCTTTTTCCACGCTCACAATGGGCATGCTATAATGCGGCATGCGGTAAGTGCGACACCGCATAGTAGCCGTCTGATGCACCGCTACGTGCAACGCATGCACGCAACGCGTGCATCAGACGGATGCGGTGCAGTGCCGCACGTACCGCATGCCGCATTATAGCATGCCCATATATATATATATATATATATATATATATATATATATATATATATATATATATATATATATATATATATATATATATATATATATATATATATATATA